>CM054816.1:23332424-23674918 GCA_028984105.1 Lavandula angustifolia | reverse complement strand
TCGACCTTCTTCACATTGAAGTACTCCTTGTCCCGTAGGTGATAGGCTGAATCCACATAAATCTTGATCGCGATGAAGCGGTTTGAGTCCATTTAACAATTTGCCCTTTGCGCTCAAGCATGTTGATGCCTTGTCGAACTTAGTGACTGAACCATGAATTCTCGAGGAGAAAGAACTTCGTCCAGTGCCTGCAGGCTCGGTCGTATATGGCCATCATCATCTGAATCTTAGAAACAAGCCTTGGTCAAGCGACCTTGGCCTTGTCCCCCGTGCTGCGTCACTATATAAGCAAGTGCTGGCCCCCCGAGGCAACATGCTGTTACTTGAACTTGACTCGAATGTAGTGACTTTCCCACCCAGAGACGGTAAGATATTCATCAACTTCGGTCGTCTACGTACCCGGCTGTAACTGGTCCCTTCGGAGGGCGGATCAAAACTCCCGCTTCAAAGCATCGCCCAGTGGACATACCTTGAACTCCGTAGTGGCATTTTGGATAGAATGAGCAGCAAATCTCGCCGCTATGTCGCAGAGACAACGCGTGCCGAATTCAATCCCGTGCCGACTACGCCTTTGTACTCGGGAGGAGAGCGAAGGCCTCCCTGGTGAGAAATTTCTCTCCCGACCCCACGACTCGCGCGGGCCGAGAATATATCGTCCCATGTACTCCGGATCGCATGAATAGAAATCGTGGTAGGGTTCGAAACCCCGCGCGCGATCCTTCTCGAGTAATCTTGCATATCATTTGCAGATATCATAGAGATATTGGTTTCCGCCATTATTACTGTTACACGAAGTTGTTATCCCGGTATTGATTTTTAAATAAAACATTTTTATATTCGATGCTAATCAATAATGATCAACACATGAAATAACTTCATGTGGCCATCGGAGGGGAATTTGATCGGGGTGAAGCAAATGAGGGTTTTTACACCAAAGGTATTCTCGAATTTTTTGGAGGTAGATATGTTCGGAAATATTAGAAGTGCGAATATGGCGTTCTTAAGATTTGAGTAGAACATATACTCTACATATCCCGAAGATGAACGATTTATCGATCTAGACGGAGATTTAACTTTACTTTAGAGATGGGCGGTTAAGATTGAATATTATAAAGGTAGCCGTCTCAGCCGTCCTAAGTCGATGCAGAAGTTGTAAACATGCCTAAAGATAGCTATGGCAAGACATCCAGTTAATGCGCTTACGAGTTCGAGAAAGTTTGTGCATAGAATGTATTAATTATTAAATGTAATCTCGGTATCGATAAATGTACAAACTAAGAGATATTTTAAATCATCTGAATCTCCGTAATAAATGCTTATCATTGTTGCATTAGATACTATGGAGTAGAGAGACGCAAACACATCATTGTTTGAACTATAGTGAAGGTGATACCTCGTGTAGATGGTTTCGGAATCTCTGCGTGTGGCACTTACTCGATGCTTGGGGGTGATCATTCTCTCGCTGGTAGATGTTTCCTCTCCCCTGACAATGCTGTTTGCCCATGGGATCGTTATGGGGTCCAGCAGGGGCCTAGCTCTGCTTTAGAAGTTCTGGAGTGCGGATTGAGAGGGAGCAGCTTAGTGGCTATATGACCCTTTGTTTGTCGGTATGGATCTTTTCCATTCCACCGATGTCCTTCTTTTATGGCCGACATGGTCACGAATGAAGTGATGTCGTGTCCACGTGCTTGCACATCTTGTGTGAGAGTCTACGGGGTTCTAAGTGATTGCCCTAGCAGCTGCAGCCTTGTCAGCGAGGAGAAAAAGAGCGGACACCCCAGGGAATGCGTGTCATAGTCTCTAGAACTCATTGCATCTGGTGCCGAGGATTTGGGAGCAACGACTGCATTTTCGAGCCATGACTATTCGGCCTTCGATGAGTCGGCCAGGGCCATTGAGTCTTGTTGCATTGAACAACCATGAGATGGGCTCTTGCTTTGACATGAGGAGCTGGCATGTTCAGCTTGCAGCGGGGTTGATTTTCGGTCTATTCTGCGTCACCGCGCCAGATGAGCCTTAGAACGGAAATAACGAACTTGGGATTCAGTATATTATCATCATTGGATACCACAAAACCCCATGTCGTCTTAGTTTTCCCATTAGATAGCGGAGAATCTTCTTTCCTGAGTCCGTATGACTAGGCAGGGATGCGCAAGAATGTAAGCCTTCACGGCTTACTTCTCTGGCGTAAGTTATGTCGGAGGCGCGAGTATTGAACGTGGTAGATATATTAAAGGCCCAATTATAGCACGTGGCTAGTTCAGATTTGGTCTCACGTGTTTTCCTCTTTATCGAGATCCTATCTTCATATTAGTGTTCATCGGGATCTTGATTGATTTGCTGAATCATGCTTCGTCGAATCTTTTGATGAGGTCTCGAGTGTATTTGCTTTGATTGATGAGCGTTCCTTTGTCGGTGCTTGTGGCTTGAAAACCAGGGAAGTAGTTCATTTCTCCCATCGCCGACATCTGAACTTGTCCTTCATCATTCTTTCAAGCGCGCTAACACATAATCGACATTCTTCGAACACGAAGATAATGTCAATCCACATAGATCATGCACGAGTAATAGGTCGTCTTCCGGTCGAATCTTGAACAACGTGCGATCTTCGTGCCCTCACTCAAAAGCCTTTCTGAAGAAGAAACTCGAGGCAGGGGGGTATCGTGCCAAGCCACGGGTGCTTGTTTTTTCTAACTCTGAGAGCCTTTCCGAGTCTATATACTTGATGTCCCTGTTTTTGGCTGAAAGCCGGGCGGTTGTTCCACATAGACTTCTTCTTTCGGCACGCCGTTGAGAGCGCAGACTTCACATCCATTTGATAAACTACGAATCTTTGATGTGTTTGCGTAGGCTATGAATAGTCTAATTGCCCTCAATCTTGCAAGCTGGGAGCGAAGTTTCATCGAAATCTATTCCTTGAAACGTTACAAGACCTTTAGCCACGAGCATTGCTTTGTTCTCGACTATAACGTTGTTTTCATCTCGCTTGTTTTTGAAGACCCATTTGGTTCCAATGACATGTTGATGCCGGGTGCGGTTACAAGCTCCCATGCTTCGTTTCTCGTGAACCGATTCGGCTCTTCCTGCATAGCAATAATCCGGTCGACATCTTTAAGTGCATCCTCAATATTACGAGGCTCTTCAGTAGACAAGAAGCGGGGAAAATAATGCGCTTTCTCCTTGACGAATGCGGATCTTGTCTTGACATGTCTTTGAAGGATCTCCAATTATAAGATCGCGGTGTGAGCATCTAGCCACGATCTACTGATGTTTTAACTCTTCATCGAAATTTGTTCAACACGGATAGTAGGTGAGTTAGGCATTTCGGTTGTACTATTACGAGATTGAAGAATTTCATTGATAAGAGTATGATCTCCTGAGTCGCAGGGTTCGGGGGTTCGTGAATTTCAGGGAACATTACTAGATGTTCCCCACCCGAGTTGTTATTCTCGGTGAGTGGTCTCGGTTACCTCTACGGTTTCCTCATCGACACGAGTTACACGGGATTAATTCTATTCGGGAGAATCAATCGCTCGGACTACTTGCTCGGTGGTTGAGATTCATAGATTTGTCTTCGGTTTCTTCGTCCGAATCATCATCCCAACATAGCTGGATCTTTTTTAAGATTTGTCTTTTAAGCTTAGATCCTGTAGCGCTTCTTGATGTCCTCGGATTCGAAAATTTGAGTTATTGCTCTGTCTTCGATAGCAAACTCGTTAAAAACAACATGAGGGCTTTCCTCCACGCAAAGAGTCCGATAGTTGAATACTACAAAGCTTTCTTGACCCGAGAGTATCCTAAGAATACTCCCCGATCGACTTGCTATCAAAAGTCTTGGTGATCTTTCCCATTATTGTGGATAAAGCATGAACAACCAAAAATATGGAAATAAGATGAGAAGGCTTCTGCCGTTCCATAGTTCATATGGTGTCCGCTTATCTTTGCTTTTGTCGATGAGATCTATTCGAGTATAACATGCGGTATCGGTAGCTTCGCCCTTGGAATTTGGTTGGGAGTCCTGAGTCTGCGGTAGAGTCCCTAATTTGCCTCTTTTAGAGTTACTGTTCTTTCGTTCGGCAAGACTCCATTCTTGCTGAAGGTGTGCGTGCGGTGAAGTCTCATGCTCTATTCCTTACGCTGCGGGAACTCCTTTACCATGGAATTAAGGAACTTCGGTTCCTCTGTATGCGAGACGTATTTTTTTGCTCTTGGTGTTCTTTTCGACCCCGAGCTTTTAGAAGCGTTGGTAACTTCTGTTTTTGACGTCGAGACTTGTGTTGGTAATGAATATGACCCATGTGTAGCGAGTAGTCATCTATGACCACTAATGCATATTTTTACGCCTCGATCGTCACTTTGGGAGGCCCGGACCGAACAAATCCATATGTAGCGGTACGAAGAATTCCATCCGTGGAAGGCGATGGGGCTCGGGAGGATTTTGATTCCTTGTTTGCTTTCCCTTCGGACATGCTTCACAGCGAGTGTCTTTGCTTGAATACTTCATTCGGCGGTCCCCTTGCTAGAGTGTTTCTTGCAAAGCTTGTTGAGCGTCTTAAAGTTGAGATGGCTGAGTCTCCGTGCCATAGCCACCCCGTGCGGTTGTCATTCTTCGCCAATAAGCAAGCTTCGAGTTTGGCTGAGTTCCGGTCGGCCACATATATGTTCTTTACTGCGCGAACGCGATAACACTTTGTTTTTCCCTGTGGATTTATTAATAACATCACGAAAACCGGCGTCAAATATCACTCTATTTGAGTTATCACAAAATTGACTAACGAGAGAGAAGATTATGCTTGAGTCCTTCAACATATGATACTCTTGGAACGTTGGCGATTCAATCTTTGAGTGTTCCATATCCTCCGGTATGGCCTTTTGCATTGTCTCCGAACTTCGGTCCAGGTCCTTCTTCAGTGATATAATTCTTGATGGACTCCTTTGGTATGTCATGTATCTTGAGCATCCGTTTGTCCACATACCATGGGTCTTTACGCACTCTGCAAAACAGGAATTATATTCGGTACCCTTTATTTTTGATTTTGGGTCCTTAGATGTTAGTTTTCATAACCCAAATCTGTCTAACAACCACGATGTTCGAGAGTCGACATATCTTACCCTTTGGGCCGTCATAGGTGACTTCGAGGCTTCCGAGGTTCGAGAGTCCCTAATCTTCCGAGTTGGTGGATTGCACCTTAGCCTTACGTGTGGCTTTCTTTTTCTTCGACCTTTGGAGCCGCTTCGACTATAGGTTCATAATAGTATGACCCATGCGAGACTTGGATGTGTCGACTTTGGAGGTCCATACTAATCTGCCCGATTTTGATTTGTTGGTTCCCCCTTGGTAGGCCCGGGGTTTCTTGGCAGCGATCTTCTTGTCGAGATGCTGATGTGTGGGATGAGGTGCTTTCATCTTTGTTTGTTCTTTGCTAGGGGGTTCGGTATATTTGCGTTCATAGTCTCCCCTTGAACAAACCTATCGGCAAGCCGTACTTTTGAGTGTCTTGGGGCGGATGAGGAAGCTCCTGGCTGAATCCAAGTCCTTCCTTGCGGTGCTTTGGCTTATTGCTTGCTAGCATAGCCTCTAATTTCTTCTCGGCACCCATGTACCTCTCGATCATTCGGGCTCCTCCGGGACATCATCACTCTTCTTGAGTGTGTCATGCTCGGTGCGAAGTCCGACATTTCTTGCTTCGACAGACTTCAGTTCGATATCTTTCCGAGTCAAGTCATTGGTCAAAGCGAAATCCGATCTTCTTGATCTTTGAGACTTGGCCATCGAGAGAGTTTATCTCCTCCACGAGTCTCAACACAAATCCTTCGGCCTCGGTTAGCAACGACTCTCCTGAGAAAGTCTCGATTCTCTACTTTCGGGGTATCCAACTCCTAAAGAGTCTTGCTTTGGCTGCGGACTCATCCGAATTTATTCGTCGAGCGAGTTCTTCGTATGCGGTCGCGACGTCCAAATTCTCATCTACATGCCGAAATAGTGTCGTGTGTGCGAGTGTGAAGAGGAGTTAAGTGGTTCATGAGAATTTACCTCATCCTCTTCGCCTTTGCCATCATGCACTTTTCGGTGATTCTTCGACTTCAAGCTCTAAGGCCATGAAAGGTGCACCATCATCGATGAATCCATAAAGGAGTCGACCTCTTACGAGTCGTAGTCGAGATTTCGCCCGGCTATGTAGGATTGTCTTTTACGGGCGAATTTCTCTCTCCTTGCCTTACGTCTTTGCGCGTTCGGCACTACTAAGCTCGAGGACAATCATGACGATAATGTCCCGGCTTCTTGCGGTTGTAACAAGCGATGACTCTTTCTTCTTTGCTTTCGCTATTCTTTGATGGTTAAGAGTCATATTTCTTTACGCATTCGAGAAGATTGTGAGTCGAGGAGGTGTGTTTCGACATATAATTTGACTTACCTTTCGTTTCCCGATAGGCTTTAGTCACTTTTACGTCGCTCCTTCTCCTTCGATACTTTACAGTGAGCGACGCATACTTGAGCGAGACTTCCTTCTTGTAGATCATTGAATGAAGGTTCAGATCTTACTCGTCGTTTTGCTCGTTCTTTGGAGATCTTTGTCTTGTGATGCTTTGAAAGCATGGTCGATTTTTGTGTCAGTGCAGACTCTCGCTTTCTTTGAGGTACATGGAATTCAAACTCCTCTTCTGTAATTACGAAAAGATATGGTCAGAGGCAGCGAGCATCTAAGTCGAATGTCGCAATAGAGTGGCAAAAGGTGTCCGGTGTCCATCCCAGCGGTGCCCTCGAGAATCTTCGATTCATCTCTCGATTCTTTGAATGTCTTTCCCGGCCCATTGATACGATTCATCGATTGGTAATCGGCGTTCAGATCTTCGATTTTGTCGCGGGCATGAGAGACAAGCTTTCCGGCTTTTGGAGTTCCGGCGCTAGTTTATTCGCTTTAATCTTCCGAGTCCCTCGGCTCGGTAGCGCTAGAGCGTCCCCGAGTTCTTTTGCGGTCTTGCATTCCTGAACCACTACCAAGATAAGAATCACTAAGTGTGGTCGGTATAGTGTTTACGGCAGCACGGTCTAAGTTGTGAAGCTTCTTCTCCTCGGGAGTGAAGAGACTTCGTCTTTGGGAATCTTCTTCCCGGTCACCATTCCTCCTTGAGCTTGGTCACGAGTTACGACACTATCGATCATGGGAACGATAGGTCCGTCTTCAAGCACTTGATCATACTTTCATGTGAGGGATGTCGGATATGTGCTTCCATTCGACTCGCCATATTCCATAATTCTCCACCGAGAACATGGGTACCATCTTTATACGACATATCGGCCATGAAGAATATAGATATGAATGCGAGTGATATGCGGTGAAAGCGTTTTCCTCCGGATCCGTTCGAATAGACCCAGGTCTCAAAGTGACAAGAGTCTTAAAGAACTCCTACTCGATACCAATTGTTGGTCCCGAGTGTACGGTCGGGTGTAGAGGGGGGGGTGAATACACTGATTCGATTTCTCAACTTGAACTCGAGCGAGTCTATTCAGGGATGGTGTCGGCGAAATAGTTCGGCGGCACGGACAAGCGTGTCGAATCGAGTTAAAGGCTAAAATGCCGGTCGGTGAGATCCGCTAGCCGGCTAGGTCGAATTGGTATCTCGGATAAGAGTTCAGTGCGCGGAATAGTGTGAGGCCCAAATCGGTTTTTTGTGAGAAAACGTTTTAAGTCTCAGTTGATGGTAGATTAAAAGTTGAGTATCTTTGAGATAGGTTGATTGATTTTAAATATGATGTTCGGTATGAATAGTAAAATCAATGCACGGTTAAGAAAGCGATAAGAGACACGAGGATTTTTTAAAGTGGTTCGGATATCGCTCAAATCCTACGTCCATCGTTCCCGAATGATCGGGAGGCTATTTATTATCCCTGAGTTAGTCTCGGTCGGCTTGCACCTTTGGGCAAAGCCGCGTCTTGGTTTTTATATCGATCCAAGTCTCGGTTTACAACACTATCAAACTTAAAGTGTTTGACAAACTTCTCCAACGGTGAAGGAGTCCTTTATACAATAAGGATTGGGTTCAAATGTGAACTCCTTCGTCTAAGCTATAGATAAGAACGGTTGAGCTTAGGGTTAAGAGGGATAGGGAATATGAGAGAGTAGCTTCTAGATCGACGAACAGGCTGAAGGTAAGCTATAAGTTCGTGTAACGTCGATTGGATACTAGAGGCTTTATATGTTGGTTTTAGCTTGATTCCCTATGAGCTAGAATGTAGTCTTTCACCGGGAGATTGTTCTTGAGTTCTTGCTAAGACTTTGTTATTTGGAATTCGCTCTTTTTCGCTCTCTCTTGTTCTTGGTTTCTTGAGTGCTTCAAATCTTGAATGATCCCTCTATTTATAGAGCGAGAGATTGAAATAGATCCGTTGGAGACGATCTTCTTCTCTCTCTCTCTTTTTGGTAGCAAGCGGGTCTTTTGGTGTAGGTAACAATGTACTTTCCCACCTTTTTAGGTAAAAGGTTGGCTACGGCTTTAGCGAGGTGAGAAGACACGCGTGTATGCTTGTCATTCGTCGAGGTGGATGGAGTGGTTGAGGCGGCCACGGACTTGAGGCAGGCGAAAGCGACTTCTCTCTTCCTTGTACATGACAATGCTGATTGTCTTTTAAAAGATTCCAGGCAGGTCCTCGAAGACTATCCGCCGTTGTTGAGTCGACCTCGTATTGGTGATAGATTGTTGAGATAAGTCTGTTGAAGATCAGCTCGAGTCCAGTGAACTACTCTGGCGAGTTCGGTTCAATCGACTCTCTCGATATCTTTGCTCTGCTTGAGTCCGATGTCAGCTGAGTCTTTCGTTATCTTGCTCTGCTCGAGTCCAGTATCCTTGAGTCTTTCGATATCTTTGCTCTGCTAAGTCCGAGTATCACTAGGTCTTTCGATAGTATATTGCTCTGCTGAGTCCGGTATCAACGAGTCTTACGCACCGGGTGCTGAGGGCAAATAAGCTACTGGCGCCTTGACCGGAGCAGAGTGTCTACGAGTGCGAAACCTCGAGGGCAAAACGGAGTACAAGGGAGTGGTTCATCATTTAGATAGGGTTTTGAGATCTTCAAATCTTGAGACAAGTACGGGGCACAAGGCTGCAGAGCTTAAGATCGGTGTCTAAGACCGAATCATTTCCCATTTGAGTGAAACGGTGCTTGAGGATGGAATCATCACCCAACATCAATGCAACGATAATCGAAAGCAATAACAAGACACAGATTTTTTAAAGTGGTTCGGATATCAATCGATCCTACGTCCATGTTTGCGAAAGTTCGGGAGGCTATTTATTATGCGAGTTAGTCTCGGTCGGCTTGTCTGTACGGGAGGACAAAGGCGTGGCTTGGGGATTATTCGAGCAAGTCCCGGTTACAAAGGCATCAAACTAAAGTGTTTGACAAACTTCTCCAACTATGAAGGAGTCCTTTTACAATAAGGATTGGGTTCAAATATGAACTCCTTCGTCTAAGCTATAAATATATTCGGTTGAGCTTAGGGTTAGAGGGATAGGGAATGAGAATGTAGCATCTAGATCGACGAACAGCTGAAATAAGCTTTAGGTTCGTGTATCGTCGATTTGGATACTAGAGGCTCTTCTAACGATTTAGCTTGGTTCCTTCAGGATGAGAAGGTAGTCTTTCGCGGAGATAGATCTTCAAGTTCTTGCGGAAGACTTAGGGTTTTTCGGTTCTAGCTCGTTTGAATGCTTGTGTATGTTTTCGTCGTTTAAGCTTATGCGCATTCTCTCTTCTTGAAATGTCCCTCTATTTATAGAGCAGAGATTGAAAAAGATCCGTTGCAGACGATCTTCTTCTTTCTCTCTCTTTTGGTAGCAAACGGCTCTCTTGAAGTAGGTAACAATGTACTTTCCCACCTTTTTAGGTAAAAGGTTTACTGCTGGCTTTAGCGGTGAGAAGACACGTGTGTTCTTGTCATTCGTCGAGGTGGATAGAGTGGTTGAGACGGCCACGGACTTCAAGGCAAACCGAGGCTGACTTCTCTCTTCCTCGTATATGACAATGCTAATTGTCTTTCAAAAGTATCGGCAGTTCGAGAGGCTGTCTACCGATCTTGAGTCGATCCCGTATTCGGTAGGTAGATAGGCTGAGTAAAGTCTACGAAGATCAGCCTCTGAGTTCAGCGATCTGCTCTTGTTGAGTCCAGTTCAGCGACTCTTTCGGTATCTTGCTCTGCTGAGTCCAAGATCATCGAGTCTTCTACTACGGTGTTAAGGCGGATAATCTGCGAGCGCCTTGATCGGAAGCGGAGTGTCTGCGAGTGCGAAACCTCGGAGACAAGAATAACGATTACAACGGAATGGTTCACCAATCGAGATAGGGTTTTGGGATCTTCAAATCTTCTCAACATTCGAGCACTAGGCTGGCGAGCATGGTTGATATAGAAGATAGAATCATTTCCCACCAAGTAAGACTATCTTGAGGACGAGAATCATCCACCCAACAATTTCCTCCTATTTGATGATGCCAAAACCTATCATCTATGCTAACACTAAACTATCGAAACGCAGGCTCCTTACATTATTACAAGTAAGATCGGTGGAGTTGTTCCAGCGGTTCTAGAACTGCGAGGGAACAGGGCAAAACACAAGTTCCCCCATTACATAGAAACTAGACTAGCGAGAATCTAACAAAGTAATAAGCCCGACAAGAAAGTAAATAAAGTGAGTGTGTGAGTCGGTCATCACTTCGAGTGATTACGAGTGTTAAAGCATAATACAAACACGGCTGAATAGACAACAAGTGGTTGTCGAGCCAAAATCAGATTTGTATATATGAGTTATTCGGGTCGGTACAATTACAAATCTTGCTAAGCTAGGAAGAATAGAACTAAGCCTAGGAGCCCTTAAAGCTGCTTGATCCTGTCCGTGAATCCTTGAGATTGCGTCTGCGCGGTGGCACTCCATACATCCGGTATGTGTTCTTCCTCGGCTTCAAGTATGCGGCAAAGTCTGGCTGGCTCATCTTCGTCCGGTTCTCTTTTTGATGCGGCATACTTCACTTCAGCTTCTATTACCCCAAAGTGGATTGAGTCATCATTTCTTCTAGGTGGAGGTATGATTACGGGCTCAGGAACAACGACTTCTATACCTTCGAGATACGGCTTTATGCAAGTATATGTATAGATCGGGTTCACTTATCATCATCCATTACGTGTAGGCATTAGCCTTAGTCGTGTTGGGCCGGAACCTCCAGGAAATAATTGCGCTTGATGAACTCTATCTTTGCCGATTCCCATCTACGAGTAAATTGAGCGGGTATCCAATTGTGCGTCTTTGGCCATCTCGTGCGATTTCGGATCAGGTGGCTTCCTGAACCTTACGTATCGATAAGGAATATCGGCTTTTGAAGGTACTCTCGGCTGGCCTCTTCCTCGGTCCTTTTCCTCGGTGCTTCAAGGTGCGCCTCCCGAGTTCTGTCTCGGCGGCTTGAACTTGTCTAGCCTCTTCGCCTGCGTATAGGTATCTGTTCATTTGGTCGAATATGGCCTCAATTTCATCATCTTGGGCTTCGGTGGCTTTCGAGGAATGTCTTCGAGATTGACAGGGGTACTTGATTTTTCTTTTGACGTACCACCGCTTCTCGGTGCTTTTCTTGCTTTTGCTCCTTCTCCTTATCCCTATCTTCTTCATCCTCGATAATCGGTTTCCTTAGAGGTATCCTAGCGGGCTTTCTTCCTCCTCGAAATTTGGAGATTTTGTCTTTCCTTTGACAGGCTTAGACTTTGGTTTATTAGCAGCTTCTGTTTCAGCAATCTCCCTTGCCAGCTTCTCATCAGCTGCAATTTGAGCCTCCTCCTCAGCTGAAATGTATCTCTTTATTTTCTTGGCTGGAGGGGTTGGGAGAATCAGCACTTTCTTGACTTTTCCCTGAACAGGCGGAGGGAGAGGAGCATCTTCCTCTTCTGACTCTTCCTGCTCAGCATACTCTGCAACCTCCTTGATAAAATTAGTGGGAGACTGGGTTGCATGAGTAGCACAGGTTCTTCGAGCCACTTGGGCCGATCTCGAGTGTGCTCGCAGCCAAGACACCTGGGCACTTACCCTGCGTCCGAGTCGAGTCTCGATCCTGCTTATCTTAGTCACGGACTTGGTCTTTTTCTCAGATCTCAGTGAAGCTGTCCCCTTAAGTAATTTGGCAGTTGTGGTAGGGGTCGGCTTCTCAGTACTCTTCTCTTTTTCCTTAGTACTCTTCTTTTTTTTCCTTCCCCCTTTTTGGCATCATCAATTACAACGGGGTAGGGGCGAGTACCTTCTTGTCTAGGCGTTTATAGACGGCGGACGGTTCGTCCGATCTGTCATGGATCTTTGTCGGCGCCAAGTGCGGCTCATTCCTCTCATTAGTCGGTTCCTCCGAGTATTGCTTATGGGAGAGGTCAGTTTCTTTGCCTTGAATTACAGTCGGCTTCTCGAAATCTTCTCCTCCACGACCCGGTTGAATGTTGTCAAGTCGGATTTCCGTGGCACAGGCTTGTTCGGTGAAGGACTCGGTATGAGTGGACATTGAAGTCTTGAATGCTTTGAGAAGTTTGGCTTGTCCTTCTGGAATGATTACGAGCTAATCATCAAGCCGCTTACTTTCGCTTAGCTAAAACTTCGGATACAATTTCGGAGACAACGGGGCGGGCGATTTAGATGCGATGTTTTCGGCTCACGTAGCTCATTGGTTGTGGCTAGCGCGTGCTGTTTCCACACCTTGTGGATGGCCTTCGCAAGAGTTCGATTCTAGATTCCCGAGCGGTGAGAGCTTTTGTTACGGATCGAGATCTCTTGGAAGTTGGGGGTTTGGGCGGCGCCTCGTAAGTCGACTCCGGCAAGAGAGGCGAGGCGGGCTCTGCGGGGACGAAGCACCCGGCCGTGGACTTCGCGGGTCCAAGGATACGGAGTGGAGGTTGAGCTTGTTCGGTAGCATGTGTATCCTTGTCACGGGATTTTCCTCATCGAGGCTTTCCGGGGCTCGAATCGCTGGGTGGATCTTGACCATCGTGGTACGATCCGTCGAGGGTCTTGGGCCGGTAGCTAGGCTGCTGTCATGTATCATTGCCCGGCATATCAGCCCTCGGGTTCTCCATGGTGCTGAGGTCGGCGGGCTCGAGTAGCCTATTTGCTCCCTCGACTTCAATTCTTCTTCATGAAGGCTGGCGGGGAGTAGTGGAGTACTAGGCGTTGTAGATGGGGCCACTCCCGAAATCGCGGCAACATGTGGAGCCTTGCTGATTTTGCAATGAGCAACGGATCGGAGTAGTCGGCAAGCTCCGGAATCTCGTTGAAGAATCTCTCGGGATGCTCAGGATATGATCGGCTGAAGCTTCCATCCCAATTGACTCTTCTTCGAGATCTTTGTCTCGGACTCCAAGTCTATGGGAGACGTGCGAGTCTCGGCGGGAGGCACCTGCTGAGTGGTGGAGCCCGAGAGGGGTTGTCAAGACGGCCGAATCTCTTCGCTATGTGCTTCGAGTAGCATCCCCTTGTTCCACTTCTACGGGTTCCTCGGTGGAGACGGCCTTCTCCAGCTGATTGAGTCTTCTCGAGATGATTCGACTCGTCTATCGGCCGAGGTTGAATAGGTTCTTGAGTAGCTGAGCGGTAGGAACTTCGGGGAGAGACCTCGGGTTCGGTAGGCACGTCCGGAATGGCTTTCCTCGGTTTCTTAGTTGGTGCCTTTGGAGTTTTTTTTTTGGAGGTGTTCTCTTCTTCGAGGGTGTAGCTGCTTGAGGGCTTAGTCTGTCGAGTTATGGTGAGGACTGACCCGTCTGGCGAAGAGCGACAATCTTGTTGTGGAATCGACCTTCTTCACATTAAAATACTCCTTGTCATTGTAGGTGATTGGTTCAGATCCTGAGACATCCTCTATCATTATGGGCGGACTTCGAGTCCATAAAGAAGCTTGCCCTTTACACTCGGCGTGTAAGAGGCCTTGTCGAATTTGGCCGCTGAGCCATGAATTCTCGGATAAAGAACTCCGTCTAATTGATTTGGGCTCTATCATATATGGCCATCATGAGCTAGATCTTGAGCCTCGATACTTGATCGAATTAGCACCTTGGTTGGTCGATGTAAACTGCATCACAATATAAGCGAAAGCTCCGTGCGAGGCGACATGTTGTTTTTAGGAAACGGCTACGAAGGTCGTGGGCTTTCCACGAGAATATTGTCAAATAGTCATCTACAAGATCATCCTTGTACCCCATGATGCGGCTCCTTCGGAGGAGCGGATCAAAACTTCTCTTTAGCGCCTCCTTGATGGATATTTGCTTCGGTATTGGAGAAGCGTCCTTGATCTCGTGAACGGCGAATCTTCCGATTATGTCCCCGCCTCTTGAGTCGGAATTAAGATAAACTTCAGCCACCTGCCTCGGGAGGAAGTATGTCGGCTTCATTGAAAGAAAACTTTCAAGCCCTGGACTCTCTAAGAGGCGAGAAGATCTCGTCCGTATAATCGAGATCACGGGTGTCGAACTCCATGGTTGGCTCGAACCAAACACGGTCCTTGTCCGGGATTTCTTGCATGTTAGCTGGAGCGAGACACGAAATATTTTTACTTGCCATTGTACTGTTACACTAGCATTTATCGGTATCGATTTAAATAAAATAGTTTGTATAGCGATTACGAAAAAGAAAATTAATTCGTGTAGCGGTTGTAATAAGCATATCGAAAGAGAGATTCGGAAAGGATATGCAAGAGGGGATTGCAAGAAATGATCTCGGGAATTTTCGGATGCGAGAGGATTTTTAGTGCGGTAATGGCGGTTTCTAAAGATATGATCGAAAATATATACTATCTAACATGAAGGTGAACGGTTTTCGATCAAAGGCGGAATTTAAACTTGCTTTATGAGATGGACGGTCAAGATTAAAAGATATATGAAGTAATGATCACATATGCCGCCTAAGTCAAAGCCGATTGTAAATATGCACAAGTAGTAACTATGAGATGACGTGCATTAAATGCGTGCGAGAGTTCGACAAACTTGTGTATGGAATGTCGTGCATTAAATATAAGCCGTTAATAATAAATAACAAACTTAGGATATTCAATAGCATCTTTGAGTCTTCATCATAAATGCATTCTTGTTTTATTCGTTACTTACTAGGTAGAGATACGCAAACCTGTCGGTGAACATAGTAGTCGGTGATACCTCTTGTAGATGGTTTTACGTCTCTACGTGCTTGAATTTACTCGGTATTGAGAGTGATCATTCCCCCTTGCTTGAATGATCCTCTCCACGGAACCTTCTTACTAGCTCGGGGTCGGTAGGGGTCCGGCGGACCTAGCTCTCCTTGAAAGTTCTTTGAATGCGGATTGGGTTAGAGGCTTGGTCGAGATATCGGCCCTTTGTTTGTCGGTATGGATCTTTTCCATCCCGATATCCTTTTTTTCGACATGGTCGCGAATGAAGTGATGCCTAATGTCCACGTCCTTGCATCTCGTATGTAGTACGGGGTTACGAGTGATTGCAATAGCCGAGTGCATCGCGAGAATATCGGCACTTCATTACGAATGACGTCGTAGTCTCTTAGGCTCTTTGTCTCGGCCAAAGGATTTGGGCGCAACAACTTCCGGCAGCCATGTATTCGGCTTCGGTAGTTGACGTGGCTGCGAGTGCTCTTTGAAAACCATGAGATCGGCTTACTTGCTAGGCCCGACAAGTTCACGAAGTTGATTTTCGGTCGATTCTACATCTGCATAGTCGGCATCGAGTAACCGGTTAGTTGAATATTATCATCGGTTGGATACCATAAACCCATGTCGGGTGTGCCTCTAAGGTAGCGGAGAATCTTCTTTGCTTTGAGTCCATGTGGCTCGCTTAGGATTCGCTCCGAAATCGGCGCAGGCACCTACGGCATAAGTTATGTCGGGACGAGTAGGTTTGTTAGATATAATAAGGAACCAATTATTGCATGAAATTCAGTTTGGTCTACGATACTCCCTCTTTATCAAGACCGATTTTCATATTCGTGTTCATCGGGATCTTGATAGGTTTGCCTGGATGTACAACCGAATCTTTTGATGAGGTCTCGAGTGTATTTGCCTTGGTTAATGAACGTTCCCTTTTCGATTGTTTGACTTGAAAGCACGAGGAAATAGTTCATTTCACCTATATTGACATCTCGAACTTGTCCTTCATCATTTTCTCAAGCTGGCGACACATGACGACGTTCTTTGATCCGAAGATAATGTCGTCTACATAGATCTGCACGAGTAATAAGTCATCTTCCGGTCGAATCTTTGAGCGGGTGCGATCTGTGCGTGCCTTTCGAAAACCTTTACGAAGAAGAAACTCGACGGGGTATCGTACCAAGCCCCTCGGTGCTTGTTTTAACCCATATAGAGCCTTTACGAGTCCATAAACTGATATCCTCGCCGAAAGCCGGGCGGTTGTTCTACATAGACTTCTTCTTTCGGTGCGCCGTTCGGGAACGCGAGACTTCACATCCATTTGATAGACTACGAATCTTTGATGTGTTGCGTAGGCTAGGAATAGTCGATTGCCTCCAATCTTGCAAGCTGGAGCGAATGCCTCATCGAAATCTATTCCCTCGGCATGGCGGTAGCCTTTAGCCACGAACCTTGCTTTGTTCCTTACTATGACGTTGTTTTCATCTCGCTTGTTCTTGAAGACCCATTTTGTTCCAATGAGGTGTTGATGCGGGGTCAGCGTTAACAAGCTCCCAAACTTCGTTTCTCGTGAGCCGATTCGGCTCCTCTGCGCATAGCTATGATCCGGTCGGCATCTTTAAGTGCATCCTCAAACGTCCGAGGCTCTTCGGTAGACAAGAAGCGGGGAATATAATGCGCTTTCTCCTTGACGAGAATCCGGATCTTGTCTTGACTTTTTTTGAAGGATCTCCAATGATTAGATCGGGAGTGTGAGCATCTAGCCACGATCTACGATGTTTTAGCTCTTCATACGAAATTTGATCAACACGAGATAGTAGGTGAGTTAGGAATTTCGGTCGTACTATTCTCGAGATTGAAGCACTTCGGTAATGAGAGTGTGATCTCTTGGGTTTCCGGGTTCGGGGCATTCGGCTCCGGGAACATTAATAGATGTCCCCGTCGAGTTGTTACTCTCGTTAGTGGTCTCGGTTACCTCTAAGGTTTCCTCATCGACCCGAGTTACACAGGGATTGACTGCGTTCGGGAGAGTCGATCCGTTCAGCTTACTTGCTCTGTTGGTTGAGATTCGATGGACTTGTCTTCGGTTTCTTCGTCGAATCATCATCCCAACATAGCTTGGATCTTTTCGAGGTTTGTCTTTTACGCTTAGATCCTATAGCTTCTTCTTGATGTCCTCGAGATTTAGAGTTAGAGTTATTGCTCCTTGTCTTGATAGCGAACTCATTAAAAACAACATGAGGGCTTTCCTCCGTGCGAAAGAGTCCGATAGTTGAATACTCACGAAAGCTTTGCTGACCCGAGAGTATCCTAAGAAAACTCCACGATCGACTTGCTATCAAAAGTCTTGGCTGATCTTTCCCATTATTGTGGATAAAGCATGAACAACCAAAGATATGGAAATAAGATAAAGAAGGCTTCCTACGGTTCCATAGTTCGTATGGTGTTCTCTTATCTTTGCTTTGTCGGTAGAGATCGGTTCGAGTATAACATGCGGTGTCGGTTAGCCCGCCCGGGAATTTGGTTGGGAGTCCCGAGTTGCGAGTAGAGTTCTTCTTTGCTTCTTTGAGTGTGCGATTCTTTCGTTCGGCAACCCCGTTCTGCGAGGGTTGCGCGCGACGAATGTCTCATGCTCAATTCCTTCGCTTTGCGAGAACTCCTCTACCATGGAATTAAGGGAACTCGGTTCCTCCGTCGAATGAATTTTGATTATCTTGGTGTTCTTCTTGACGAGCTTTTTCGAAGCTTTGGTAACTCTGTTTGACGTCGAGACTTGTTGGCAATGAATATGACCCATGTGTAGCGCGAGTAGTCATCGATGACCACTAAAGCATATTTCTTGCCTCGATCGTCGTCTTGGAGAGGCCCCGGACCGAACAAATCCATATGTAGCAGTGAAGGATTCCATCGGTGGAAGGAGATGGAGCAGGTGGATTTTGATTCCTTGTTTGCTTTCCCTTCGGACATGCTTCACCTTGAGTGTCTTTCTTTGAATACTTCATTCGGCGGTCCTCTTGCTAGAGTGTTCCTTGCTAGTTTGTTGAGCGTTTTGAAGTTGAGGTGGTTGAGTCTCCTATGCCAAAGCCATCTGTACGGTTGTCGTTCTTCGCCCAGCGAGACAAGCTTCGGGTTACTGCTTGAGTTCCGATCGGCTACATATATATTCTTTTTACGCGAACACGATAACACTCTTGTTTTCCCTTTTGGATTTATCAATGACATCACGAAACCGGTGTCAAAAATCACTCTATTCGAGTTATCACGGGAATTGACTAACGGAGAGAAGATTATCTTTGAAGTCCTTCAACATATGATACTCTCAGGGAGCGTGGCGAGTTCAATGCTTTGAGTGCTCCATATCCTCTTGTATAGCCTTTTGCATTGTCTCCAAACTCGTCACGGGTCCTTCTTCGGCTATATAATTCTTCGGTAGGTTCCTTTGGTAAGTCATATGTCTTGAGCATCCATTTGTCCACATACCAAGGATCTTTGTGCACCTCATCCTCTTCTCCCGCCATTAGGCACTTTTCGGTTGTTTCTTCGACTTCATGCTCTAAGGCCATGAAAGTTTGCTTCATCGTCGAGATGAGTCCATAAAGGATCGACTTCTTACGAGTCGTGCCGAGATTTCGCTTGCAATATAGGATTGTCTCTTAAGGGCGAATTTCTCTCTCCTTGCCTTACGTCTTTGCGCGTTCGGCACTGCGAGCTCGGGGCAATCATATTGATAGTGTCCTGGCTTTTTTCTTGTAGCATGTAGTGATGACTCTTTCTTCTTTTCTTTCACTATCCTTTGATGGTCTTTGAGTCAATCCCTTCTTTACGCATTCGAGGAAGATTGTGAGTGCGGGTGCGTTTTGGCGTATAATCGACTTACCTTTTGTGTCTCGGTATGCTTTAGTCGGTTTTACTGCGCCTCTCCTTCTCCTTCGATACTTCACGGCGAGCAACGCGTGCTCGAGTGAGACTTCCTTCTTGTAGATCATTGAGTGAAGATTCGAGTCTTACTCGTTGTCTTGCTTGTCCTTTTGGAGATCTTTGTCTTGTGATGCTTTGAAGGCATGGTCAATTTTATTGTCGGCTTCGGCTCTTTGCTTTTGTTGAGGTCCAGTCGAACTCAAACTCTTACGCTTGAAGTTACGAAAAGATATGGTCGGGAGAGACAACTTCTAAATCGAGAATGTCGCAATAAAGTGGCAAAAGGTGTCCGGTGTCCGTTCGGCGGTGCCCTCGGTATCTTGAGATTCATTTCTCGATTGCTTTGAATGTCTTTCCCAGGCCCATTGATGGAATTCATCGGATTCGTAAATCGACATTTAGATCTTCTATTTTGTCACGGCATGAGAGACGGGACTTTCCGGCTTTTGGAGTTCCGGCGCCGGTTTGTTAGCTTTTTATCTTACGAGTTCCACGACTCGGTAGCGCTAGAGCGTCCCCGAGTTCCTTTGCGGTTTTGCATTCCCCGAACCTGCCAAGATAAGAATCACTAAGAGTGGTCGGTATGGCATTTACGGCGACTCGGTCTAAGTTGTGAAGCTTCTTCTCTTCGGGGAGTGAAGAGACTTCGTCTTTAGGGATCTTCTTCCCGGTCACCATTCCTCCTCCTTCGGTGGGGCCTGAGTCGTGACATTATCGATCATGGGAACAATAGGTCCATCTTCAAGCACTTCGGTCATACTATCATGGAGGGATGTCGGATGTGCTTCCATTCGACTCGCCGTACTCCATAATTCTCTACCGAGAACATGGGTACCATTCTTATCCACGACATATCGGCCATATAAAACTAATGATATAAATGTAGAGTGATATGCGGTGAAAATGATTTTCCGGATCCGTTCAAGTAGACCAGGTTTCAAGATAACAAGAGTCTTAAAGAACTCCCGCTCCGATACCGATTGTTGGTCCCGAGTGTACGGTCGGGTGTAGAGGGGGGGTGAATACACACGAATCCAATTTTCTCAACTTCGAACATGAACGAGTCCTGTTCGGGGAAAGTGTCGATCTTGAAATAATTCAACGGACCAAATAGGCCGTTACGAATCGTGTGTGGCAAAGAGTCGACTCTACCGAGATCCGCTGGGCGGGCGGAGTCGAGTTCAGTATCAAATAGGTAGAGTTCGGCGGTGCGGAAAAGTGTAGGCCCTAATCGGTTGAGTGGAAAACCGTTTTATACAAGTCTCGGTTCGGCAAGTAGGCAGGTTCGGTATCTTTGAGATAGTTTTATGATTTTAAAGAAGATTTTCGGTATGAACGGTAAAATCAATGCAACGATGTCGAAAAGCAATAACAAGACACAGATTTTTAAAGTGGTTCGGATATCAATCGATCCTACGTCCATTTGTCCCGAAAGTTCGGGAGGCTATTTATTATAATGAGTTAGTCTCGGCCCGGCTTGTGCACGGGACAAAGTTGTGGCTTGGGGATTATCTCGAGCAAGTCCCGGTTTACAAAGGCATCAAACTAAAGTGTTTGACAAACTTCTCCAACTATGAAGGAGTCCTTTTACAATAAGGATTGGGTTCAAATATGAACTCCTTCGTCTAAGCTATAAGTATATTCGGTTGATCTTAGGGTTAGAGGGATAGGGAATGAGAATGTAGCTTCTAGATCGACGAACAGCTGAAATAAGCTTTAGGTTCGGTATCGTCGATTTGGATACTAGAGGCTCTTCTAACGGTTTAGCTTGGTTCCCTCGGTGAGAAGGTAGTCTTTCGCCGGAGATAGATCTTCAAGTTCTTGCGGAAGACTTAGGGTTTTCTAGTTCTAGCTCGTTTGAATGCTTGTGTATGTTTTCGTCGTTTAAGCTTATGCGCATTCTCTCTTCTTGAAATGTCCCTCTATTTATAGAGCAGAGATTGAAAAAGATCCGTTGGAGACGATCTTTTTCTTTCTCTCTCTTTTTGGTAGCAAACGGCTCTCTTGAAGTAGGTAACGAGTGTACTTTCCCACCTTTTTAGGTAAAAGGTTGATTTGCGGCTTTAGCGGTGAGAAGACACGTGTGTTCTTGTCATTAAGTCGAGGTGGATAGAGTGGTTGAGGCAGCCACGAGACTTCAAGGCAAACCGGTCGACTTCTCTCTTCCTCGTATATGGCAATGCTTTAATTGTCTTTCAAAAGTATCGACAGTTCGAAGATGTCTCACCGATCTTGAGTCGATCCCGTATTCGGTAGGTAGATAGGCGAGTAAAGTCTACGAAGATCGGCTACGAGTTCAGCGAATTGCTCTTCTTGCGAGTCCGGTTCCATTTGACTCTTTCGGTATCTTTGCTCTTCTTTGAGTCCAAGTATCGGCTGGTCTTCTACTTACGGTGTTAAGGCGGATAATCTGCGAGCGCCTTGATCGAAGCGAGTGTCTGCGAGTGCGAAACCTCGGAGACAAGAATAACGATTACAACGGAATGGTTCACCATTCGGATAGGGTTTTGGGATCTTCAAATCTTCTCAACATTCGAGCACTGAGGCTGCTTGAGCATGGTTCGATATAGAAGATAGAATCATTTCCCACCAAGTAAGACTATCTTGGGGACAGAATCATCACCCAACAAAGTGCCCAAGTGAAAAAGGCCTAAGTATCCTAATTTTTCATCTTAGACGGATTTTTGTGTTGAAATGTTGGTTATTAGGTTTTCCTTAGATTGGTTTTGGTTCGAGTGATGCGTGATCTATTTGGATTTTGATTTATTTGCATTTTTATTCTTCGAAGAGTTGTTGGGGGAAAAGATGAGATCTTCATGGGCGGATATTGTTGATAATGTAGCTAGTGGATCTTCCAAAAAGGCTTAGGCTTAGGATCTTCCACAATGTATTTTAATGACATGACTTGTTTTTTGGTTCGATTTTTTTTTCTTTTGGTTTTGGTGTTAGTTGAGAATTCTTTTGATGAATTGAAACATGATTTGCTTTTGGTTTGATTATTGAACAATTTTGGTGCTCCATATGGTTTTACGAATGTTAATTTGTGTGCATTTTCGTCTAGAAATGTATCTTTGCTCCTTCGCTTATGAGTTTGTTAAGATTTTATCGTGGCACGTTCTTTTATCGTGATTGACACGTTCTTTTATTGTGATTGACACGCACGCGGCGAGAGATAATTGACACTCTGTTCTCTACTTGTGAATTATGTCTTAAACAAACACTCTGCTCATCATTGACATATTCTTTTATCATGATTGACACACACGGTAGAGGCAATTAACATTACGCTCTCTACGTGAATTATGGCTTAAAAAGACACTCCCGGTCATCATTGACACGTTCTTTTGTCATGATTGACACGAATAAGACATACGATTGACACTCGCTCTCTCTACTATAAATTACGGTTTAAACGAGGCACTCTGTTCATCATTGACACATTCTTTTATCATGATTGACACGCACAGTAGAGACAATTGACACTCTGCTCATCATTGACACATACAATCGTTATTTTGTCATGATCGACACAAACAACATAGACAATTGATACTTTTTTTCATAAACAAATGACACTTTTTTTTGAAACAAATCGCATTTTTTTCAAAAATAATTGATAGTCAATAAATGATATTTTTATTCAAATACAAATGATATTTTTGTTTGTTATGATTGACACTTTGGATAAAAAATAAATGACACATTTATTTATTACAAATGACAAGCCTTACTTATCAAAAAAATTGAAAAAAAATAAAAAAAATTGTTTGTTACGATTGACACTTTTGTTTGTTACAATTGATACTTTCGTATGCAAAGAGTGGCAACGTCCGTCGCTTAAAATAAATTAAAAAATGTTAAAAAAACGAAAAAAAAGGAAAAAAAATTTAATTTAAAAAAAAAATTATATGTTGCGATTGACACTTTTGTTTTGTTACGATTGACGACTTTCATATGCGAAAGAGTGACACGTCCCTCCTTAAAATAAAGAGAAAAAAAATAAAAATTAAAAAAAATTAAAAAATTAAAAAAAGGATTAATGATGTTATGCGACATCGGTGAGTGTCTACGGCCAAAGCGAGTCAACGGATCAAATATGGGTCAAAGTGAATCAAAATTGGGTAATTGAATCATATTGCATGTGCAACATTGTACACACAAATTTTTGCCATAATTAATTAATTGTTCATAGTTGATTTATATTGATAAATGCATAAGATTCATTTAACAACTTTCCTTACATAGAAACAAAATAAGTACGGTACTAAAAAAAATGAAACATTACTAATGCAACTGGGGTATACAAGATAGGTTCAACCGAGGGAGTAATTATAATGGACATGCATGTGTGTGGTAAAGCAACTAAAGCATCGAAGATTTGGAAGTTGACTGATCTCATCGCACGACGTCGTTCCACACCTTTTTTCCGAGAACAGTGTCTGACGCAAACAGGGGAACCAATTCCTTCCGGCGAAGATTGTAGAAAGTTAACAACTCATCTCGCGAAGGCAAATAATCACTCTTGATCACCGGATCATTCAGAAAATTATCAGTCCAGGCCGCGATTCCAGGAAATCTCGACGAATCGACAATTTTCACCGATGCAACTTCTTCCCAAACAGGAAACACATACGCAACAAATCCAATTACCAGATCCATATATCCAAGTTTTTCCCCACCAAAAAACCTCTTCCCCCTTATATTTTCCTCCATCTTTTCCAGATATTGAACGGCTAGTTTTACCGCTCTCTCCTGATCCTCGCCCTCCGAATATAGAGCAAGAAATACAGACATGAGAACCTAGAGTACATCAATTTAAACAGATTTTTTTTTCGTCAAGACAACTTGCAGTTTATAAACAAAACAAATAAATTACTTCTAGTTTTGATTGAACACCTTTTGGTCTGCGAATTTAGCCCAAAATCGAGCTTGGGATCTTTCGTAAGGATTTTGTGGCAGAAACGGGTCTTGGGCCCATACCTCGTCAATGTATTCAAGGATGATGGCGGATTCAGGCAGCGGATTTCCATTGTGAACAAGAACTGGAACTTTTTCCGTAGACAGGATTGAGTTGAGAGAGGAGAGGGGTTTTGTTGGATAGATCTTCTTCTATGTACTCATATTCAACGCCCTTTAGCTTCAGCGCCCACCTCACCCTATGCACAAATAGGCTAACGCAATTCCCTACTACTTTCACTCGATTTTCCATTTTGATGGGATAACGGTTTGTATAATTGGAAATCCTTCCAGCCGGCGGATGTATATATTGTTACTTTGAAGGCAAGGTGTTTGATTAGGTGAGGGTAATTATGTACATTTAGACACGTGGCACTGGCATGTTTTTTAGTCCAGGTCAATGTTGTTTATTTTCAACACCTACCTATACATAATACATACAAATTGCCAATCCTCATACTATTCAACTTTGGCATGAAGTCTAGAAAACACCCCTCAATTGCGTGGAATACCCATATTCTTTGCATATTTAACATCAAATATGTCTATTCAATATAGAGAAAGGAATAATATCTGGATAACACTCCTTTCCCGCTGCCAGCACGTATTCTCAGGAAAAATATTAATTTTGATCCTTTAATGCGTCTTATGTCTCATTTTGCCTTTAATATGATAGTGTTCGATTTCGATCATATAAGCTTTATATATTGTTCGATTTTAGTTCTCTAATGTGGTAGTATTTAATTTTGATCCTATAACTTATAATATATTCGATTTTGGTCTTATAACTTTACGAAGTGTATGATATCGATCCTCTTTACCGAACAGTAAAAGACACATGAACTACACTCTTCGTTGCATGACTAAAATATGATATTTTATAAAGTTTCGGGATAGAAACAAACACTTAAAAATTATAACATCAAATATCAGTTAGAAACTGTTATAAACTAAATAGAATGAGAGAATAATAGAGAGAAAGAGAAAATAGATGTATATTATTATGAGGGTGGAGACCTTATTTATAGAGTACAAGATGGGTCGTGGGGACTTTTAGGGTTTACGTATGGTCATCACAATATATGGTAAGTATATATATATAATATATTTACAACACTCCCTGATTGACCATCCCTAAAAGAAACTACTTGCCTCGTTAAAACCTTGCCGGAAAAAACCCATTGGGATAAAAGGCGGGACGAAGGAAAAAGAGTACGTGTTGCTCCACCTCAATATAGTCATTCTTGATCCTTGAGTCGGCGCATATCGATCTTGTATAACAACTTCTTGAATGTTGGTAAAGCACTTTGTAAAAGAATGCTGCTAAGTTGTCACTTGAGCGAATTTCTTTGGATGTTAATGCCGCCACTCTTTTGGAGATCATGTGTTGCATTGGCTCTTTTATGAATCAATCTCAATGACTCATTTTTCCATGTGTTGCATTGGATGCCTCGTTAAAAACCTTAACTAAGAAAACCCTTTGGGAAAAACTTAGAAAGGAAAAAAAGAGTACAACCATTTGACCTTCAGGGTCATTTGACCTTAGGAGTCAGTCTAATCTTTAAGATTATTTACAATTTGTTACTCCCCCTCAAGATAACAATCTTCAAGGTTATCTTTAAGGTCTACACTAATATGTGCAACACAAATTTAATTATCATCAAAGATAATAGCATGTTTGTCTCGAGATAACAAATGATGGTCAATACCATTTAAAATTTTTCAATTGCACATAAGTAAGGAACTTCTGGTCCTCATTTTTGTTATCTTCTATAGGTCTAAATGAGTCTACATCCACTTCAAGTGATTGAAGCAACCATTAGGTAGCTATGTGGATGCAATACAATAAAATCTCTTTAAAGACCTTCAGGTAGGTCGACTAGCGTTACTCCATCATGGAGATGCTCGACTTACAGGTCGAGACAATTATTAGTTCAACCCAAGTATTTAGATTCGAACTCCGTCTTTAGGCATGAGTTGATTTCATCAAGTACTTTTGTACATAATGATTCACATATCCTCCTCAGGAGAAATTTGGAGTGATGTGTTCTAATTTTGTATTCCGCGGACTTCTTATCTCTTAGCACCAATAAATCTCTCACGCTTCTAGCGTAATGAGAATTAATTGATTTATTTTTGTCTATGAGGAACTTCGATTCTTTCATGGTGCATATACAACGGTATATGAGATTTTAGTCACTCCTTTTGCACTAAATAACTTGATGAACTTCTGGTTCATAGTGCGTGAATCTAATAATTAATCCAACGAGATATTGCGGCATTCTATCATTTATGTTTTATATATCCCCTTATGCCGACAAGCATGTGAGTTGGATTAACAATGAATAAAATAATTCATAATTACTTGTTTTATGTAAGTCATTTTGATGGAGTATACATATATTCGGGAGTTTCAATCAAACTCAAGTCATCATTTATGTACCCTTCGTCAAGGAATTCTCGTCGTTATGATTATATCATATACGGCTGCACTATTTCAGCCCTGACAGTGACTTTTGCAGTCTAATTGAAAATATCCTTTTGACTTACATGCTTTGAGCAAGTTAAATCCTTCAGGGATCTTCATATATATGTCACTATCTAGTGAATCACATTGATAGTATTTACTACATCCATAAGGCGCATAGCAAACCTTTTTGTGACATAAGTTGATTAATCAAATATAATGACGTCTATTATAGGAGAGTACATAATTAATTCCGATTGCATGAGAGAAAAATTGTGTTACAGTATTGCCCTATATCTCGTAATTTTTCATTTCTCCGTGTAACAAAGACACATTTGTATCCTTCGGGGATATATTTTTCGGATTTTGGAACTACATGTCCAAATATTTCCGGCTTTCTAGGGAATATTGATTCACCTTATATGACTTCGTTTTTCTTTGGCCAATTATTTCAATCTTGACAATCTCTTATAGATCGTCATTGAGGATCCTCTTTTTCATTTCAAGAGTCATATTAAAAGGCGAAAATGACGTCGTGCGTCCACGACGATATTTGGTCTCTCCAATATTTTGAGATCTCAGTATTTTCAGACGCTTGTAGTTCTTCAGGAACTTCATTTGATTAATTAATCATTGTCGTCATTGTTTGGTTCATATTTTGCGCCCCTTTTCTTAGACACAAAATTTCTTTTAGAACCAATTGGTCGACCATATTTTTGACGAACTTTTAATGCATTTGCTGTCATTTGTACTTGTCCTTCAGGGACATGAAATCTTGTTGGGGGATTTTTGCAGCAACTGTATAACATTGTCACTTCTTTTATATACACAAATGAAAAGCATCAAGAAGTTGGTTTGCAATCTTTTGCAAGTGAGTCTTTTGACTTCTTGTTCACACTGATTACTTCTGGAATCCAAATGTGACTAGTTTGTTCTTGTGCTTTTTCTTGGATGTAGATTTCACATTGATTACTTCAGGAATCCAAATGTGACACATGTTCCACCAAATGTTGGGAACGTTATTTCATCATAATAACAATCTTAATGTGAGACTCGCTTTTATACGTACAAAACTATTTTGAGTATGGATATGAGCAACTAATTATTCGATCTCAATTCCAAAGCCATATGATATAAATCCTCTTCAGGAGGAACTTGGAGTTTAATAAATTCACTCGCTTTACCAAGGCAAATTATCTTGATGGAATTGAGCTCTTTATTTTTGAAATTGTAGTTTTACCAAGTACTACATTTCTTATAGAAATCGAGCATTTATGGAAATTAAGAGATTCTTTAGGATCTCTCTGCAGCACCCATATGAATTTTCAATTATGTTGCGCATCAAACTTATCATGTCAAAGCATAGAGCTCTTTTGAACTTCCGGTTCATGATATGTTTTGTCTCACTTATTTTTATGAATGTGTAATACATTCAAGGTGGTAGTGTGATAACTTTTCTTTTGTTAGCTTCTGGCTAAATGCAAAATAATCACTACCTTCTTATATAGTTTCAATATGGTATCCATTGTAACGGATATTCTTAAAACTTAGTATGTTTCTTCTAGACTTACTAGAATAAGGGCAAACTCAATAATTGATTTAGTATCATTTGATAGAATGATACAAGCTCTTCGGGAGCCTTTAATGATATTCGATGCACAAGATTTTAAAATCTTGCAGTTTAAAAATGCAACTACTCATATCGAGCTTTAGGGAGAACAAACAATTAATATCTTGACGCAATCCTGCTTGGATGCTTCGTTTCATTCTATTATTATCTCCCTATGCCTTTTATTGGCAGATGAACATCGATATCAAGATTTCATTAATGTCAACTAGACATAAATAATGTTTTTCATTTTGTAATAAATATATATCACTCAAGAAACGAGTTGCTCTTTAAGAGCATTTAATAATCTTCTAGAATATAAAATGATGCTACTCCAGGAGCAAAAGTTGAGGCATTTCCACAAATATGTAATAGTAATGTTAATATCACAATATGGTCATTCTTCAGGAATGTAATTGTGCTACTTCCAGAGCAACAACTTAGTTTTATTCATGATACGTGAAATCAATAAATTGTGAATTTTGAGATCTACCGGATCTCACATCTATTCTTGAAAAGAAATTAAGCAACAATAGGTATTGGAAATGCAGTTATCAAACATAGAGGAGCTATTGCTACCACTCCATGAATTAGGTAATACTTTAAATTACAACATATCTTTATCTATACATTGTTCTTTAGGAACATGCAATATTCATCACGAATATTAATTGTGCTACTTCAGGAGCAATAATTAAACTAAGATTGATGTGACATATGATTTCAAAATAACAACTTTTAGTTATTCCAAGAACATGTAGAGTTAATTGTGCTACTTCAAAAGCAACAATTAAAGTTATGAACATATAACATTTGTCAAAATCAAAATCTTGAATTATTCTTCAAGAACATGTAGTATTCTTCAGGAATACAAATTATGTTATTTCAGGAGCACCAATTTAGTCTATATTAAACGACTTCAGGCGAATGACTAATATTTTCGAGAAACCCAATTGTTCTTCAGGAACATATAGTATTATTTGAGAATATCAATTGTTCTACTTCGGGAGCAACAATAATAACAATTCAATAATCAATATTCACCATCAATAAGACATATTATATGAATTGTTCATCAAAAGTACATAATATTCTTCAGTAATAATAATTGTGTGCTACTTCTGGAGCAACAATTAAATTATTGCAATAAGTAATATTGAATTGCTCTTTAAGAGCATGTGATATTCTTCAGGAATATCTATTGTACTACTTCTGGAGCAACAAAAGTTAAGTAATATTCTTCAAGAATATTAAGATATTATACTACTTCAGGAGTATCAATTGATTAATAGATGAACACATCGCATAAAGAACTTGAATAAGCAAAAATAATATAATAATTCTCTTGAATAACGTGCATGATGATTATGATTTTCAATTCCTAAAGGAAACAATTATTTTTTATTAAACTTTGAAATGCTCAACGTTTTTTTTTATATAGAAAAAAACACTTATCAAAAAGAAGCGATTACGGTCGAGAATATCAAAACAACGATTGGCAATATGATCCGATCGGTCAGTATTAATCGCTGAATTATTTATGAATTATGATGAATGACCGATAAACTCTATAAATACGATTAGGATTGGAGAGTTAATTAAGCAAGTAAGCATAGAGGATTAGAAACATGAGCGAGATGAAAAGTATGCGTACGATAGGTTTGTATTAGCGGTTCGATTGTATTGTGCGCCGGGAGTGCTTTGGCTTCGTACATAAGTCGCTAAGATCGCTACATAGAATGTATCGAGCAAGCGAAACCGCCTATGTTCTTCTCCAACAACGATTATGCTCGTAATCGTTGCGCCAGACTTTCGTGATATCGTCTCGTCCTTTGAGAAGAGTCTTTCGTGCTGATAACGTGTTATAAACTAAATAGAATGAGAGAATAATAGAGAGAAAGAGAAAATAGATGTATATTATTATGAGGGTGGAGACCTCTATTTATAGAGTACAAGATGGGCTCGTGGGCTTTTAGGGTTTACATGGTCATCACAATATATGGTAAGTATATATATATAATATATTTACAACAGAAACAATATTGTAAACCAAAATTGATCTCGTTTCAATAATAAAAATATTGATTTTTTTTTTTGTCGTGAAACTTCGCAAAATAATTTATTTTAGTCATTCGCTAAGTGTGATATTCCCACACATGTTTGACAATTACTTTCCACGGACACACATTTTGAAAAGTAATAAGATTAAAATCTAACACATTATAAAATTATACGATCAAAATCGATCATTGCATTATACACTTTATAAAATTATAAATCTAAAATTAAACACCACCACATATCAAAATCGCTCAAAGCCTCTCGTCCCATATGATGGTGGCGCATGATGGCCCGCCACCAATCACGCCCCGCGCGTGCGTTGGTGGGCCAATCCTTTTATAAACTTAAATAATTTTTAATTACTAACATGACCCACCAATATACGCGTGGTATCGCGTGATTGGTGGCCACCGAATAGGGCACCAATTTTTGGCGGGAGGATCCGGATTGGATCAAAATAGGACAGGCTACGTTAAAAGAGCAAAATCGATTTTCTCTCACCCTCGTCTCTCTCCACATTTGTTCTCCCACCGCCACCTCGACATCCCCAGTCACTGCCGCCATCACCACCCGCAAATCCACCCCCTTTGTATGAAGATTTCGAGCGCCGCCTCCACCGACCTCTCCCTGCCACTTGCCATCCACGCCATCACCTCCTCTCGACTACCTCTCGCTTTGCATTTCCCGCCACGGGATTGCCATTTGGGACTCCGATTTTTAATGCCCTTCCCCCGGAACTGACTCGCCGTATATGAATTTCAATCCACTGAGGTTCCTCTCTCCATAAATTTCTTCTCTTCTCGGGTTTTTCGTTACAGAGGATTTGTTGGTTATACTCGAAATGCTTTAAGAAAATTTATAAAATTAGTCGTCGAACTAGTCTTTTGAGATTCAAATTTTGTGTTTAATTTCATAATCATCTTGCTGTGTTAATTGCCTGTTTGTTTTTGGAATTTTTGGTATCCATATTTGTTAATTTTGGGTTTTCTTAATAATTCTTCACTGCTTTGAAGGTTACAAGTGATATTGAACGGAATTGTTTTATTTCTTTGCCAGTCCATTCTATTCTACTCGATTTTTCCAGATTCCTTTGTCAGCGAGCCGGTGGGCTTGTGGAATATCAACTTCCTTAATTTAGGCGGTGAAAATCTTAATCTTTTTTTGCTTTCGGAACGTACTTTAGAATACTCTCTTTCATCGTTTCCCCAAATTTGGAAGTGAGCAATTAGCCTTCTCCAAAGTGTGGACTAATTATACCACTTTTCCATGTAATCAGTAGTAGTAATTCACTTAGCAATATCTACTTCCCTTACCAGAGGTCCAACTATATTCACACTTGAACCTCTTGTCGTTTTTATTTTTGTAAAGAGTTTCTTCCATAGTTACAATATGAAGGAATTCGAATTATTAAGGTATGTATCTTCTTAATGTATGGTTTGGATGATAATTTCTATTGTTAAATAGCTGTTTCTAAGGAAAGAACAGGCAGGGGATCCTTATTTAAATTCCCGTCTGTATTTTGGATAGTCTTATATACCCTGGTACAGTATGTCATTTTTACATCTCATTTTAATTAATTTCAAGTGCATTCCCCTGCTTTGATCCAGAAAATAATATAGGCAATAGCTACTGCAGAACTGGTCTATTCCATTTTTGAGATTCCATTGCATGTGCCTTCTTTTGTGTTTCTTTTTTTTCACGCTCCTTGTGCAGTAGCCTGCAAACCACACATGAGGGTTCAGTCTTGGTGGGAATTGAACCCAGCACCTATCGGTCCCGGGCCACCCACCTTAACCGCTACGCCATCCCATGGGGACTTCTTTTGTGTTTCTTACATGCATGTCTGGTGTAATATAGGCAATAGCTGCTGAGTTGGACTATTTCTTTGTTTCACGCTTGCAGTAGTACTGACTGACATTACGAGAATAGTCTTTAAATGGTTGTATGGGAGCTTTTGGACTACAGGGCTCGTTATTATTCTCGGAGGTGACTATTTTTTGTAATACATAATCATCTAACACATGGCGTTTCTTTGTGGTAAATCTTGCACTTTTAGTAATATTCATTCTGAGACTCAGAAAATTTCAGAAGTGGTTCGAGTCCATATAGTCCTAGAGCCCTATAAAAAATGAATAAAATTCCAATATCCGCTTTGACATATGGACGAATATGCAAGATTGATTAGTTGGATCATTTCTTCGTGGATTCCTATAAGAATCTTTCATGAGATGTCAAAAAAATAAATAATGTAAGTTAAGATTTGAATTCTCTCTTCATTTCTTCGCTGGACCATTTTTTCTAGACCTGCACGACCTACTCGACAGATGTCAAACTCTAGCATCACTATCCTAAACATAATATACGAAGCGAGTACTGTTCAGTTGAATGTCAACCGTGCTTGCAACCACAACATAAAAGTTCGAGAATTCATGCGTTAAACCATTGGATAGTCGAACAAAGCAACAATGCAACGATTACTCATCCGATATGGACATGTTAAAGTTATAAACAGATTATTATATATATATATATATATATATAGAGAGAGAGAGAGAGAGGGTAAAGACGGGGAAAACTTGTACGCCCAATTATAATACCATACCTTGAGTATAATACGGAAATCCAATCCGGAAGAAACGCAAGAAAACGTGAGTGAACTGAAACAACTCGACGTCTAACCCGCACATAACTTACCGACCTTCCTTCGATTTCGTTCTCCCATATATGCACATCAGTAAAAAAGCGGAGCGAATTGTATGTACAATTTTCGTACACACATACAAGGGTGTATGAAAGTGGTACACACAAGCTTTTGTGGTAAAAAAGATACCATAACTGCCGAACCTCCCACGACCATGCTCTATAATGCACGACGGAGTGAACGTCAGACGCCGCCACATATGATAAAGACTCCTCTGCTTGGAATTATGTCTTCGCCTGACAATAGAAAGAGTGTGTTAGCTACGATGCCTTCCTCTTCATTACCATTCGTTTGACATAGGGGTGTAAGTGGTTCCGCTCCGAACCGTGAAATCGATCGGATCGAACCGAATCAAACTGAAAAATGCGGTTCGGTTCGGTTTCACGGTTCGGTTCGGTTTATTTTTTTAGAAACCGTTTACATTCGGTTCAGTTCGCGGTTTCAAGAATTTTTGAACGGTTCGAACCGAACCGAACCAATATCCTATTTTTTAATTTTTTATTTAATATTTGTCTTTTGTAGATGAGAATATTGTTGGATTTAGATATAAGATTTAAGTTAAGATTAATTCTAATCTATACAAATGAAGGAAAATGAGTAACAATTATATACTTGTGAGTTCGGAATGAGTGACATACTATAAACTATTATTTTTGCATTATTTAGGATTTAAAAAATAAATAAAAAAATAAAAAAGTGAACTGAGGAACCGAACCTAACCAAACCATTTATAAGCGGTTCGGTTTCGATATTGAAAACCCATCGAACCGAACTGAACGAACCATTTCTATGTATTTGGCTCGGTTCCTAAAATACATAAAAAATCGAACTGAACTGAACCGTTACACCCCTAATTGTTATTGAGTTTGGAGTGTTTTCTTTATCATGAGATTTAGAGGAAGAAGATGGTTTACTCAAAACGGAAGACTATCCTATTAGTTTAATACCTTAATCTATTGTAAAATAGGTAATGATTCCGAAAATGTAGATTCATCAAATAATTAAGTGGAAATATGTACTGGTGGCCAAATCCAAAAAAAAAAGAAAACAAAATTGGCCTTCAACTATAAAAAACACAAATCTAGCTATTTTGTCTTCTTGTGGGCGCAGACTGTTAGAAGGGCCGATGGGGGGCCGATGGGGGGCCGATGGTGGTCGATTTCGAAAAACTCGGCCACCTGTCGGGGCAGGTACGCCTTCGGACGCTTCCTCAACAGAAGCTTCAAGACGGACGCTTCGAGGGCAGAGAAAATAGGCTCTATGAACGGAAGCTCTGCTTGATGGAAGACCATCGTGGGTTCGAATTGAACCCTGGAGAGAATAATTTCCTCAATGTTTGATGGGGTCGAAACGGTCGCCATTAAAATTAGAAATCTGCAAAAGGAGATTTAGCACTCGAAAATAGAGTAAGTTAGATCATAGATTGCAGATAAATAAGAAGTTTACCGTAATTAAAGAGCTTGGAAGAGATGAAACTAGTCAATAGAATGCGTGATCAGGAATGATCGAAAGCTCTAAGATTGCGTAAATGGCGAAAAGTGCGTTTAGAGTGAAAATGGTAAGATTTTAAAAGAATTGAATATCAAGGGTTTTAGATCGGACAGTTAATATAAAATATTGCTTTTCTAGGATGACTCAGATTTGATTTTATAAAAGGAATGATTACTTAGCTGCCTCTAAACTAGACACACGTAAGATATGCGCAGATAGAGTAAGGTGAGAAGACATGCATTAAATGCGTTGCAGGCAGTATTAAAGGATAAAGAATTTTAAATGAGAACGGTTTCTACTGACTTAATCCTTAAAAATTTATGGCGGGAAATAAATGCAAGTCATGCCACTGAATGCAAACGACTGAGTTATTAAATGCGAGCATGCTTCTGAGAATATTTAAGAATCTAAATAAGCAAACCTCTTCAACTGAACTTTTACGATCAGCTAGTTACCGAAATAACTCAAGAGAATCTTCGTGGTACTGATGGTATCATGTCCCCCCTTACTGTGTACTGTATAATTCACCCTACTGAATGAAAGTACTGAGCCTAACTTTTGACCTATCGTACTGACTTTTCTTACTGATTCAAGTCAGTAGGATCCAGTAGACCTAGCTCGACTGATAGTTCTCCGAATCTGTTCTCAGCTAGCGGTTTGGTCAGTATGTCTGCCCTTTTCTTGTCAGTATGGATTTTCTCCATCCTGATATCCTTCTTCTCGACAAGGTCTCTGATGAAGTGGTGTCGAATGTCCACATGCTTGCATCTCGTATGAAGAACTGGATTCTGAGTTATTGCAATTGCGCTGGTGGAGTCGCAGTAGATGGGCACTTCATCTTCAGTAATTCTATAATCTCGCAGTTGTCGTCCAAGCTAAAGGATCTGGCCACAGCAACTTCCAGCAGTCATATACTCAGCTTCAGTAGTGGACATCGCTACTGAATGTTGTTTCTTTGAAAACTATGTATCAGCTTGCTGCCTAGGAACTGACATGTTCCGGAAGTTGATTTTCGATCTATCCTGCATCATGCATAATCAGCATCAGAATAACCTATTAGTATTAGATTATCATCAGCAGGACACCATAACCCTGCGTCAGGTGTCCCCTTCAGGTATCGCAGAATCTTCTTCGATGAGTCAAGATGACTTCGCTTGGGATTCGCCTGAAATCTTGCACATACACCTACAACATAAGTTATGTCAGTGCGCTTCTTTGTTAAATATAATAAAGAACCAATAATAGCTCTATAATCAGTAGAGTTAACAGAAAGCTCCCTCTTTGTCAAGATCGATTTTAAAATTCGTGTTCTTGGGGATCTTGAGTAGCTTGCTTGAGTCGCAGCCGAATCTTTTCGGGAGGTCTCGACAATATTTTGCTTGGTTGATGAATATTCCTTCCGGTGATTGCTTCACTTGAAATCCAAGGAAGTAGTTCATCTCCCCCATCATGGACATCTCGAACTTCTCCTTCATCATTTTCTTGAATTGTTGACATATTGTCACGTTCACGCAACCAAAAATGATGTCGTCCACGTAGATCCGCACCTAGTAAAATGTCATCATCTAACTTGATGCTTCGAACGAGTGCGATCTATTGTCCCCTTGGAAAACCTTTACGAAGAAGAAAGTCCGATAGGGTATCGTACCAAGCCAACGGGTGCTTTCCGAAGTCTCGTACACTCGATGTCCCCGTTGAAAGCCTGGGCGGTTGTTCTATGTAGACTTCTTCCTTGATGCACGCCATTCGAAACGCTTACTTAACATCCATTTGATATACTTTAAATCTCCGATGTGTTGCATAGGCTAAGGAACAGACGAATAGCTTCCAATCAGCGGCTGGTGTGAATGCTTCGTCAAAGTCTATTCCCTCACGCTTGACAATATCCCTTGGCAACAAGTTCAACCTTGTTTCTGACAATGACGTTGTTTTCATCTCGCTTGTTTTTGAAGACCCAGTTAGTACCGATCACGTGTTGATGTCTAGGTCTGTCAACAAGATCCCAAACTTCATTTCGGACAAACTGGTTCAATTGCATGGCAATGATCCAGTCAACATCATTGAGAGCGTCCTATATCGTCTGAGGTTCTTCAGTAGACAAGAAGCAGGAGTAGAGAGCACTTTCTCCTTGGCTTAATCTGGACCTTGTCTTTACTGCTGTGGATGGATCTTCAATGATTTGATCAGAGGATTGAGCATCTAGCCACGAACGTTTGAGTTTGGCTTCTTCTTCTAAGATTACTTCTGTACAGTCAACAAGAGTGTTAAGCATTTCAGTAGTGTTGTTCTGTGACTGAAGCAATTCAGTAAGAAGGTTAGGATCTACTGAGTTTCCAGGTTCAGGGGCATTTAGCTCAGGAACTTTAGTCGTTCCCCCTGAGTTTATATTCTCAGTAGAGGTCTCAGTTACCACTGGGGCTTCCTCATCGACCTACGTTACCGATGTTGATTCCGTTCGGGTAGAATCAACCGGGCCAAGCCCGATGCTTGCGGGATGGATCCGAATTTTTTCATCGTCGACTCATCATCCCAACAATGTTGGATCTTCTCAACTTTGTCATTTAGTGTGAGATCATGTAGCTTGCTGCTGACATCTTTCGAATATGTCTTCTTTGGTTTCCTGTTCTCAGTAACAAACTCATCAAAGATAACATGAGGGCTTTCCTCCACGCAAAGGGTCCGGTAGTTAAAGACCACGAAAGCTTTACTTGACTCGAGAATATCCTAAGAATACTCCATGATCGATTTGCTATCAAAGACCTTTAACCGATCCTTCCCGTTATTGTGGATAAAGCAAGGACGACCCCAAAAAATATGAAAATGAGAAAGAGAAGGAATTCTCCCTTTCCATAGTTCGTATGGCATCTTCATGTGCTTGCTTTGTAAGTAGTGAGCGGTTCCGAGTGTAACAGGGCGGTGTCGGTAGCATCGCCCCGAACTTTGAGGGTAGTCCATAGTACCGCTAGGAGCGTTCTTGCCGCTTCTTTTAGTGTTATGTTCTTTCGTTCGGCAAGTCCGTTACGTTGAGGGGTGCGAGCTGCTAAAGTCTCGTGCTTTGAATCCCCTCCTTATCGCAATACTCTTTAACGGTCGAGTTAAGGAATTCCGTTCGTCTATCCGAGCAAATTCTACGAATCTTGATGTCTTTCTCCACACCGAGTTTCTTCGGTAGTATTGGCGGCTCGGTCTTGACATCGATTTGTTCGCTATGAAGATGACCCACGTATATCTAGAATAATCGTCAATAACGATGAGGGCATACTTCTTGCCTCTTATAGTCATTTGGAGAAGCTGGCCCAAACAAGTCCATGTGGAGCGGTTGAAGGATTCCATCGGTGGAAGGTGACGGAATTGGTGGATTGCTTTTCTTTGCACGCTTTCCCTTCAAAAACGCTTCACAATTTTTGTCTTTGATAAAAGCTTCATTGCGCAGATCATCGACTTTAGAGTTCTTGGCTAGCTTGTTCATTGCCTTGAAATTCGAAGTGGGCCGAGTCTCTTGTGCCACAACCATCTCGTCTTATCACTCGATTTCGTCCGAGCTAGTAAGCAAGCCTCAGGTTCTGCGGTGTTCTAGTTTGCAACGTAGATGTTCTTCTTCCGCGAACCTAATAACACTGTTTTCCCTGTAGATTTGTCAACAATATCACATAAACCCGGCGTCAAAGATAACTTTATTCGATTATCCACGGAATTGATTGACAGAAAGAAGATTACGTTGAAGTCCTTCAACATATGTTACTCTTGGAACTGAAGCAGTCCCAATGTTCAGTGTTCCATATCCCCTTATATAGCCTTTAGAGTTGTCACCAAACTCAATTCTGGGTCCATCTTCTTGCACGTAATTGGTCGGCAGGCTCTTCTGATAAGTCATATATCTCGAGCAGCCGTTGTCCATGATACAAGGGTCCTTATGCACCTGCAAAACAGAAACATTTTTATGTACCCTTTGATTCGAGTTTGGGTCCTTAAACGTTAGTTGGTTATTTCGCGACCCAAATCGTCTTGAGACCTTAGGAGTCTCGGACATCTTTTTTCGAACCTTGTCGGTCTTTTTCTCCACTGGATCTGGAGATACTGACTTCCTGGCAGTTTTGGGTTCAGGAGCTTTCTCCTTCTGAGGCTTTGTGCTCCTCCTGACCCTAGGCTCATAATAGTACGAACCAAACTGTGCTTTGGGTGCTCATATAGTGGTTCGCCCATACTGCTTCTGCCCACTCGACCTTCTTGGTTCCCCCCCGAATTTGATCGTGGTGTTCTGGGGCTAGAACCTTTGGTCGGTTGCTTCTTGTTGCTCGGGCTGAGGTGCAATCATCTTCCTTTGTTCTTCGCCCGAGTTGTTGGTTCAGAGATCTGATCTTTCCCTCTGACGAACCTATTAGCCAGCTGTTCTGAGCATTCTGAAGTAGAGGTAGAAGCTTCGTGAGTGTAGCCAAGCCCTTCTTTCATGACTGGTGGTCTTTGTGCTCTTAGCATGCTTTCCAACTTCTCTTTGGCTTCCAGGTACTGTTCAGCCATCAGTCCTCGCCAAACCTCATCACTTTTCCGAAGTTATTCATAGTCCTTCTCAACCTCTGCGAGCTTCTGACTGAGTTTGGCTATCTCAGTATCTTTCTTAGAATTATCCTTAGTCAGAACTGATATCTGAGTTTCTTGAAGCTGAGACTTATTCATAAGAGATTCAATCTCTTCCTTCAGTCTCGCAAGTAGATTCTCTGAATCAGTAGAGACCTGACAATTAGAAGAAAGTCTTTGATTCTCAGTCTTTACCTGTTTCAGTTCCTGAACAGTTCTACTGAACTCTCTGCTTAACAGAATCTGCTCCTCTAGTAGATCGTCATATGCTTGCACCACGTCTAGACGTTCATCTGTAGCTGAGCACGTGTCGTGTGTGCTCTGTGAAGAAGAGGTTATAATAAGTTTCGAATTTACCTCAGCCTCTTCTCCGGCCATCAGACTGTATTCAGTCATTGATTCATGATCTGTCTCTCCGACCTCAACGGTAATAAATGCAACTTTGTCTTTAGAAGAATACATGAAAGTATCTTCCTCGATTGAGTCGTCGGATAGCTCTCCGGCAATGTAGGCCTCGCCTCCTTTGGGCAAATTTCTCGCTCGGCTGCTCGTTCTGCTCGGCGGAGCACGGAGAGCTCGGGACAATCGTGCTGAAAACGTCCTTCTTCCTTGCGGTTGTAGCACACAAATACTCTGCCCCCCTTTTCCGGTTGAGTTGTTTGATGGACTAGCAACTGGTTGCGTGTTCTCGCAATCGGGGAGATGGTTTAGATTCTTCCCTTTTATGATGATCTTTCTTACCGAGGGAGAATCTCGGTGATATTTCTTCGAGGTTTATGACTCTCTCTTTCTCCCTTTGATGTTTGAGAGCCATAAGCGCAAGACGGTCGATATCGGTAGTCTCGGAAGACTTAGCATCCGAAGTAGCTACTTTGTCTTCTTTGGAAGAAATTGGGTTGGCTCCAGATTGGCTTACTATTGCTTTGAAAGCATGATCTATTTGAGTGTCGGTGGAGCACTAGAACATCTTTGGGGTAGACGTGCTCGAACTCCTCCGTCTTTAGTTACGAAAAGATAACATCGGGAGTTAGAGCATTAAGATCCGAGGGACGTAAATCGAGTAAAAAGGAAGCCACTTCGCCGAGGCGGCGCTCTCAAAATCTTGGTGTTCATCTCTTTGTTGGTGAACGTTCTCCCTGACCCGTTGATCACATTGATCTTATTTGTGAATCTGACGCTAAGCTCGTCAATGGTTTCGTTGGGCTCCTTGGCAAAGGTGTAGAACTTTTGAAGCTCTAGCTCAAGCTTGTTCTCTTTGATCTATGGGGTTCCTTGGCTCAGTACCGCCAGGGCATCCCAAAGTTCTTTTGCCGTCTTGCAGTCTTGCACCCTCCCGAGGTGTGAATCGCTAAGTGTTGTCAGGATTGCATTCTGCGCTATCCGGTCGAGGTTGTGCAACTTCTTCTCTTCTGGCGTGAAGGCAGATTTGTCTTTAGCAACCTTAACACCTGTTTGTGCTCCTACACCTCCCACAGCGGCATATTGAACGCTGTCGATCATGGGAATGATGGGTCCTATTTCAAAGACATCGTCATGCTGTCGTGCAGCGATGTAAGGTGCGCCTCCATTCTCATGCGCCATACTGTGTAGTTCTCTACAGAGAACATCGGCACCATCCATATACTTGAAATATCAGATATTATAGATGAGAGTATAAGGATGTATGGAGAGATGCTTGTGCAGTGAAACATTTTCAGGATCTGTTCGAGTAGACCAGTAGTTTCAGAAATGATCCAGCCTCTCAAAGACACCCCTACCCTGCCACCTAAAGGGGGATCCCTCTAAACGTGGATCAATGAGCTGACAATCTGCCATGGCATCTACCATGTCATCAATCTCCCAATGACGCCTAGAAGAACTCCCCTGCCTCTCATTCTCGGACATGAAAGTGTTGAAGTCCCCCCCCACAAAAGCCACGGCAAATCCTCCATAGCTTCCGAAATATTGTGAAGCTGAGCCCACAAACCATGCCGTTGTGCCCTAGTGCATATTCCATAAACAATACACATAAAGATAGGAGCCGAAGATGAAGCAACTAGGAAGATCTATCCAACACCTCAACCTCGAAGTCCAAGTGCAAAAATATCCAAGTCTGAGAATCACTGTCATGAGCCCGAAGAGGAAGACTGAACATGAAGCCATAAATATCAGGATCAGGTTCTGTCATAGGCTCAATCACAGCAATAAAGGACAATCTCCCTCTACTAATATATCGTCGAAGGATATCTGTGTGGCAAGATTAGCAATCCCATGGACGTTCCAAATCATAAAGTCCATTGACATAGGGGAAACATCGGTGACATGGGTAGAGGCTGCAACATCCATCCAAGAATCATCAGAAGGAACGACTATGTGACCATCAGCCCTCTCACCATCATCAAACATCGAAGCGGCTCCTCCTGGCAAGGAGGGAGCCAAGGGAGTGCTATCAGAACTCCTCTCCCGACTACGTATTACTACGAAAAGAAATTGATCGAGGATCCGCAACCACCACATTCTCATCCTCATCGCCAATTAGTAAAACCTTGTACCTATTTCCGGTAGAAGATTGTAAACTCTTGCTGATATTTCGTTGCTTCTTCCCGATAACATGTACGAAATCACCAAGTACAGTGCCGTGACGGACCGGAAGGGGTCACATTATCATGCACGGATTGAGATGACCGTCGAGTGATCTACGGAATAAGGCCGGTTGCCACGCTCGAACCACCCTACGGGAAAGAACCCATCTTGCTAGGAGTAGAATCCGATCTCCACCTTTAACACACGAGGTCGAAGGGTTGGGAAGATGAACGAGTTATAGAGGGTTGCTTTGGAAACATCCAAAGTAGTAGCCCGAGCGCCGACATTAACTTTGAGGCGCAAATTTCATCGGAGGCCTCGGGAACTTACCATAAGCATAGCAGGAATCGGCAGAGTGAACAATGTGCTTGCACTCCGAACAATAATTTAGGATACAATCCCAAACCACCTTCTGTGTCACTAGCTTACCACAAATCTCCAGAGCAAATTCCTTACAAACAGGCTCGGAAACATCAACCTCGAAACACATCCTCGCAAACTGAATCTTGTCCATAGTTACAGTAGCATGATCAATTTGTATGGGTGAGAGAGCCAATACGATGCAATGCATGATGGTCATATAAAGGCACAGGTAAGGCAGGAAAATTACCCCATACAACTGATGGAAATATGAGGGGAGGAAATATACCTTCATTCCTCGTATGTTGTTGTAGCTCTGATTGTTGCTCTGTTCGGATCTTCCGATTTGTGTCCCCGCCTTTTTCTCCCTCTAGGTGGTCGAAAATCGAAGAAAATAAGATTTATGCCTCCCCCTCAAAATCGTGTATACGTATGAGAATGTGTATTGTGTGTTACGATTATGAACATGCTACTAATATATATAGGCTTCAAAAACTAATATAATATTAATATTTGTAGCCCATTAATTTAATTATATTCCTAATGAGCTTCTACACAATTAGCTCATAGTATAATTAATTAATCTATTGGGCTACGAATATTTATCAATTAATTGGCCCAACTAATTAATTCTCGATAAATAACATTAATAAATAATGTAAAAATATATTAATCTATTAATAATGATTTCTGAGAGACAATAAATAACTTGGCAACTAATTGAGCCGGTTCGGAGATCTAATACAAGAAATAAAGCGGGGCCTCAAATTAATTAATCATCTATGCTCGATGCCGGATCAAAATTAATTAAAAAACACGATTCATTCCACTAGTGAATCGGTGTGACTTACTTACCTAAATTGAGCAAGGGCTTGTATTTTAAACTTAATCGATCCCCATATTTAAGATAAAAATATCCATTAACTAATTAAGCTCACTGACACCTTAAATTAATTAACATCTTATTATATTCCTAAGTAGTACCGCTCAACCTCATTAACACACCTGAACTTAATCAACCTGCCGGGTTTAGTGTGCTAATCCTTTCGAGTTCCTCAGGGGATATTGTTGGTCCAGAGACGAGTGTCAGGTGTAGGGGGGGTGAATACACCTGAGTACAAGTTTCTTTCCTCAAACGCGAAGGACAGTTGAGCTGTATGTTGCAACTGATGAATAGTGCCAAATAGTAACCTTCTGATCGCGGGTCAGAGTGTCTCAACTATTGAGTTTGTCCTACTGACTTTTGTCAGTATTTGAACCTCAGGCGGAGAGTTAGTGCGGATAAGTGTAGGGCCCGATAGACTTTGTCTCGATTTGAAAACATGTTTTCACAAACCAAATCAGTTTTGGCTGGTGCACTTTAAATACGTTTTATGCAAAGTATGAGTTTGTAAAACAGTTTGAGAACAATGAAATAAAATAATAAATGACACAAGCAATTTTTAACGTGGTTCGGATACGCAAGATCCTACTTCCACGGTCATGCTGAACAGGAGGTCTTGTTGATTAATCTGAGAAAGCCTCAGCAAGGTATATGTATGCTGGACAGACCCTTCTAAGTTATAGTCCTTAGTGACTTTACAAATCAAACCGAAGTTAGAAGGGGAGGGGATTTTCTCCAACTATGAAGGAGTTTTTACAATAAGAACAGTCACAAAAAGTGAACTCCGTCGAAGGTTCTAAGCTATGAATGTAACCGTTGAGCTTAGATAGAGAAGAGGGATCTAAAGAAACTCTAGAGAGAAGAACTAAAGATTTTCAATTAGGCAAGTTCTTCGTTAGATCTTCGTGAATGCGCTAGAGAGTTTGAAAGCTTGAGCGTGTATTCCCTTTGATATCCCGTGCGTTGAGCTTGGAAGACGATGCCACGTGTCACAAACGTACAATGAAAATGGCCATAATTTTCGAAGTAGCGTCGCAGAGTTGTTGGTCACTGTCCATGAGAGCAGCTTTACTTGCAGAGCAGGTAAGGCTTTGGATGCTTCTCATTGGTCGAGGTTTCTGGTACGTGAGACTTGTCAGACATCAGTCTTCATCTGAGTTGACTCTCACTCATCCTCGTATGATCCTCTGCTGACTTTTGAATGTCCCTAAAATTCGGGTCGTTGTTTCCTGTCGTACTGACTTCTTCATCTGAGTTGGCTGATCAAGGTCTTCTACTAAGTGCGGTCTGCTTGGTGACTCTTAAGGTGCTGAGCTCTATATATTGTGTCTTCACCTGGAGGTCGATTGATGAGAAATCTTCTGCGATAGGGGTCATTGGAGACACGAGAACATGAGCTCTTACGGGATCGATGACATGGGGTTACGGAATTTAACTTCCCTACGAAGTTCGGACCAACAAATACCCCTTACGAGGACTTAGTGATGATAATACATAGTACACTCTAAGTGATGATCTAATCAATCACTGACTTATAACCCAACAGATATTATCAACCCATTTTACTAGGATACGGTTGCAAGATACAGACAACCAGCCTGAGCCACAAAGAACTACTAACACCCATGATACGTAGATCCGGTCGCGATGACGTTCACCATAGTAAGTCAAATTGATAGATAGCCAAATGTGCTCAGCTGAATTCTTACCAAGCTTAAGACCGAGCTAAGTCACCGATATCTTGGTTCTCCACTAAGGTATGTTAGGAGAACACATCTCACTGTGATCCATCAATACACCACCTTAAGTGTATCAGTAAAGACAAGTAGCCAAGACAAGCCACTTCTTATCTAAACTGCAGCTTAAAACGACAACTTATCCTTAAGTTGTGTCAATTGTGATAACTGTTTATATCTTGTCAGTTCAACCAATTTGTGTAGTCTTCTGTAATACCGGACACACTACACAAATCTAACTTTTATACAAGATAAATGATTATATGTGCAAATATATATATTTATCAAATAGGAGAATAAAATAGTGGTAAGGGCAAAAACACATTTTATACAAGCATAAAATTTGCTTCCAGTATACAAAATCCCAACAATTCTCCCACTTATACTAAAGTAAACTTTTAGTATACAATGTGTCAGTTCTAGGTACAATCTAGTACTTAGCTATCTATCCTATCTATCACTGCAACTTCTCCCACTTATACAAAAGTTTCTGTAGTCCTAAGTGGGGGGGCATCTCTACCACTCCTAAGCCAAGAACATGCTTCTCATGAGCCAGGAGTGGTACGCTCTTCGTGAAATGATTAGCTAGGTTGTCTTCAGTTCCAATTTTGTTAATCACCATGTCTCCTCGATTTACGAATACTCGTATAATGTGGTACTTCCTGTCTATGTGTTTAAATGCCTTGTGAGATCTAGGTTCTTTAGAATTTGTCACTACACCCGCATTATCACAATAAATCGTGATCGCCTTAGGCAAATTCTGAACAATATCAAGATCCAGGAATAAATTATTGAGCCAAACTGCCTCTTTCAGAGCTTCTGAAGTAGCCACATACTCTACTTCCATGGTTGAGTCCGCAATGTGTTTCTGCTTTGCAGTCCTCCATGAAATGGCTCCACCTCCCAAGGTACGGTAAGGGGCGTCGTTGTGCGGGGATGCGATTTGCCAACCCTTGAAATCCAAGTCTGTATAACCCAAAGACACTAGATTGTCGGCGGTAAACAAGCCTATAATCTCTAGTCCGTTTAAGGTACTTTAGAATATGCTTGACCGTAGTCTAGTGTTCCTTTCCAGGGTTAGACTGATATCTTGAGACCATGCCTACATCATATGAGATATCTGGTCTCGTACAAAGCATCGCATATGAGGCTACCGACACGGAATCATATAGTACTAGCCTCATACCTTCTATCTCTTCAGGCATTTTAGGGCACTGATTCTTTGATAGAAAAATGCCATGACTGAAAGGTACCGAACCTCTCTTGGCATTTTGCATGCTAAAACGAGCAATAACAGTGTCAATGTAGGACGCTTGTGACAAGCTTAACATCCTTTTCTGGCGATCTCGAATAACCTTGATCCCAAGTATGTAAACAGCTTCACCTAAGTCCTTCATTTGAAACTACTCGGATAGCCACGTCTTAACATCTAATAACACTTCAACATTGTTGCCAAAAAGAAGGATGTCATCTACGTAAAGTGCAAGAAACACCATTGATCCGTTAACACAAATACGGTACACACACACCTCATTAGGACAGGATAAAAATCCATAGGATTTGACTACCTCGTCAAACGCTTGGTGCCATAACTGGGAAGCTTTCTTAAGTCTATAAATGGACTTCTTAAGCTTCCAAACTAGATGCTCTTCACCCTCCTTCACTAACCATCTGGCTGTTTCATGTAGATGTCTCTACCTTTTCAAGGTGAATGTTTAGGAATGCGGTTTTGACATCCATTTGTCAGATCTCTAGGTTTATGTGAGCTGCTATGGCAAGGAGAATCTTAATGGACTTGATCATTGCTACAGGCGAGAAAGTCTCTTCGTAATCGATACCTTCTTTATGGGTAAACCCCTAGCCTGACATTAAACGCCATGATCTCTCCATTCGGTCCCCTCTTTCTCTTGTATACCCCACTTACTTACTACCAATAGCCTTGCAGCCCTCAGGTAGTTCAGTGATCTCGTATACATCCATATCAGTTATGGACTTAAATTCTGAGTCCATGGCGATTCGCCAGGAATCTGCATCTATATCTCCCACTGCTTCGTTGTAAGTCCAGGGATCCACGGTGTCTTGTTCATCCGCCGGGAAATGATCAAAAGTCCAGGGGATCCACGGTGTCAAAGTTGCATAACTCATCATCAACCGAACCATCTCTAGAGAGTTCGGTTCCTTCTCTCCGACACACCATTCTGCGAGGCGTGCCTGGTGTTGTAAGCTGGGATGTAATCCCACATCTATCAAGTAGTCCTTGAACTCATTGGATAGGTATTCCCCACCACGATCAGATCGCAGTGTTTTAATTTCTTTACCTAACTTCTTCTCCACTTCTGCCTTGAATTCCTTAAAGGTTTCATAGCAATCCGACTTGTGATGATGAAGGTAAACATATCCATACCTCGAGTAACCATCAGTAAATATGATGAAGTACTCATACCCTCCACGAGCTTGTGTAGACATAGGCCCACACAAGTTAGAATGTATCAAACTTAATGATTATGTGGCTCTATAACCCTTTGCCTTGAAACGCCTAGTCACCATCTTTACTTCTAAGCAGGGTTCCCAAGTTGGGAATGGTTCAACTTGGAGAGACTCCAATGATCCATATTCCACCAACCTTTGAATCCTATTTAGATTGATGTGACCTAGTCTTAAATGTCACAGATAAGTTTGGTTTACCTTAGAAGATTCTTTCTTCTTCTTATGATTTGATGATGAGGAAGCAACATTAACAGAATTACGCGGTTCAGTAGTAATACTATATAAAGATCCGTTTAATGGCCCACCACAGATAAAATCATCATCTTTCCTGATAGAAACTTCACTATCAAAATTTGATTTATAACCATTCATGGTGTAGAGTTTTGAAAGAGAAATTATGTTTTGCCTAAACTCAGGCATATATAAAACATCTTTAAGTACTAAAACAGAAATATTAAAAGATAGATGTAAATCTCCAATGGAAATTGCAGGACCTCTCGATCCATTGCCAATGGAGATTACAACCTCACCATCACTCAATTCCCTTTTCTGCAAGAAACCTTTCAAGGTGCAACAAACATGATCAGTTTCCCTCGAATCCACTACACATTCGTGGGTAGAAGAGGAAACTAGAACAATCTTAGTTACAAGAGCAACTCGCGTCTCTTCTGTTTTGCCTTGACATCTGGATAATAACTCTTCCAGTGTCATTTCTTACCATAATTGAAGAACCTTCCTTTCTCCTTTGACATTCGCATGTCGTCGGTAAAGACCGTCTTCTTACTCCCACTGCTCTTCTTGAATTGACCACCCTTTCTGCTCTTTTTCTGGTTTTCGCCTTTTGGAGGATTCCTTGAGCTACTAGGGATATTCAAGACTTCAGCACTCTTACCCTTTCCTATAACCTCTTTGACCGCTACCAAAGATTTGAGTAACTTACTCATAACTCGTTCTTAGACATAGCGGTCCTAAAATAGAAGTTCTTATAAGACCTTTGCAGAGCATTTATTGGAGAGGTAAGATATCTCTTCCACTCTATGAAATTATTTAAAATTGTTAAAAATGTTAGGGTTCGTTGGTGAGACTGTTTAGGAACTCGAAAAATATTCGAACAGGCATATCTAAAAAATATAATTTAAAAGTATGTATGAAATTAATATTTGCACAGAAATCACAATTAACCATCATTGTAACCTTTTGAAAAAACCAATGATAGTTAAATACTCGAACAACTCTAGGAATTCCACTCGTGAGCCACGCAGGTGGACGTTTACTAGCGTAACCCTAAACCAGGCTACTTACCTAGCTCTTTAATTCCAATCCACGCCTAGGTTCTTAAGACGAATATAATTAATAGTTCGATATTCTGGACCATGTTACTATTAAAACGCGGGAAGGGACTTCGAGGGAAGTGAGTTGTACCTGCGTTGACATCTAAGCATTGACCATTAATTTGACCAAATTAGAATCAATTGACATACTTACGAGAATCATGCCGCATTCAATTCGATCTAATTAGCCATCCTATTTAATTATTATCTTCTAGAGTACTCGTGTTTACTAGGCACGCAAGCCACAGAGGTGGACGTTTACAGCTTCGCTCCCACTACTCAATAATAATTAAATATTGTTTTGGAAAACTTATCTCACATAATCTTACTACTTTCGTGTAGAGTCCAATTAATGGAGGTCCGATTAAGTGTTTAATATCCAAATTAATGGAATCTAATTAAACTCTTGCTTAGTCTTTTTATTCAAAAGGTTCGTTGAATCGTGCATCACCACAATTCCTAAAGCATGCAATTTCTAAACGCATATAATAAAACGTGCTTGCGGTAAATTAAAACATGTTTTAAAACGACGTAAATCCTATTTACATGCTTTTCTAAGCGAAATTAATCACCTAATCGCATGCTAAAGCATAATAAACGCGCAAATAGAAAATAAAAATATCATTATCGGGCTAAAAACAAACAGAAAATTCCTATCTATTACATAGCCCGAACAAATACAGCTCTACAAAATCTTGATAAATCTTTGAATTTGAAAACCGCATCTAAAACTGCATCGTCGCCACGTCATTAGGGTGTCTGGCACGTGGCAGACATGTGTCAGCAAGGGCTGACGTGGCACGCCACATAAGCCCACCATGTCATCATCTTCTTCCTCCAGCAGAACGTCATCGCTGCCTCTGTTGTAGGCCGGTTATCGGCCGACCGCCTGCACCTAGGGAAGCGCCGGATGACGGCGAACCAGAAGCCGCCGTCACCGATCTGCGCCGCGCTTGGAGACGCGATGCAACGGTGTGGAAGTCCGCGGCTGCCGTCGCCTCCTGCCGCCTCGTCCAGCCGTGTCCTACCTCCCCGTCCCTTCCAGTCACCTCACAAATATTTAGGATGTGCATAACCAGTTGCCAATCGTCGTCGTTACGACACGGAGCTACACAATTCCACACCTCCTCATCGGTGACTTCCACCACTCGAGTCGACCCTTTCCTGAACCACGATTCCTTCAAATGATTGAAGGGAATTGAAATTCGAACGCCCTTCAGCCACCATGAACGGATTCCGGCCGAATTCATTCATCAATTTCGCTCAATTTTTGAATTTAGAATAGGAAAAAAAATGAAAGTGAGCACCAAACTTTGGATAACTTCTTGCGACCTATCGTGAGACGAGGAATCCAGCGGTTCGAGCCGATCGTCAATCAGACCCCGGATACGCCGGGAATCGCCGTCGCAAGTTGCGGTGGAACCGTAGCCAACCTCGGGTTTTCGGACAGGTTGAGGATTTTTGGATAGCACGACCACTTTTCCTTTCCGAAGCTATTCCGGACAAACCAGAAATAGGAATGGGTTGTGCGACTTATCCAGACGAATCTAACGAAACAACGAACAAAACTATTTGAACAGATCAGAAATATATGTTGCAACGCACCCCTACGTGCCTTCTAAAGATGACGGTAGTGTTCGGCCAGAAACTACTCAACTAGGGTTTCGCCCTTTTCCGTCCTTCCACGCCGTCACGCCTTTGCCTCGATTTTCGTGGCTCACAGAACAAAATTACAGTAAAAAAAGTAAACACATATATACATATTGGTCCTATCAACTACTCACGAATTTTCTCATGAGAAAAACGTGACAAAGGGGACAAAACAGTGGCTTGCAAGCCGCCCCAAACACGAAAAATAACCCGATAACGACGAAAATAAACCCTAATCATGCTCCTAAAAGGAATAATCAGAGCCTAAACCAAGCTATGATACCAGTTGAAGAAAATATTAGGAGAGGAAATATACCTTCCTCCTTCGTATGTTGTTGTAGCTCGATCGTTGCTCTGTTCGAGATCTTCGATCGTGTCCCGACCTTTTCTCCCTCTAGGTGGTCAAAGAATGGAAGAAAATAAGATTTCTGTCTCCCCCTCAAGACCGTGTACACTTATGAGAATGTGTATTGTGTGTTCTGATTATGAACAGAAGACTAAAATATACAGGCTTCAAAAGCCAATATAATATTAATATTGGTAGCCCATTAATTTAATTATATTCCTAATGGGCTTCTACACGATTAGCCCATAATATAATTAATTAATCTATTGGCTTACTAATATTTATCAATTAATTGGCCCAACCAATTAATTCCAGATAAATAACATTATTAAATTATATAAAAATACATTAATCTATTAATAATGATTTCTAAGAGAGAATAAATAACTAGGCTCCAATACAAGAATCCGTGCAAAATTAATTAATCATGTATGCTCAGCCCACAACAAAATTAATTAATAAACACAAATTCATTCCACTAGAGAATCCGTGCTGACTTACCCCTTTATCTCAAATTGAGCAACGGCATGTATTTTAGACTTAATCAATCTCAATATTTAAGATAGAAATATCTATTAACTAATTAAGATCATTGACAACTTAAATTAATTAACATCTTATTATATTCCTGAGTAGTACCGCTCGACCTCATTAACACACCTGAACTTAATCAACCGACCGGGTTTAGTGTGCTAATCCTTTCGAGTTCCTCAGGGGATATTATCAACCCATTTTACTAGGATACAGCTGCAAGATACAGACAACTGGCCTGAGCCACAAAGAACTAATAACACCCAAGATACGTAGATCCGGTCGCGATGACGTTCACCATAGTAGGTCAAAGTGATAGATAGCCAAATGCACTCAGTTGAAGTCTTACCAAGCTTAAGACCAGCTAAGTCACCGAGTTCTTGGTTCTCCACTAAGGTAGGCTAGGAGAACATATCTCATCGTGATCCATCAATACACCACCTTAAGTGTATCGGTAAAGACAAGTAGCCAGGACAAGCCCCTTCTTATCTAAACTGCAACTTAAAACGACAACTTATCCTTAAGTTGTCTCACCTGTGATAACTATTTATATCTTGTCAGTTCAACCAATTTGTGTTGTCTTCTGTGATACCCGACATACTACACAAATCTAACTTTTATACAAGATAAATGATTACATGTGGAACTATATATATTTATTAGATAGGAGAATAAAATAGTGGTAATGACAAAAACACATTGTTTACAAGCATAAAATTTGCTTCCAGTATACAAAATCCCAACAACAACTTTGGCAGTCTCAATCGAAGGTGAGAAATCAGGGGTCCACTTAAACATACGCATGGGGCAACCCTCTATGTACCACATATGCATATTATGAACACCACCGAGTAATCGAGCATGATCATCAGAATCAGAAACCTTAATAAAGATATGCCTAGCATTAAAAAACTTCCAAGAAATCTCACCTTTGAGTTTGGCAAACGCCATCGTGATGTGATGTGGGTAAGGGACGAGATGCGAGAACTTTCCCACCAGAGCTTGTCCAATCTAACCTGCAAGATGATCAGTATAAGCTTCTGAAAAACTTTCCCTCCATGGCTTACCATCATGGGAACTGAGCGTTCCGAACTGTCTCGGAACGCGCGAAAATGTGGAACCCCTCTGGGCCTCTTTAGGCAAATTAGCACCTCCTCCAAACACCTTGTGCCAAGCACTATCCGAGGACTGGGTACAGGATCCAATTATCTTCGAGTCCTCCTTTTGAGTATCAAGAACAATAGGAACAAATTGTGCCGTCTTAGTGCCTCCCTTGCTTTTAGAAGCAGTAACATCATGAGTTGGGCGGGCATTAATGCCAGCAGTATTCACCGTGTCATCATAGGTTAGGCGTCTTGAATCATGGTGAGAACGTTTATTACCGCTTCGAAAATGTTGGGATTCAGCCGGAGTAGGGTTAGCCGCTAAAGAAAAAGTCATGGGACCATAAGCTCGTCCAAATTGTCTCCATGCATGGCTCCTCCATTCACGTGAGTATTAGAGGTTGGAGAAGTAGAGGAGGATGGGCGAAAATGGGTTATTGAGAGGTGAAGGCTCCCATTCTGGTTGGGAACAATGGATATGATTTTTATTTGTGAAAGGGGAAGTAAAAGGGGAGGGGTTCGAATGCGGGTGAAGGCGGATGGGATGGGTATTATTTGAATTAGTTAATAAATTAAAATTCTGATCAATAGGAGGTGAAATAGATTGATTAGCTTTATCTTTGGAGAAAATTTGAGAAGTTACCTTATCTTGAGGGGGACAAAATCTTGGTGTAGAAGGATGGGAATTTGTTTCCATATTACGAAATAAAGCTTCCTCCTCCACAACCCTAGGGCTTGGCGGCAGACACACCAGACCCCACACCCACCACCGACTTATCATAAGCAACTGCTTTCAATAGGTTTTCATTATTGATATTTGGGGACATATTCGTCTCCTCCACCAAAGCAGACTCTAACGCGATATTATCATGCAAGAGATCATCATCTGCAAAATCATCCAAATCACAATCTAAATGGTCTCCATCATCCCTTTTAATAATCTGAATAGATTTCATCCCCCTATCAGCTGTGGACAACACAATCGCCTTCTTCTTCTTCTTGTTAGACACAACTGCAACTCCCTTTAAACTTGCATCAGACTTAGACTTCAAATCAAACCTCTTTCTTAAACTTCTAACACCCCCATCCACCACCATGTCCGCCCCCGGGTCAGCCGTTGAAAACCTTAGTATATTACAGCAGCAGCTACCAAAACCCTAGACCAAACCAACCACAACGAACGCCACTACAACTACCACCGCAGCACTAGGAAGCACAACACAGCGCACACAAGCAAACATAACACCAACAGAATGAAAAAACACAGAAAAAAGAAACAAAAAAAGGGAAAAAAATGATGAAGTCACACAATAAACCACATGCCAACATGCAGAACAACAAGAACCACCATAAAACTCATAAAGAATGGCCGAAAATTTGCCGGAAAAAAAGGCATATTTTCTAAGTGTATTTTTTGAGAGAGAGAGAGAGAGAGAGAGAGAGAGAGAGAGAGAGAGAGAGAGAGAGAGAGAGAGAGAGAGAGAGAGGAGTAAGAGAAGAATTAGAAAGAGAGAGAAGAAACTATCAACACCTTTCATAAGAGATCATGCTGAAAAGGGTGATATCAAAATGGAGACCGAAATATAACGAGCTGATATTTTCACCAAGCCTCTACCTGAGATGAGGTTCCTTAATCTCTACATAGAACTGGGTCTATTAGATCCGGGCAAGCAAAATTCTACGCTATAAGCGAGGGGGAATTTTATTAAGACCAAAGTTGAATCAGACTCAAATGAGTCTGTTTACCAACAATTGGTATCTACAAACGTGGTATCAATCAGTTACAATACCTGGCTGAGATATTTGCGTGTCAGACTCGATTCACATTAATTATACTTCATTTATTTCTTGTTCTCATTTAAAGTAGACATTCGATCTGATTTTTCTGCGTATTCAATGCACATCGTATCGCAATTAATGCGTCGCCCATATATTGGATTTAATACTATTAATCTCATAAATCAACTTTGTCATCATATCCTACTTTATCACATTTTAATTTTGTCCGCATATTTAAAATTGCATGATTAAATCTGAATTGTCGATCTCAAATAAATTGATTCAAATACCCAAAATCCACCATTTTCAAAACTTTATAGTTTCTATCATCCACATTCTCTGCATATTTTCCTCTAGTAAACACTCTCTACATTTTCTCTTGCAAAAACTTCACTCTAACGAACTCCACTCACACAATTGCGTTATCACTAAGGTACATTAAGTTCTACTACTTTCTCTACACTATTTTTGGATTAGTTTCTAACTCCATTTTCTGCGTAAATGGCATCCAAAGTTCAAACCAAGGAAGTTGTCGTCCGACCTGTAGTGTTCTTTCTAAAGAACGAGGATACACTATTATCAATCATTATCTCGACTCACCGTTCTTCTTCAACTATAGTGTGGGCGACGTTACGAACAACGTGTTTATAACCGCTTCGTCACTTGGGATTGAAGTGGTTCATCATTGCGGAGCCAAACATGCTCTTTCCGGTCACATTATCTAGTTTTATTTCTACTTCAAGAAGGGAGGAGGTCAGAATCTATCGAAGTTCTCTATTACTTGCGATTAACACCCAAAAGGCACGGTTGTGGAGTTTGATGTGTTGGAAGCTTTAAAGGCGTACCCAAAGAAGGAGTTCTTCTATAAAAGTTTCAGATCTCTGAAGAGAATGCCTACCTTCACAGATTCATCGGGGACAAGATAGATGTCTTCGAGACTCAGGTCAAGAAGAACTCTATGAAGAGAGCCATTCTATACATCATCACCCACTTCCTCCTCTACAAATCAAAGTCTCATAATCAGCGCTCTAAGGTTGGTCTGAGAATGATGATGGCTATCTTCTCAAGAGGTCAAGGTGGATTGGGCCTCGCGCTTCATCCAGGAATTCATGCGTATAGTGTCATGCTACGGGCCTGAAAAGACCGATAGTCCCAGCATCTTCATAGGCTCTTTGGTTCAGGAAAATGCACTCAAATGGGGTGCGAAAATCTCGTATATGCTGATCCAAGTGGCTGAAGAAATAGGCCTCACAAATATTCAGGACAGATTAGTAAAACCATATAAATTTTGCAAGATGCTGAAGTTTAATATCAATAACAAGAAGTTACAGGTTATCGATAGTAAGTTAGGTTCAACAAAGCCGACAGCCGCTCCAGCGACTAAGGCTGACAAGCCAAAGGGTGATAAGTCTAAGGTTGATAAGCCTAAGGCGACGAAGTCAACTTAGAAATTGAAGAAGACACAAAATCCCTCTGAAAAGGAAGCTCATTTCTAAGAGGCTAGTGTTAGTGAGAAACGAAAGAGGACTTAGTATGAGCTTGCTAAGGAGTCTGAAACTGAACAATTAATTAAGCCAGCTGAGGGCTCTACAGAGGAGGAGGATCCCTCACTTTCGGTTGTTAAGAAACCAAGGATTGTCGATCAAACACTTCCTCAGCCCTTTACCTTTGTGGTCAGAACACTTAATTTCGACGCCCCTCTACAGAAGTCACAACACCTACTGTCGAACGTAAGCAAAGGATTATTCATTCCGAGGAAATAGTTATCGTTCCAACTCTGGAGGCATCTAAACTCTTTGAATCCACAAAGGTGGATATTGCAAATGTGGAGCAGTTGAGTGTCAGCTCGAAATTTCTTCAGCCTGATTGTGTTCTACTCTCTGCTTCTAATGCTCCCACTCCTACCTCTCAGCTTGATGTATAGTAACAAGCTACTACATTAGCTTCTCCTTCTTATGAAGTTGATATTAAAATAGTGGACATTCTCAGCACCTCTGAGCCCATCTAAGAAAAAGCTTGCGGCAAGCGCCCTATCGGCGAAGAATTTCCACGTATGACGGTGATGACTACGAATCCAATGACGATTAGAATTGAAGATGATGGAGACATCTCCTTTCCGGATTGTAGAAGCTTCAGTTCAGCTTAAAGTCCTACAGTTCTTCCAGCAGACTTCACTTCTACCGGTTGATCAACTGCTCAAAGAGTCATCCAACGCTGAGGATGTGCCTTCAGATGATGAGTAAGACGCGCAGAACCTTGGCATGAATTTGCTGACCCAAGTTCAAAGTGGAGCTTTTAACACGGTACTAGCCCAGCTCCCAGAATTGTTTGAACACAAGGAGGTGTTAGACATAGCTGCTCGCGCCCAGATAACGATAAATCTACGGTCGCTTTGGGCTGAGGAGTACTAGACCATTTTCCCCTCCGACTCAGCACAAGGATTCATCAAGGAGGAGAGGTTACTTCAGTCTCTACTATTGTTTACTGCATCTACATTTCTTTCATTGCCTCTACTATGTTTGATATGTACTCATGCTCCCAGTAGAGAACTATGCGGTATGACAAGTGAGAATTAAGGCACATCAAACGTTACTGCATGACAGCAGGACGGAGGTCCTTCAGAAAGGTCCTGCCGTTCGCATGATCAACAACATCGAATTTGCAGCTATGGGAGCAGTAGGAGCTAGAACTGGAGAAAAGGTCCCCAAGGGTGCACGAAATTCAATATTGACAAACCTCAGTGACTCATATCTCAAAAGGGTGCATGACTGCAAGATAGCGAAAGAACTCTAGGATGCTGTAGCCGTATTGAGTTTGAGGACTCCACAAATCATAGAAAACAAGCTAGAAGTGGAACTATAGAAGCTCAAATCTTTCTGCATGACACCAGGAGAAGCAATTGATCATTATAGCGCAAGATTTACAGATAAGATTAATGTCATTAATGGGCTAGGAAAAACGCTCACCAACAAGGAGATAACACTAAGATCTTACGGGGGTTACCTAGACGTAAGTGGTACTCATTTGCTACTTATTTGCGATGTTTTGATCTTATTATTGTAACTTCTGATTTTACATTCTCAGAACTCATAGCTGAGGAATTTGAGTGTAGTCTCCCTCAACCTAGCTTTAGTGCTCCTGCCAGCATCTCAATGGATAATGTGTATAAAGCAACAGTCAGCACACCAGCAGCTAGTTCATCAGTAGCAAGTAATTTACCAGCAAGCACCATGCAAATTTGAACTGCTGATAGCCTTGTGGAACAATATGCTCTCCTAGCTCTGAAGTATCAGAAGGAGAAAGACAAGCTCAGAAAAATGAAAAGAGTTACCAAGAACTCTGAAGGTAAGAATGATAGTTATAAAAAGAGAGAAGAATTTAACTCTCAAAATGAATGTAGGAACATGAGCACAACTACTAGCACTAAGGATGAAATATCTAGAAGAGAGGGCAGAATCTCATCGTGCTAAATATGCAAACAAACATGACATTATCAGTAGGAGTGTCCTGAGCTCTCAACTGTTGAATGAGCTGAACGGCGGGACAAATGAAAGAAATTTGCTAAGAAAAGGGAAAAGGCCCACATAGCCGAGAGATATCCGATTGCAAAAGTGATGAAGAAATGTTCGTGGATTCATCAAATGATGAAACCGCATTCGGAAGCAATCGAAGTTAAAAAAACTAAACGACTTTTGATGGCGGGAGAAGAGGCGAGGTACATAAGGACCCTTGGATCATGGACAGTGGATGCACGTGACATATGACATACTAGAAGAATCTATTGGCCAACTACGGTTAATAAGAAGGACCTACGACAACTCCAAAGGACACACAAGGGGATATGGAACATTGAATATCGGAGGCGCCACAATTCATAGAGTAACATATGTTGAAGGACTTCAACATAATCTCCTTTCGATTAGTAAATTACATTTATAACCTTGATAGAGTCTCTTTTGATGCGGGTTTTACGTGATGTTATTGATAAATCTGGCTGGCAAAACCATGATATTAGGATCGCGGAGAAAGAATATCTACGTTGCGGATTGGAATAAAGCCGAACACGAAGACTAAGCCATCTAATAAAAGCGATGCCCTTATGGCACAACGAGACTCAATCACCTAAACTCCAAAACTATGAACAAGCTGGAAAGAGATTCAAAAGTCATAGAACTGCCCATTGAAGTATTCAAACGACATGGAAACTGTGAAGCATGTCTGAAGGGAAAGCGGACAAAGTCAAGAAATCCACCTATTCAATCGTCCTCAACTGATGGAGTCCTTCAGCTACGTCACATGCATTTATTCAGGCCAGTCACTCTAGTGACAATCAGAGGCAAGAAATATGCTCTCGTGGTTGTAGATGACTACTCGAGATATACATGGGTGGTCTTCATCTTCAATAAGTCTGATATAAAGACTGAACTGCCTAAACTACTGAAACGACTCAGCGTAGAGAATGATATCAAAATAAAAAGAATGCATTTAGATCGAGGCATAGAATTCCTCAACTTTACGATGAAAGAGTACTGTGAACTGAAGGAATTCAGCACGATATGTCAGCCGCACACTCACGCCTCAGCAGAATAGGCTTGCTGAAAAAAAGAACAGAACACTTAAAGAAGCAGCAAGAACGTTACTAGCAGACTCTCGACTATTGACAAAATTTTGTGCAGAAGATACTGATACAGCCTGCTACACTCAGAATCGTTCACTACAGACAAGCACACATGAAGACACCATATGAATTGTGGAAAGGGAGAATTCCGTCTATTTCTCATTGCCATATCTTTGGTTGTTTGTGCTTTATCCACAATAATGAAAAGGATCAGTCAAAGGTTTTTGATAGCAAGTCCGACCAAGTAGTCTTCTTAGGATACTGAAAGGTCAGCTTTCAGGGTCTTTAACTAGCAGACACTTTGTGTGGAGGAAAGCCCTCATGTTGTATTTAATGAGTTTGTTATTGAGGATAGATAACATGTTCGAAAGCAAAATACTAGAGCTGTCAGTTGAAAGCTCTGGATTTGAACTTCAAACGATAACGCATAAAGAATCTAGCATTGTTGGGATGATCAATCGAGATGAACCGATTGATTCAACTGACCAGAATCAATCCCAGGTACCTCAGGTCGATGAAGAAACCCCAGACCAACATTGAGAATAATTCACCTGAGGGGGAATTAATAATGTTCCTGAGTTTAATGCCCCTGAACCTGATGAATCAGTAGATCCCAATCTCGTTACTGAAATTCTTCAATCTCAGAACAGTAATATTGAAATTCCTAATAATACTACAATCTGTGCAGAAGTAATTTCAGAAGAAGATATGAGAAAGAGACATTCATGGCTTGGTGCTCATTCAATAGATCTAATAGTTGGCGATGTAACAGCCAGTGTAAAGATAAGATCTAGATTTTGCCAATGAGAAAGAGCTTTATTCTCATGTTTCTTGTCTTCTGAAGAACCTCAAAAACTAGAAGATGCACTGAACGATGCTAACTAGATCATCTCCTTGTAAGAAGAACTGAACTACTTCATCCGAAATGAAGTTTGGGAGCTTGTTGATAGACCAAAGCACCAACATGTCATTGGAACCAAGTGGGTCTAGTCGCCAAAGAATATTGTCAAGCAGAAGGAGTAGATTTTGATGAGACTGTTGCCCTAGTCACTCGATTGGAAGCCATTCGTTTATTCTAAGCTTATGCGAGACATCAACGCTTCAGAGTTTATCAGATGGATGTAAAGTCAGCTTTCCTGAACGAAGTACTGAAGGAAGAAGAACAACCGCTCGGCTTTCAATAGTGACATCAGTTTTACAGACTCAGAAAGGCTCCGTATGGATTATAACAAGCACTCAGGGCTTGGTATGATGCCCTATCAAAATTTCTACTTCAGAAAGATTTTCAGAAAGAAACAATAGATCGCACTCTATACAGCATTACAAAATGACATACTCCTAGTGCAGATCTATATAGTTGACATTATCTTTGGTTCAAGAAATGTTACCATGTGTCAACAATTTGAGAAGATCATGAAAGAAAAGTTCAAAATGTCTATGATGGGAGAAATGAATTATTTCATTGGACTTCAAGGCAAACAATCTGAGAAGGGAATATTCATAAATCAAGCCAAGTATGCTGACTCTGGCGCATTTAATGCATGTCATCTCACCTTACTTTATTAAAGATAGATACGTAAGTCGAGATTATATGCGGCAGAGTAATCACTACTATTAGTAACATGAAATTGCAACCGTCTATTTTACAAGTGAGATCCGATCTGAACCGTCTGCTGAGTAAATCGTTCAAATTCATATCTTTCATACATCTTACTTGATCATCTCACTTCATACTTTCTGCCATTATCGAACTCTAAAGTGCTCTGCGTAAAATTGTTGCATCTGAATCCTACTACTCTAAGCACTAAATCGTTCGGTAATTCTCTAATTCTTATTTTTCACTCACCAACTTACTTTAATACATCACCCTTGCTAATTTAGTCTACTTTCAAGCGCTAACATCTGTTTTGAAGAATATCATCAATGGTGAGCTCTCCTGATAATACTATTCTCATCCCTACTGAAATGGATGAGATCTTGGCCAACAACTGAGCCTGGCTTGAACCAGTCATGTCATTTCGGAAGTGTGAGATTCCTTACATGCAGCAGATCTATGAGGCTCTATCCACTTTCTCTCTAGACGTCTTCACTTGTTTCTTCCTCACCAAGTCGTTGAGTTCTACTACAACTTGGTCAATGATGATGACGAAGACAAGGATATCTCATGTATTACTATTGAGAAGCAAGTTTCGCCAAATACTTGAATTCTGACTACCGCTCATTTGGACATTCAAGAGCGTTTCATTGAAGGCTTGACTTACCCAACGAAGGAGTATCTCCTATAGGATACAAGGAGACTTAGATCAACTCGTATCTCCGGAGTTTTCACGGGGAAGAAAGACATAGAGTTCAAGGCGGCCTTTGCCAAGAACAAATTACTTCAAGAGTACCGGGGGCTCGCGTACATAGTACGAGCTCCGCTGGCTCGTTTGACCAACCAAGATCAAGCTTCAGCTAGTGATGGTGATAGTTGACCCAGTCAAAGTAAACTGGGTTTAGTACATCAAGCATGAACTTAATGCTCAATCGAAGAAGTTCAACGTCGATGATGAAGGGGACCTGACCTTCTCCCCTATTGCAAGTTGTCATATGGGAGCAGAATCTCCCATGCGATTGAAGATGCTTGCGTCGGTCCTGCTGCCTTCACAGATAAAAAATTCTTCAATCCTGTGAGTCAAATTCCAAAACAAGATTGTTGTTGAGAAGTCAATTGGACATGGCGTGGCTGATAAACATTCAGCACCAACCACTCAGTCAAAACGTCCCAGAGTAAGCCACAAAGAAGAGAAAAATGGCTAAGATGGATAACACTCCCACTATAATCACTCAGTATATTGACTTACAGTACTTAGAGTCTGGTAAGGAGGATGCCACTCTGCAAGATAAGGTAAAGAGGATCAACTCCGAGGAAACTCAGTCAGAGCCTCGAACTGATATCCCTCCAAATGAAACCTCAGCTTACCTTACTCAGTACTTAACGCGCAACATAGGCTAACGAAGAAATAGCCAAGCACATCCCCAGAATACGAGATCATTCAGATCTTGTTGATATGGCAACAAGGGCTATGGTCCAAATGCATCTTCGTTTCTTGGATTGAGATATCCTTGACGTAACTATTGATCTAAGGACAATCCCGATTCAACTGTTTGAGAAATAGACTCGTAGAGACGAAATTGGCTATAGAGAACCAGATGACATAACATCAATGGATGAGCCTACTCAGCCACAAATTCAAGACAAGGCTGATGATGATGAACACACACCCAAGAATACAGACCAAGGAGGATCTGCTGAAGGAAAATCTCTCAGTGATCACGATGAAGCACCACCTCCACCTGCTTCATCTGGTGTCAACACTACTGCTCCATCCTCTTCTAAGCACGAGATCACTACTACTGAGGAGAGACTCAGTTCTTCTCGTTATCAATCCAAGAACATCACTAATGTGTCTACCAAGAGCTAATCAAGGGCTTGGCAGATTATCTAAAAAAACTCAATGCTCAAAAGACTAATCTACTGGTGACTATCAGAACTGCTCATGATAGTGAATTAATGGGAGTGATATAGTGATGCAGTTTCTGACATGGATGTTAGAGTCAGCACAGTCCAACTAGCAGTCGAAAATTTTCAAAGCAATGTCATTGCCCTCTCCACCTTTATCACCAGGCTCGATGATGCCAAAAAGGTGGAAGGAATAAGTAAATGAATCAAAGCTGAAGAATTAAGGATTGAGAATGAGCTAGATAGACAGATGTCTAAAGGGGAAGGAGAAAATAGAAGGGAAGGAGACAACAATCAGAACCAACAATTGGTTTCTGTTGGAGCTATTACAGGATCTGGAGAAGGATCCTCGGCACAGGCTTTATAGATGAAATAGCTCAGTTCGATTATAGAACAAGAGCTCATACGGGATGCTGCTAAATGCAAGAAGGAGGCTCCAAGTTCTCCTACTCCTCCTAAGAAGTTCAAAACCCCAGAAGAGAAACAGGCTTATGATAGAAAATTTCCTGAATACCTAACTGCTCTAGAAGAAGAAAAAGTTGAACAAAAGAAGATTGGAAAGAAGAAGGTTGTCAAGGTATTTGCTAATATTCCTAAAATGACAAGATCTATTATTCCGAGACAGACCAGATTCAAGGCAACTAAAGCAAAACAAGAAGAAACTCAGTAGAAACAAACTCAGAAGTCCAAGTCTCCTGAAACAAAAGATTCTAAAACTGAGACTGCTTCTGAACAACATGCTCCTACCTTTACTCTGACTGCGAAATAACTTGCAGAAGAAAAGAAAATATGGGATGCAGTTGAACGATGATTCGATGTCACTGCTGAAGATAGATAGATCAGTGAAGCAAGAGAAACAGTTCGTTTAGTTGATCTCAAGGCACTTGGGGAAAGAACCGAGGAATAAGCTTGAGAGATAATTCATGTTAATGATAGAGAAGTTCCTAGAACATCCTAATTCTACAGGTGAGAGGACCGAAAGATCTTCTGATGCACATTCTTCGTCCTCACACTGATAAATGGATACCGTGGACACTGAACCAGCGATGGGAGGAGATAAAGATAGACTTCATCAAAAGCTCCTAGGTATGGCAGGCAATGGAGTTAACAGCAAATCCCGATACACTCATCAAAGAATTCCTGATAACTTGCGATTTGGATTTGAATGCTGAAGTACAAACCATTTTAGATAAAGAAGGCATGCCACTGAAAGAATCCGGGTTCAGAACTCTTCCTCTTCCACAAACTAAAGAAGGTAACATATACTTCAAAGAGATGGAGGATGAAATGAAATTTGCCATCTACAGGAAGACTTTCGTTCTGAGTGATCCTGAAGATCAGGAACATATCACGATCCTTAGAACAAATACATATCATGACTATGGCCTTGAAGTTCCAGAAGCTAGCTATTTCAAAGCGAAGCTCCAGCAATTCAAGAACAGAAGTTGACTTGTTTCTTTCGGGTTTCTAGTGATAGAAGATTTCTGTACTTGTAACTCTCTACTCATCTCTGAAATGTTTCACTATTTTAGCCGTGACAATTACTCTTTATCACATGATTGTAATTACCTTTCAACACATCTGATCACCTCAATGATCAAAACACAAACTCCCCAGTTGTTTATCATTCTGAGTGTTTTCTCCCTTAGTTCTTAGACTCTGTACATATCCGATCTGCAGTATTAAGAGAAATTATGTTGTAATGGTTTGGGCATCATCAAATAGGGGAAATTGTTGGGATGAGATTCAGTATGATAAGATTTGAAGATCTCAAAACCCTAGCTGATTGATGAACCAATTTATTGTAATAGCTCAGTTGAGTTCAGCATGATAGGAACTCAATAGGCTTGCTAGAGTTTTGTAGCTGATAGACTCGGTAGAGTAGATCTTTATCAACCGAACGGACTAAGCATTGGAACTCAGTATGGTTAGTCAGAACCTACTGAATCCGTGGACAAGAAAAGACAACTCAGTCTGATGAATAAGACGAAGTCAACTCAACATCTGCTTTAGAGTTTGAACAAGCCTTACCTACCATTGTAACTCGACCAATGAGGAGCTGCCAACACTTTACCCTGTTCTTACAATAGCTGCCCTCAAGATTGAAAAAGAGGGAGTCTCTACAGTAATGGTCAAAATTGAAGATGGTCGTTTTCCTTATTACTTTTGACATGTGTCTATGTTCCCTCCAATGGATCTATTCACAAGTCAAGACTATAAATAGAGAGATTGAGCTTCAAATGATGAAGATACGACTGGGAACACCAAGCATTCAAAGCATACAACCTCACGAACTTAAAACGCATTCAGTGAAGAACTCACTTCATAGAACATCTGTTATAATTCTTTTCTCTAGAGACACTCTGTTACAAATCTCTATTCTAAGCTACCCTTGTTATTTATTGAACTGTTCTTATTATAAGAACTCCATCCTAGTTGGAGATAACTCAAACCTTGTGTTTGAAAGTGTACAAAGTCGCTATGACTATAACTAGAGAATCTGTCCTGCGAACAGATCGACTCAGACTTGCTTAGTATAATAAATTCAAGAACTCCTGCTTTGTTCAGGACAATGGTCATAGGATCTTGAATATTTGAACCACTTAAAAAACTGCATGTGCACTTCCTGTTTCATTAATTTAATGTTCACGCTATATAAAACTAATTTGTTGTCAGACTTTCAGTAAAACTGAATCTACGCAAAAGCTTGATTTGAACTAATTTTTATGTAATAACGTTTTTCAACTCGAGAAGATATAAAACCGGGCATACACATTCCGCAATCATATATCTACCGAGTTTATTATAGACTGAATGATGTCAAAAGACAGTATCCGGTATTTGGAATCACTGTGCCCACGCGATCTGAAAGTTTATTTGGCTTGCTGACTCGTTAGTAGCATACTCAGTTGAAGATTGACTTTCGCGTTTGAGTTAAAACTTGGACTCAGGTGTATTAACTCCCCCCCCCCTCTACTCCTGAAGACTCATCTTTAGACCAACTAATGCTATAATGAATACCTCTGACAAGGCGACTCTTAAGCACTGCTTACTCAAATGAGAGCAATGCCACAAGATCAGCACTGATAACAGCCCCTTCTTTGTCTTACTCAAACTAATGCTGAAACTGCCATCCCATCACTCTTGAATTTTCCTATCAATTATAGAGCTGATCGTTGAAGCTCAGAAAGCACAGATCTACGAGCAACAGGTGACGCTCATAACATTCTTATCTCCTTGCAGCGGGAGATGTTCAATAAAATGTCTGCTCAGCTTCTCTCCCTTCTGACCCTTTCTGCTAATGCCAAAAAGGGGGAAGAAGTTGGTATGTCTGGTGTAGCGAAACACACTCAGACTGTTCCCTTTGACGCAGATTTTGATTTATAGATTGAGGGGAACATTAGTCCGATAAGGAGAAAAAAGACAACATGTGCCTTCAGGGTATGATAACTAAAACCATGAATGTGGTTGAACAGAGGAGGAAGGCTGACGTAGAGGCTCGTCTACAGGCTGAAGAAGAAGCTAGAATGCAAGTTGAGTCTGAGAAGAAAGAAATGGATGACTTGATCAAATCCCAGATTCAGATTGAAACTTATATGGACAATATTCTTAGCATTCTAGACACTCAGATCATTGGGGATCTCAGCAGGGCTGAAGCTGAGAGACTCCAGAAAGAAAAAGAGCTAGATAAGAAAAGATCTGAACAAGCTCATCGGAAGCATATTATTGATGACAATCAAAGGCAGCAATGCTTCATAAACAACTTTACGAAGCTGAAGAAGAGAAGAAACTGAGACTAAGATTGACTAAACTCACTCCTGAACAAGAGAACGCACACAGATAGAAGAAATATGAAAGATTTGGGAATATAATGACTTCCCAGGTCAGAAAGAAATTGACGATGAGATGAAAAGGCAAGAATATCAAGTAAGAGAAGAGCCGAAACGGAACGTCTTGAGATTGAAAGAAGATGATGGGTGGTTAGAGCATTCGCTGACAGAATGCCAAGAACAAGAAAGATTGTTGATAAGAGTAAAAGGAAATCCAATGTGGTTAGAGCTATAGCAGCTGAGAGATTGCCCACAGTCGATTCTAAAAATGATCTTCTTTTTCCTTGGTGCGACAAATGTTTTCCTCTAGAGCTGTTAAATGACTAAGAGCAATCATTATGAGGTTCTACTACTGGTAGATCTAGGGAAGTTACAGTAGAATCAAGAATAAGGTTGAGATACTCATATAATTTTTCAGGCGCCGAACATATAAGTTATATCTTCTGATCAGCGACCTGGCTGACAAGGCAAAGCAGTTGCTTAAGTACCCTAAACCCAGATTTCTGAAGCGACCCATTACATGGCAAAATCTGGAATTCAACATTGATTTAGCTAAGGTTGAAGATGAGTTCAAGCAAGCATGTATCGAGAAGAGGTATACTGAAGTCTCTAGATATCATGATTGTAGAGTGAAGCTAAGGAGACTGGTATTCTATTCATATGAGCTGAAACCTGACGATGTATCTAATGAGAGATATGAGCCCAACATCAAGAAGCTGAAGCTGAAGCTGACGCACATGACTCATGAAGAATTCGAGAAGAAGTATCCGATCAAGTCTGAACTGATCTAGTTTAGAGAGTCGGTTTCTTTTGTAATAACATTAGCTTTGTACTTATCATATTATATTAATGAAGCTTTTCCTACCCTTTTCTACCTGACGATAATAACTCTTTGTCTGGGTCCATTTACCTTATTTTATTTACTTATAATCGAAACTACATACCCTTTATTTCGTATCCCAACTTGTGTTGGATGAGCTTAGTTTGATTTTGTTTTTAGGTTAGAATAGGGTTTTGACAACATCAAAAAGGGGGAAACTATTGGGAAATAATATAAGTTTCGAATGATCCCAAACCCCAATTTGATTGATGAACCAGTCAGATCTATTTATAGGATCTCAACCTACAATTGTGTAGTCAGACGGACTATTTTACTAAGACTAGGTTAATTCCGGTTGTTGTATTTATGCTAGTGGAACGTACTGAGTCTAGCTTTGATAAACTGACCCTTCCAGGTTGAATTGATATTGAGATCAGATTATTCACCAGTCCAAACTAATATATTCAAATGTGAAGAAAGTGCAAAGTACAAGGTGTTGGGAGATGATTCAGTAGTACATTGTTTAGAAGATTTGGCTGATCCCAAAACCCTAATTTGATTGGGGAACCATTTCGTTGTAATAGTAACGCCTTAGTCTCTGAGAGTTTCAGACTCAGTAGACTTTGCTTCAGCATGGTCCAGGCTTAGAGTTCTGTCTATTGATCTCTCAGTAGACTATCTGCCTCAGTACCATGGAGTGAAGACTCAGTAGTGCTTTGGACTCGGCAGGAGCAACATACTGAGAGGTGTTCAGATTCACTAGTGCTGGACCCAACAGGAGCAGCATACTAAAAGGAGTCGGTAGAGGCTGGACTCGGTAGGAGCGGTTCACGGAACTCGAGTCGACCTTCAGTAGAGTTGGACTCTGCAGGAGTATACTGCGAATCCCGGGGTCGAACTTCGGCAACGGACGACGATCTCCTAGATTGTCAGATGATCTTATATGTTAAATCAGTAGAGTCGTCCGAGGTTGTTCACATCAGAGAAGTCAGCTTCAGTATCTACCTAGAAGTCTGTGTATCTCAATTACTTTCTATGCCTCGACCAATGACGAGCATCCAGCTGTCAAATTTCTGGTAAAAGCTGCAAGTTAACAACTTTCCAGAAATGGAGGAAAAGACTCTGCGCGATTCCTTAAACGAGTCGTTAGCTACCCTAAGAGAGTGACACATGGACAGTTCGTCTCCAACAGATCTATCCATAGCTCACCTCTATAAATAGAGGGAAAATCAAATTGAAGAAAAACACAAAATAAGAACGAGCAATTACGAGCAATAAACGAACAAGTTACAAGCTTTCCGCAAGAACTTCTGAGAAACACTCAAAGCGAAAGGCGACAACCTTGCTCTAGGGAACCAAGCTGATTAGAATCAAAGCCTCTAGTATCCAAGTGATCGAGCACGAAACCAGAGAGATTATTCCTCATTATTCATCAGTTTAGAAGCCATTTCTTGTTCCCTTCCCTCTAACCTAAGCTCTACTGAAATATCCATAGCTTAGAACCGCAGGAGTTCATATCTTAAACTGTTCTTATTGGTAAGAACTCCTTCATCTTTGGAGAGTTTGTCAAACTTTATAGTTTGATCCTTGTAAACTGGGACTTGCTCAGTATATTCCTCAAGACCAGTGTTTGTCCAGTGCATAAACTAACTGCGACTAACTCAGTATAATAAAATAGCCTCCTGATCTTTTCGGGACAGTGGACGTAGGATTGTTTGATATCCGAATCACTTTAAAATCGCTGTGTTCATTTACTATTGCATTGATTTACTGTTCATACTGAAAACCGTTTTACAAAATCATTCAACAGAGTTTCAACAAAACTTAAACTGAGTGCACTAACCTACTGAAACAGTTTTATATAAAAACATTTTCAACTCAACTGAATCGGGCCCACACTTTTCCGCACGCTACTGAACTCTTACTGAACGGTACTGAATTCTGACATCAGTCAGCTAGCAGCCCTCTGTATAGTCAGTCACTCTATCCACGCAATCCAGAATAGCTTGCTTGGTTTACTGAATTTATTCAGCAAGACATTCTCCTGAATTTGACTGTTCGCGTTTTAAGTTGAGAAAGTTTTCAGGTGTATTCACCCCCCCTACACCTGAACGTTTATCTCGGGATCAACAATTGGTATCAGAGCAGGACTCCTTTAAGACTCTTGTTATCTGAAACTGGTCTACTTGAACGGATCCTGAAAACATTTTCACTGCATATCATTCTTCTTTCATATTATTACCTAACATGTCTGATATGTTAGGAATCAGGATGGTACCCATGTTCTCAGTAGAGAACTACGGGGTATGGCGACTCAGAATGGAAGCTCATCTAACTTCCCTCCACGACAGTATGACAGAGGTCTTGGAAAACGGACCTATCGTACCCATGATCGAGAGTGTTGATCTCCAGGATCCAGCACAAGGAGGAGGAATGGTAACCGAGAAGAAGGTCCCTAAGGAAAGAAGCCTCTTCACACCAGAAGAGAAGAAACTTCATAACCTTGACCAGGTTTCCCTGAATGCCATACTGACCACCTTGAGCGACTCATACCTCGGAAGAGTTCAGGACTGCAAGTCCGCCAAAGAACTCTGGGATGCTCTAGCGCTACTGAGTCGGGGGACTCAGAAGATCAAAGCTAACAAGTTAGCGCTGGAACTCCAGAAGCTGGAGAGACTGTCTCTCATGCTCGGCTACACAATTGAAGATTTAATGTCTAATTTATGGATCTCAATCGAGAGATGAATCTCAATGGACTAGGAAAGACGTTCTCTAATCGAGAGATGAATCTCAAAATCTTGAGAGCACTGCCAGACGGACATTGGACTCCCTTTCCTACATTGCTTACACATTCTGATCTTGATATTGTTTTGCCTGATAATATATTTTCAAAATTCAAAGCTGAGGAGTTCAAGTTCGGTCTACCACAGAGGAAGCAGCGAGCTGAAGCTGACTATCAGATTAACCATGCTTTTAAAGTATGAGTCAGTACAGCAGCTCCAGCATCTAGTAAAGCTGAGCCTTCAACCAGTGACCTACAAGAAGTAAGCCTAGCTAAGCGATATGCACTGCTTGCCATCGAATATCAGAAGGAAAAGGAGAGGTGCAGAAAACTTTCCAGAGTCGTCAGAGACTCAAAGACTAAGTCTGAATACTCACCTAAGCGCACTCCTGAACCACATACTTCTGAATGCAGGAAACAAGAGGATTCTGCACAGTTGAAAGACAGTGAAAATAGAGAAAGCAGAGTCACCTCCGGCTACAACTGAAAGAAGCCAGGACATTACCATTACAACTGTCCTGAGTTCAGCACAGCTGAAAGAGCTGCACGAAAAGCTCGAAGGGAGAAGTTCATCAAGAAGCGACAAGCCTACATTGCTGGTGAACTCTCAGACTCAGATGAAGTCGACTCCTTCATGGATTCATCAGATGATGAACCTGCCTTTATGGCCGAGGAGCGTGAAGAAGATGCTGAAAAGTGTCTAATGGCGGGGAGAAGAGGATGAGGTAAACTTTCACGAACCATTTAACTCTTCTTCACACCGCACACAAGACAGCGTTTCGAGGTGCAGATGAGAATCTGGACGTCGCAATTGCCTACGAAGAACTACTCGACGAGCAGATTCAGAGAGGTCTGCAGCTCAAGAAGACTCTTCAGGGGTTGGATACCCTGAAAGTGGAGAATCAGAGACTTTCTCAGGAGAGTCAGGTTGCTACTGAGTCAGAAGGACTTGTTTTGAGACCCATGGAGGAGATTAACTCTCTGATGGCCAAGTCTCAGCAACAAGAAGATCTGATCTGAGTACTGACGAAGGACTTGACTCGAAGGATGCTGGGTGAGTCTAATAAAGTAGAAGTTCTCGGGATTTCGGGCCGAGAAAGAAACTCTCAAGAAGAGTGACGATGTACGGAGGAACCTCATGACAGAGCGGTATATGGGAGCTGAGAAAAAGATTGAGGCGATGCTAGCCAACAACAAGCCTAAACACTGCAAGGAGGGACTCGGGTTCAGCCATGAAGCCTCCTCATCTGCCCCCATACGCTCAGAGAATCGACTTACTGATAGGTTTGTTCAAGGGGAGACGATCAACGCTGAATCACTGAAACCCCTAGCAAAGAATAAACAGAACACGAAGGCACCTCATCCGAACTATTAGAAATCTGACAAGAAGATTAGCTCAAAATCACCCCAGTTCATTTAAGGGGGAACCAACAAAGTCAAATGGGCTGATCAGTATAGACCGCCGCAGCTGACACATCCAGCTCGGTATGAGTTATATTATTATGATCCTATAGTCAGAAGGGGTTCAAAGAGTCAGAAAAAGAAAAAAAGGTCGTTCAGAAGGGTAAGGTATGCAGTCCACCACCTCAGAAGGTCAGGACTCCTGAACTTGTAAAGCCTCAGAAGTCAACATCAACCAGTCCAGTGGTGAAGTATGTTGATCAGAGTGGAAACAAACTGTCTGACACCACCAGGGTCGTAAGACAGATTTGGGTTTCCAAAACTAACGCTTAAGGACCCAAAATCAAAAATAAAGGGTACCTGAATATTATTCTGTTTTGCAGGTGCACAAGGACCTTTGGTACATGGACAGCGGATGCTCAAGATATATGACGTACCAAAGGAGTCTACTGAAGAATTATATTACTAAAGAAGGACCCAGAATCGAGTTCGGAGACAACGCAAAAGGCTATACCAGAGGCTATCGAACACTCAGTATTGGAACCACCACAGTTTCAAGAGTATCATATGTTGAAGGACTTCAACATAATCTTCTCTCTGTTGATTAATTTTGTGATAACTCGAATAGAGTGCTTTTTTACACTGGTTTTTGTTAAGTCATTGACAAATCTACAGGGAAAACAGTGTTATCAGGTTCTCGCAAAAAGAACATATACATTGCTGACTGGAAATCAGCAGAACCTGAAGCATGCTTGCTGGCGAAGAACAACAACAGAACGGGTGGCTCTGGCACAGAAGACTCAGCCATCACAACTTCAAGACGCTCAACAAGCTAGCTAGAAAGGCTCTAGTGAGAGGACTGCCGAATGAGGTGTTCAGCAAGAACACTCAGTGCGAGGCATGCCTGAAGGGAAAGCAAACGAAGAAGCAAAATCCACCTGTTCCATCATCTTCCACAGATGGAATCCTTCAGCTCCTGCAGATGGACTTGTTCGGTCCAGTCTCTCCTGTGACGATCAGAGCAAGAAGTATGCTTTAGTAGTCATTGATGACTGCTCGTGCTATACATGGGTCATATTCATTGCCAACAAGTCTGACGTCAAAACAGAGTTACTTACGCTTCTGAAAAAGCTCAGTGTCGAGAAGAACACAAAAATCAGAAAGATTCATTCAGACAGAGGAACAGAGTTCCTGAATTCAATAGTGGAAGAGTTTTGCAAAACTGAAGGAATAGAGCATGAGACGTCTGTTGCACGCACACCTCAACAAAATGGGATTGCTAAAAGGAAGAATAGAACACTCAATAAAGCAGCAAGAACCCTGCTCGCAAACTCAAGACTCCCATCTAAATTCAGGACACAAGCGACTGCCACTGCATTTTACACTCAGAATAGATCACTACTGACAAAGCAACATCAGAAGACACCATATGAATTATGGAACGGCAGGAAGCCTTTCTTATCTTATTTCCATATTTTTGGGTGTTTGCGCTTTATTCACAATAAAGGAAAGGATAAGTTAAAGACTTTTGATAGCAAGTCAGACCAGGGAGTCTTCTTAGGATACTCCCGTGTCAGCAAAGCCTTCAAAGTTATTAACTATTGGACCCTTTGCGTGGAGGAAAGCCCTCATGTTGTTTTTAGTGTATTTGCTACTGAGGATAGGAGAAGAAACTCAAATTCAGAATCTGAGGACATCAGTAAACAACTACAGAATCTGAGCTTAAAGGATAATGTTGAAAAGATCCAGCTTTATTGGGATGATGATTCAGAAGAGGAAAATGAAGTCAAGACTACTGAATCTAAGCCAGCACCAAACGTAGCTGGATAGATTGATTATACTGAACAGAATCAATCCCAGGTAACTCAGGTCGATGAAGAAGCCCAAGTGATAACTGAGACCTCTACTGAGAATAACAACTCAGGGGGAACAAATGAAGTTCCTGAGCTGAATGCCCCTAAACCTGGTGACTCAGTAGACCCAACTCTTGTCACTGAATTGCTTCAATCTCATAATAGTACAACTGAAATGCCTAATTCACCTACTATCGGTGTTGAACAAATTTCAGATGAAGAGATAAGACATCATCGATCGTGGTTGGATTCTCACTCTTCAGACCTTATCATTGGAGATACTTCAGCAAGTGTAAAAACAAGATCCAGATTCTATCAGGGAGAGAGTGCTCTATATTCCTGCTTCTTGTCTACTAAAGAACCCCAGTCAGTTGAGGACACACTTAAAGATGCTGACTGGATCATTGTCATGCAAGAGGAGCTGAATCAGTTCACAAGGAACGGCGTATGGGAGCTTGTTGACAGACCCTGACATTAACATGTGATTGGAACTAGATGGGTCTTCAAGAACAAGCGAGATGAAAACAACGTCATAGTAAGGAACAAAGCTAGACTCATGGCAAAAGGCTACTGTCAAGCCGAAGGGATAGATTTCGACGAAACGTTCGCTCCAGTTGCAAGATTGGAGGCAATCAGACTATTCCTTGCCTACACAACACATCAACGCTTCAGAGTATATCAGATTAATGTGAAGTCAGCGTTCCTGAACGGCGTACAGAAAGAAGAAGTCTATGTAGAACATCCTCCCGGCTTTCAACAGGGACATCAAGTACATAGACTCAGAAAGGCTATGTACGGGTTAAAACAAGCACCCAGGGCTTGGTACGATACCCTGTCTGAGTTTCTTTGTCAGAAAGGTTTTCGGAAAGGCACAGTGGATCGCACTCTATTCAGTATTTGTCTAGACGACGACACCTTACATGTGCAAATCTATGTAGATGACATTATAATCGGATCGAAGAATGTCATTATGTGTCAGCAGTTTGAGAAAATGCTGAAGGACAAATTCGAGATGTCGATGATGGGAGATATGAATTATTTCCTCAGATTTCAAGTCAAATAGTTAGAGAAGGGTCATCAATCAAGGCAAATATACTCGAGACCTCATCAAGAAATTCGGTTGCACATCCGACAAACCAATCAAGATCCCGATGAACATGAATATGAAAATCGATCTTGACAAAGAGGGAGTATTAGTATACCATACTGAAATTCGCGCAATTATTGGTTCCCTATTATATCTAACTACTACTAGACCTGACATAACATATGTTGTAGGATTCTGCGCTCGATTTCAGGCGAATCCTAAGCAGAGCCATATGGACTCAGCAAAGAAGATTCTCCGCTATCTTCAAAAGAACACCTGACATGGGTTTATGGTATCTAGCAGATGATAATATTGAACTAACTGGTTATTCTGATGCTGACTACGCATGTTGCGGGATTGACCGAAAATCAACTTTGGGAACTTGTCAGTTCCTCGGCAGTAAGCTTATATCATGGTTCTCAAAGAAACAACATTCAATAGCGACGTCAATTACTGAAGCTGAATGCATGGCTGCCGGAAGTTGCTGCGCCCAAATCCTTTGGCTGAGACAGCAGCTACGCGTCTATGACGTCATTCAGAATGAAGTGCCGATCTTCTGCGACAGTTCCAGTGCCATTGCAATCACTCAGAACCCTAGTCTTCATACTAGATGCAAGCACGTGGACATCAGACACCACTTCATTCATGACCATGCCGAAAAGAAGGATATCATAATGGAGAATATACATACTGACCATCAAAGGGCCGATATAATGACCAAGCCTCTAGCTGAAGCCAGATTGAGAGAACTTTAAGTAGAGCAATGTCTGTTGGACCCTACTGACACAAGTCAGTAAGTGGATTCAGGAGAGGAGCATTCAGCAAGGGGGAATGTTCACTCTTAGTACTGGACTCATTCAGTACACAGAGATTCAGCAACCAACTACAGGAGGTCAGTTGACTACGATGTTCAGCTGGCAGGTTTGCGTATCTCTTTCAGTAGTCAACCCAGTATTTAATGTTATTATGATTTTGTTTCAGCATCGTATTCAATGCCTTAGAGAATGTCATTTATTATAAACGGTTTTATTAAATGCAAGACATTCTATGCTAAGATTGCTGAACTCTGCATTGCATTAAATGCATGTCATGTCAACTTACTTCTATAGGCTATATACAACTGTAATTTTACTTAGGCGGCTAAGTTACTCATTACCTTTTATAAAATCGAATCTAGACCGTCCATCTATTAAAGCGGGATTTAAATTGAGCCGTTGATAAAAAACTGTTCATCTTCATGATCATATTTATCCAAGTATAGACTCTGAAACCGCCATTTACACTCTGCGTAAACCCTAAAAATCTCTGAATTAGAATTTCTCTCTTGCAATCTGCATTAACCTTCTACAGAGATTATTTCGATAAATTTTGCATGCTTATTAGTATTTATACTTACATCTTATATTATTCAATACTAAGACTTAGTTCTGCAGATCCAGATATGGCGCAATCTACCAACGTTTCAATAGTTTCTCCCGTGAACATGATAGAGATTTTAGAGAAGGATAGGGTCTGGTGCGAGCCTATCATGGAGTTTGACCCATGCGGGTTGGACATCATGGACGAGGTATTTGATGCGCTCAGGGCATCAGGGCTCGAAGCATTTCTGTCGAGGAAATCGGCGTATTTCCTTGCCAGACAGATCTTAGAATTATACCTCAACTCCGAGGCGGTTGATGGCGATATAATTGGCAGATTCATATCCATCACATAGTTGATCCCTCCAAAGCCGATGCTGAGATGATGAAGATGTCTATTAAGCAGCTCTTCAGAGGAGTTTTAAGTTGCCAGATAAAGGAATCAGCATTGCGGGGTAGAAGGACGACCTATTAGACAAGTACTTGGAGATCTTCTGTGGGGAGCCAACATCCTTCAGAGCCGCGTTCCCAAAGTACTCCATGCTGCCTCAGTACCGTGCCCTCGCCTATATTGTCACTCAAATCCTGACGAGCCAAGTAGGCTCCTTCGACCAGGTGTCCAGACCGAAGCTGCAAATGATGATGGTTATATATAACCGAGCCAAGGTCAATTAGACTAAGTTTTTCCTTAGGGAATTTTGGCCACAAGCTGCTAAATTCGATAAATCCACATGGTGTGAGTGCCAAGGGGAAGCTGCTATATGGGATGAAGTTGTCTGTGATGATTGAGGACCATTGTGGATATGACAACATCACGTACGCGGATAAGGGATAATTCAAACCCAAGAAGATCCGCTTTCACACCAAAGCTGCTGCCCTTCAGCAGATTGGGGTAGGGCCAGCTGAAGTAGGGAAAGGGAAGAGGAAGACTTCCACACCTACAAAGAAGGGGTCTACCCCTCAGAAGACCCTTCAGACTATGGACCCCTCAGAAGACACAAAAAATATCTACTGAGAAGGCGGTGATTATACCTCCCTTCAGACTGAGAGACGATTCTGACTCATTTGAGAAGACAGTCTCTGTGGAGAAGGTTGTCTCAGCTGAGAAGGCTACTTCAGCTGAGAAGGAAGCCTCAGCGGAACAGGGGACCGAACCTGAGCCTACAACTCCTATATCTCAGTCCCCGCTCGATGTTCCTTCACTCAGTAGCATTCCATCTGCTAAGAAAACCATGTCTCTGATTGATGTAAACGACATGGAAACCAACACTGAGCTGAGACCATCGGGTATGAGGCAGACGCTCTTCAGGATAGAGCCCCTCGAGAAGTCTTTGAGGCCATTCCAGTTATCACAAGTCGCACTGACTTGGTAACAATAGCTCAGAAGGCCAGGCTTCAGATGCTGATAAGGTTCCAGGACTGGATCACTCTATATTGCCTGATCCAATACAAGTCCTGCGAATGCCTGAATACCGAGGAGCTAGAAATCCGCCAGCAGATAGGCTACTCTAAGCCTGCGGATATCGGATCACTCAAGGACTTAAGGGCGGCAATGTTGGCACTTCTTCATGATCGCATGCCTTCAGCAACCGCGCCTTCAGAGGGTTCCGATCCCGATGATCAGGACCCACCCCGTGATGCAGGCCTTGAGAAGTCTGCTGAGGGTACTTAACTAGAGGAGGGAGCTCAACCCTCTGCTGACCTACCTGTCAGCACCCTCCCTCTAGGTCAGTCAGTAGCTGGAACCTCTTGTGTTGTGGACCCAGAACAGATTTTGCTGTTGTCTACCTTTGAGGTTGCGCCCAGCTTCAAAGGCCGACGATCTTGAACTGTGGCCAAGGCCCTGACGAGTCAGGGGGCTCAAAACCGCCTCTTGGCGAAAGCCGTCCACAAGAGTTGGAAAAAGGCTACCATAGCTCAGAGTGAGGAAATCAGGGAGCTGAGGACATCCATTCAGAATTCAACCGCTCCTGATTTCACTACCATTCTCACCGACTCACTAGCCACTCAACGAGCTGAGTTCGAACGACATCAGGCATCACTGACGGCTGCCCAGACTTCACTTCTGGATACATTCAAGGTAGCTTAGTCAACACACTTGAACAATATCTCCAAACTGACTCAGGCCCATGAGCTCAGAATTGCATCAATTCAACATGCTTGTGAGGAGAAGAATTGATGCCAACCTGAAGTCGATTCAGGAGATGGTCGATTCCGCTCACCGTAAGTATGGTGATGATTTGATAATAGAGAGGAACGATCTCCACCTGAGATTCGAGAGTATGCCGAAAGCCTTGAATAGGCTGGCTACTGCGTACTCAGCCTTGAACAACAAGGTGGTTCCAGTCCCAACAATAGCTCAGTAGATGATGCCAAAAAGGGGGAAAGGATAGTGACGGGGAAGAAGTCAGTATCTGGAGCAACTCAAAGCCAATCAGCTCCCACTGACCCCTCGGGAACGAATAAGGGTCAGGCCTTAGGTGTCTTTAGCACTGGAGATGTAGTGCGCGCTAAGACTGGCCCAAGTAGCTCAGGACCTAAGGAACCCAAGGAATCAGCAACGCAAACTTCTGCTGAGCATATGAAAGAAGTTGCCGATTTCCTAGAGGATGACTTAGAAGAGGAGGAAGAGCCTCCTCTGCCTCCACAATGGCAAGTAAAGGGAAGAAGCCTTTGAAAATCCGTACCCCACTGAAGAAAGGGACGAAAAGGTACATCAGTCCAGCTGAGCAAGCCCAAATAGAAGCTGATGAGAAGTTAGTAAGGGAGCTAGGCTGAAGCCGGAAGGCGCAAATAAGCCGAAGAAGGCTCCGGCTAAGGCCTTGGTGTTAGGAAGGAAACCAGCTACTAGGCCTCCTCCACGAAAGCTTAAAATTGGTGATGGGGCTGATAGAGAAAAGGAGAAGGAGAAAGAAGCCGAGCGGACGAGCGAGACGAGACCGACTCTCGGCGAGCGTAGCAAGAAACTCGAATCTCGGCATCGGCGGCAAGCAAAGAACAAGAAAGAAAAAGGGCTGAGCCAACCATAGGTGAGATGATCAATTTCAGCATCATAGCCTTGGACAAAAGAGCTCAATATTATCAGATTGAAGAGTTCAGGTGGCAAGAAGCCTTGTCTAAAGAGAAGGCTGTTGAGGCAGCCAGGGAAGCAGAAAGGCTAAAGCCTAGACCACCTCCACCGAAAGACACTGAAATTCCTTACAAGTACAAAAGAGGAAGGAGGCTAAACAATCAGAATATTCACAGATGGCCTCAGGTGGACAAGTGGATGTCGTGGGAAAAGACTCAACAATGGGCGACACTGAAGGTAGAATTCACCAAAAGGTTCTATGTCTGGAAATTCTGGCCTGAGTCTCACAAGAACAAAGCCTTTGCTGACTGGCTATTCAAATGCCACATGCAGATCTATAATACGGTTGAGAAGGCCATTGCTGACAAGGAAGATGTTCAAGCCCCTGCTCCCAGACCTCTGCCACCTCCTCACTATACACAAGTGTGATAAAATGATAAGTTAGAGATGCAGCTGTAGCACTTGAGCTTGATGCGAATGATCCTGATGATGCGCCTAAGATTCAGAAGCTTCGGAAAGATACATTCCAGATGTATGGACTCCCTCAGACTGAAGATAAGGTTAAATATTTCAAGGCAAGGATTCAGAGTTTCAGAAGACAGTTCCTGATAGCTTCTTTTCTATTTTTGATAGATAGCAAGTGATGTAAATGTACTGAACTTCTATATATATAGTACAGCTTTGTTGTTTGGCCTGACAACAACTTATTGTCTCTATGGCCTGTTTATTTAACTTAACACTCAAAATCACCTAAGTGATTACTGACTCACACACTCACTGCTTATCCTGTGTTTGTCTGTTCTGCTTAGATTGATAGATTCTGTTTGTGGGGGAAATGTTGTTAGAAGTATTTCTGTATTCCTTATCCCTCAGTAGATTAGAACTTGATGTACAACTCCACTGATTTTACTTGTAATATTTGTAAGGAGTTTGTATCTGATAGTTTGTAGTGTTAGGTTTTGGCATCATCAAATAGGGGGAAATTGTTGGGAGATGATTCAGCAGTAGATTGTTTAAAAGATTTGGCTGATCCCAAAACCCTAATTTGATTGATGAACCATTTCGTTGTAATAGTAATGCCCTAGTCTTTGAGAGTTTCAAACTCAGTAGACATTCCTTAAGCATGGTCCAGGCTCAGAGTTCTGTCTGCTGATCTCTTAGTAGACTATCCGCCTCAGTACTACGGAGTGAAGACTCAGTAGTGTTGGACTCAGCAGGAGCAGCATACTGAGAGGTGTTAAGATTCAGCACTGCTGGACTCAATAGGAGCAGCACACTGAAAGGAGTCAGTAGGATTGGACTCAGCAGGAGCAGTTCATTGAACTCAGAGTTGACCTTCAGTAGAGTTGGACTCAATAGGAGTATACTACTGAATCCCAGGTCAGACTCAGCAACGGCCTGACAGTCTCCTTGATTGTCAGATGATCTTATATGTTAAATCAGTAGAGTCGTCCGAGGTTGTTCACATCAGAGAAGTCAGCTTCAGTATCTGCCTAGAAGTCTGTGTGTCTCAACTACTTTCTACGCCTCGACCAATGACGAGCAGCCAACTGTTAAAGTTCTGGTAAAAGCTGCAAGTCAACAACTTTCCGGAAAATGGATGAAAAGACTCTGCGCGATTCCTTAAAAGAGCCGTTAGCTACCCAAAGAGAGTGACACGTGGACAGTTCATCTCCAACGGATCTATCCATAGCTCACCTCTATAAATAGAGGGAAAATCAAGTCGAAGAAAAATACAGAACAAGAACGAGCAATAAACGAACAAGTTACAAGATTTCCGCAAGAACTTGAGAGAAACACTTAATGAGAAAGGCGACAACCTTGCTCTAGGGAACCAAGCTGATTAGAATCAAAGCCTCTAGTATCTAAGTGATCGAACACGAACCCAGAGAGATTATTCCTCATTGTTCATCACTCTAGAAGCCATTTCTTGTTTCCTTCCCTCTAACCTAAGCTCTACTGAAATATCCATAGCTTAGAACCAGAGGAGTTCATATCTTGAACTGTTCTTATTGTTAAGAACTCCTTCATCGTTGGAAAGTTTGTCAAACTTTATAGTTTGATCCTTGTAAACTGGGACTTGCTCAGTATAATCCTCAAGGCCAGTGTTTGTCCAGTGCACAAACCAACTGAGACTAACTCATTATAGTAAAATAGCCTCCTGATCTTTTTGGGACAATGGACGTGGGGTTGTTTGATATCCGAACCGCTTTAAAATCGTTGTGTTCATTTACTGTTGCATTGATTTACTGTTCATATTGAAAATCGTTTTACAAAATCATTCAACAAAGTTTCAACAAAGCTTAAACTGAGTGCACTAACCTACTGAAACAGTTTTATATAAAAACATTTTTTCAACTCAACTGAATCGGGCCTACACTTTTCCGCATGCTACAGAACTCTTACTGAACGGTACTGAATTCTGACATCAATCAGCTAGCATCCCTCAGTATAGTCAGTCATTCTGTCCACGTGATCCAGAACAACTTGCTTGGTCTACTGAATTTATTCAGTAAGACACTCTCCTGAATTGGACTGTTCGCATTTTAAGTTGAGAAAGTTTTCAGGTGTATTCACCCCCTCCCCCCTCTACACCTGAATGTTTATCTCAGGACCAACACAAGGCTCTATATTATAAGAAGATGGTCAACAGAGGAAACGACAATTATCATATCAACATTAACCAATACCAGGCCGCCATGTCAACCCTAGTCAAAGGGGACAGAACAGTACCTCGTACAGAATCTACAGAAGCCAGCGGAGCTCGACAAGTTTTCATGCATTCAATGCATTCAACCGTTGTCAATTCGGAGCCAGTGGGAGATCGACCTTTTCTCGATGGATCTATCCTGGAGCTCGTCTATAAATAGAAGAAGATCTCTCATTACGAGGTAACAAAGTTTCAAGTAGCTGAAGCATACTCAAAGCTAAAGAACTAGCCTTTACTTTCATATTCAAAGTTCACTTGCCAAGAAATTCCTCTACTGTTCATACTCCAAGTATTCTAGATTAATCATTATCATAAGCTTGGAATCAAGAGAAAAATTACATTCCATATCATAAAGATCAAAAGTACAACATGAGGAAAAGTAAAAAAGGGACCTTTCCCCGAAAGAACAACAACAAAAAAAAAGCAATACGAAAAGGCCTAAAGAAATGGCAAAATAAGCAAAGAAGTCTAAAACATCATAAATCTCAATAACCAGTGAAAATAGAAAGAGCCCAATCTCAAGGAGGGCGATACTAAATTCTGAAGTTCCGATATCCGAGTTGATCCATCCTAACCAAAGACTGCAAAAAAACCAATGTTGTCGAAGAGTGTATGCACTGCTTCCTCATTCCCCTGACGGGCTAAGTAATCCGCCGGCTTGTTCTCCTCTCTGCGAATGTGAGAGAAATGAACCCGGCATCCACGAAGAAGAAGTGGTATCATCGAAAGTGTGTATCTCATGACCGCGGGGCCATGACGTCATGTAGAAAGCAAAGTGATCATGACAGTTGCATCCATCTCTATCTAAATGACATACGAGAACTGAATCGCTAGCAAGATGCCCTGATGAAGATCTAGCAATTCAGCCTCAAAGTTAGAAGATGCCACAACAGGAAGACAAAAAGCTACAAGTAGCTGGCCAGTGTGATCCCTGACCAACCCGCCGCTTGCTGCCACTCCTGTTACCGCCTCAAAGGCGCCATCTGCATAAAGCTTCACCCAAGGAGCCTCAGAGGTAACCACCGAACCATCGAAGAGCGTAAAGCACGAAGAATGGGAGGGTCCAGTGGCATAAAAAGAACCTTCGGCAGAGCTCCTGTCCACTGATCCGGAAGAATACTCCTAGCTGCCACAAGTAACTTGAGCTCCCGATCAACCTGCAAAATGACTGAGTCGGGCCGACATGGAACACCATTGAAGATAACATCATTCCTCGCCTGCCAAAGTTGCCAAACTACTAAGCACGGAACAATGAACGAGATATGAGTGGCGAAGGCCCTCAAAAGGGCTGACCGCCAGTGCCCTAATATAAGTGCAAAGTCAGTGCTCGAGTGTGAGAAAGTGTGTGTATGAACCAAGAAGATAAATGAGTCCAAACGGTTATTGCCAACGCACATCAGAAAAAACAAATGCTCAAATAACTCAATTGCACGCAACCGCCTGCAAGTACGACTCGGCCTATACGAAAGAAGACCTCCAATCAGTGGGTAAGCACGAGAGCAGTACTTAGCCTATATGAAGCGAGCCCACAGAGAATCCTAAGCCTGGAACCACCACCATAACTTATAGCTGAAAGCAGCCATAACATCTCACAGCCATCGTAGACCAAGGCCCCCCTCATCCTGAGGTAGGAAAACGTCCTCCCAAGCAATCCAATGTATACCGGACCCCTCCTTAGATGAGCCCCAGAAAAACCTAGCAATCATCTGCTCAAGCACATGAAGAAACTCTCGACTAGGCTCCAAAACCTCGAGCACATGAAGCGGGATGGTAGAGAGTATGCTCTTAATCAAGGCAAGACGACCGCTAAAGGAAAGATGGCGATGCGACCAGCTATGCAAGAAACCCCGATAAATCGGAACTCCCAAGTAGGAGAAGGGAAAGCTTCCCTGCTGAAACCCCGTAGTCTGCTCAATCATAGCCTGCAACCTCAAAGAATGTGGCTCATAAATGAAGAAGTCAGTCTTCCCCTGATTGATCATCTGACCCGAAACACTAGAATAATGAGCAAGACAACCCATCAGCCTCGTCAGAGTGTATCGGTGTGCCCTCGTGAAGATTATAATATCATCCGTATATGAGATATGTGAGATGTGGAAGGCCGGATATCTCACTCCATATCGCAGATGATGCAATCTCTGAAAGAGCATGTTCAGAGAACGTGAGAGGTAATCAGCAGCAAGGACAAACAATGAAGGGGAAAGGGGGTCCCTGTCTCAACCCACGAGTCGAAGGAAAGAAACCTGCATGCATGCCATTCACCATCACCGAGAACCAGTAATTCCCAATGCAGCACCCAATCATGCTAATCCAAACTGGAGGAAAACCCATCCGCTCCAAAACACGCAAGGGAAATGGCCACTGAACCCGATCATATTCCTTGGCCATATCCAACTTGATGACCATATTCGGGATCCGCTAACACTTAAGGAGATCATGAACAACCTCTTGAGCAAGCAGCACATTGTCACTAATAAGAAGACCACGGACAAAGGCGCTCTAACTAAGCGCCACCACTAAAGGCAATAAGGGCGCTAATCTAGAGGTAAGCAGCTTAGCGAAAATCTATCAAAACCAGCATATTCGGCTTCTTCGGCAATAGAATGATAGAAGTCACAGCAAAACTGCGAGGCGTATAAGCACCACCAAAGAAATCTCGAACTGCATCCACTACATCCAGACTAACGATCTCCCAACAATGTTGGAAGAAAAGGGAAGAGAAACCATCCGAACCAGAAGTGCTATCAGCAGAAATCCCAAGGACTGCAGATCTAACCTCTACCACCTCAGGCACCACGCAAAGACCATCCAAATCAACATCCGACAGCAACTGAGTAAGAATCTCCAAATCTGGATCAAGGAGATCACCGACATCAAATGTAAGCAACCTCTTAAAGAAATCCCCAGCCGACGCCCTAATCTCAGAATTCGAAGTCTAAACACAACCGTGGTCCTCTATGGAGTGAATAAGAGACCGAACCCTCTTCTGCTTAACCCAACCCTGGGAAAACCGAGTGTTATGTTCCCCCTCAACTGCCCACCTAATGGCCACCTTCTGCCTCCAAAAATCCTCCTTGACCCGCGTGCAAAGTAGAAACTCAACCATACACCGATTAAACTCAGCCTGAGTTAAAGCCGAAGGACATGCCTCATAAGCATCCTGAGCAGAACCCATAGCAGCCTATCCATTCCTCAAAGTGGTGAACACATCCCCGATGACCTCCCTGTTCAAAGTCTTAAGAAATGCCTTCACCCGCTTCAACTTTAGCTGCAAGTTCATCATCCCATGAAAACCAGTGGCCTCCTCCCACACACGCCGAATCTCCAGAAGAAAGGTACGATGCCGAATCCACATGTTTTGAAAGCGGAAAGAAGACCTTAGCCTTTCAACAGAAACCTCACACCACACAACGACAGGGCAATGATCCGAGACAGACCTCGAAAGATGCTCCACACGCATCTTGGAAAAAACACTCTCCCGGAACTCCCTTAATAAAACCTGATCCAGCCTCTCAAAGACACCCTTGTCATGCCACGTAAAGGGGGATCCCTACAAACCTAGATCAATGATCTGGCAATCTGCCACGGCATCTACCATGTCATCAATCTCCAAATGACACCTAGTAGAACTCCCCTGACTCTCATCCTCAGACATGAAAGTGTTGAAGTAGCCCCAACAAGCTACAACAAATGCTCCATTGCCTCAGAAATACTGCGAAGCTGAGCCCACAATTCATGCCGATGTGCCCTAGTGCAATTTCCATAGACAATGGAAAGAAAAATAGAGCCCTAAGAAGTGAGCCAAACATCCGAAGATGAAGCAACTGCGAAGATCTATCCAACACCCCAACCTCAAGGTCCGAGTGTGCAAATATCCATGTCTGAGAGTCACTGTTATGAGCCTGAAGAGGAAGATTGAACAAGAATCCATAAATAGTAGGATCAGGTTCAGTCATAGGCTCAATCACAACAAGGCTCAATCACAACAAAAAGGACAATCTCTCTCTACTAATATATCCTCGACGGGCGTCCTGTGTGGTGAGATTAGCAATCCTGCGGATGTTCCAAATCGCGAAGTTCACTGACATGGGGAAACATCAGTGACATGGTTAGAGGCCGCAACATCCATCCTGAAATCATCAGAAGGCTCGACTATGTGACTATCAGGCCTCTCACCATCATCAATCATCAGAGGGGCTCCTCCAGGTAGAGAGGAAACCGAATGATTGCTACAGAACTCCTCTCTAACTGCATATCAATCTGAGTAGAAACAGACTGAGGATCCGCAACCACCACATCCTCATCCTCATCAACCAATTGTAATACTTTGTATCTGGTCTAGGTAGATGATTGTAAACCCTTGCCATTGGTTCGCTGCTTCTTCCCAATAACCTGAACGAAATCACCAAGTACAGGATGTGACAGACCAGAAGGGGTCATAGTATCATGGCTAGATTAAAATGATTGTCGAGACTAATCTCTGGAATGAGGCCGGGTGTCGCGCTGAACCAACCTCTGGGAAAGAACCCTACTGCTAGGAGCAGAATCCGGTCTCCCACCTTTAACACCCGAGGTCGAATGATGTGAAGGTGGAGAAGACGTAGAAGGATGTTTAGAAACAACCGAAGCAACAGCCCGAGCGCCACACTAACCTGAGGCATAAATCTCTTCGGATGCCTCGGGAACTTACCATAAGCATAGCAGGAATCAGCAGAGTGGCCAATGTGCTTGCACTTCGAACAATAATTTGGGATACGGTCCCAAACCACCTTCTGTGTCACTGTCTTACCACAAATCTCCAGAACAAATTCCTCCAAGACAGGCTTGGATACATCTACCTCAACAGAAATCCTAGCAAACTGAATCTTCTCCATAGTTGCAGTAGCATAATTAATCTGTATGGGTGAACCAATCAGAGAACCAATACAATGCAATGCATGATAGTCATATAAATGAACAGGTAAGGCAGGCAAATTACACCATACAACAATAATAGGATTCTCAATAGAAGGTAAGAAATCAGGGGTCCACTTAAACAAACACATGGGGCTACCCTCTATGTACCACATAGGCATATTATGAACACCAGCAAGTAATCGAGCATAATCATCAGAATTAGAGACCCTAATAAATATATGCCTAGCATTGAAAAACTTCCATGAAATTTCACCCTTGAGTTTCAAGTTGGCAAACGTCGTCGTAATGTGATGTGGGCTTGGGACGAGATGCGAGAACTTTCCCATCAGAGTTTCTCTAATCTGACATGCAAGACGATCAGTATCAGCTTCGGAAAAACATAAACAATGCCTTCTATCATGTGAGTAGATCGTCCCCAACTTCTTAGGGTTAGTGGGAAATGTGGACCCTCGACGAGCCCCTCAAACTGTGTCCTCACCACCTCCCTTAATCTTGTGCCAAACGTTCTCACTTGCTTGAGGAGTAGCAGAATCCTCAAGCGCTTGATCCACATGGTTAACATCTTTAGTTGCCATGTGTCGATTGGTAGGAGTAGGTAAAGGAACACCTACACTCGACACCTGATCCACATGGTTAACATTTATTTGTAGAGTGGTAGTATGTTGATGGCTTCGCTTCTTAGGACGACGAGCCCCATATGCTCCGGAAGGAGTAGGATAGGTCAAAGTAAAAGTCATGGCATGAATGGCAAGATCAGACTGCGTGTGCATGGCCACCTCCTTCCTATACAATCCTATTTACTATGGCGACAAACAATCAAATTATCACATATTTATTCCTTTTTCTACTTCTTCCAAGTGCAGGATAACCCCAAGGGGTTGTGGGTTTTTTTTCTATCAATTGGGGCTCGCCCTTCACCACCCCCATGGGGATGGTCTATAGGGTTCATAACTACTACTCTTACTACAGGATGCTTACCTTGCCAGCGCTTGGATCCGGCTCTACCCAAACTTTTCTGGTTCGCCCCAACATTCCCCACTTGTCCGACGGTGGCTGAGCAGTTTTTGGATATCAAAGGGACCTCCCTAGAAGGTAATTTTAATGTGACCGATTTCCCCTCTTTTGCAATCAATTTTGCTACAGCACCCGCTGCTCTAACTAATTGTCCACCCTTTCCAAGTGTGATTTCTATGTTATATACGGTCGTGCCTACGGGAATATCGCTTGAAGTAGATTCCTCTTTTTGATCAATCAAAACCCCTTCACAAATTATACAAGCTTCTTCCTAAGCATACGGCTTTCTGGATGTAGATGATATCTATACAGATGGATCTTATATATATGGTACAATGAAGTACCACATGGGTGGATATCTATATGAATCCAAATCTGCCGAATCACTCATGGGACGATCTTCTACATCCTAAATTTTCTTGTTCCATCATCTGGCTTATGTTCTTCATGTAGCATTCAGACCAAATGACTCAATAAAATTATGTCGATACTTCCACATATTATGGGTAACGTAGGAGACATCTCTATTTTTCCCCTGGGGAATCTTTAGAATTCCCATTGCTTAGCTTTCAATTCGCCTCTGACCATTAAATGAAATGTGAATAACCCGTCCTCATCTCTTTGAAAGAAGGGGCGCTTCCGGTTCTGTTGATGCTTGAAACAATTTTGTCTTCTCTATATTACTATATCTCTAGAGTTAATAATTTTATATGAGGAACTAATGAACTCAATCACTTGCTGCCGTTACTCTTCAGTTTTTTGTTGAGGTTTATCCTGTAGAGGTACTCAAATTGTATCAGTTATCGATTTCTCGATTTCGTCGTAAACCTAATTGGTTACTTCCACACTAGGACATAACTAAAGCATTTGGTTGAACTCTTCTTTGGTGTCAAGGTAATAGCTACGAATAGTCATCGACTTCCAAGAAAGGGTAGAAGAATAGGACCCATTATGGGACATACAACGGGATTCCTCTTGGTTTTTGGGTCGTCGGTAATGGCAGACCCGCCGGAGAAGGGGGTTGGCAGAATGCCAAGGAAACGTGTAGAGGTGGTTAACAAACCTATTTTGCCGGGTTTGGGGGTGGTATCTTCTACCACAAAGAAACAGCTTGGAGTCAAGAATGTTTCATACTCTTGTTGTTGAACAAACCCAACATGATATCTTAGTTAGAACGATTTATTTGTGTTAGATTGATAGTTTGATAGATAGATTGATAGTTTGGTACACTGTTAGTTTGATTGTATTGATCTGCGCTCGTCGGTCTACGAGTATACATTAGTGGACATCTACAAGGAAGCAGAAAAGTGGACGTAGAATTATGTGAATCTGAACCACTATAAAAACTGTATTCTTTATTGTTTCACTGTTTTCAGCTTATTGTTCATCGCCTATTATATCAGCTTAACTGTTGCAATCATGAAAGCATTTTTACAAGGGCCTATCATATTTTCGCATATTGACTGACTCACTATCAATTAGGTTCTCTGATCTGAATTTGGCAAAATTTGACATCAGGTGTCCCCCCCCCTCCCAACACACACTTGAAATTGTACCGGGACCACCAATTTGTATCAGAGACTACTATTTCTGATTCGGATTCATACGATCATACGTCCACTTTTCTGCTTCCTTGCAGAAATTCACTAATGGATACTCGTAGACTGACGAGCACAGAGCAATACAATAAAACTAATAATCTGTCAAACTATCAATCTATCTATCAAACTATCAGTCTATACACAAACAAATCGTTCTAACTAAGATATGAGGCTGGGTTTAGGGTTTGTTCAACAACAAGAGTATGATACACTCTTAACTCCAAGATTATGATAATGGTTAAGCTAGAATACTTAGAGTATGAACATCAGAAGAATTTCTTGGTAAGAGAACTATGAATATGAAATTAAAGGCTTGTTCTTCAAGGTCTGCTTTGTTCTTTGCTACCTTTATTGAAAATATGATTCTTTCATCTTAACTGTTAATATGCAATCCTTCTTTAGTCTCCGCTCCCTCTAGAAATTCGCTAGATGCGAACTCAGTAGGTGGAGGGATTTCGGATTGAGTTTCCTCCGAATTCACTTGTTTCATCGTTTCTTTGATTGTAGCCTCTGAATCTTATTCCAGTTCCTCAACTTGTATGTATGGCGTAGGAGGTTTTTCAAAGTTCTTGGAAAGTTTCCTCTTCCTTGAATCGTCTGGACGAGTAATCTGATTCGGCAGAGAGACCTCAACTATCCTTCGCTCTGGTTCAAAAGCTCCCTATTCGATTAACTTTTCTGAAACATTAGTAGCCTCTTGTCAAAGTTTGCTTGGTCAGCAAATATTACTGTTCCTGAGCATGAGTCAAGGATCATCAATTGAACCCTATTTTCTTCTACAAACTTCAACAACTAACTAATTAGTTTTTTGGCAAAGAAGTTCACCCAGTTTATCGAATATGGCCATCATGAGCATCAGTTTGGGTTTTGATAATTGGTCAAAGGACTCTGCTTGACTCGTCGTTATCTGAGTCACTATGTATTCCATTGCTCTAAACTCGAAGCAACTGACTCTTCTAAAAGGTTGCTTTGAACGTTACTTCTTTTCCACATAATTTGTGTAGGTATTTTTATTTTTTTATCTCTTCTTCCTTGTACCCAATTGGACTCATTCCATCATCTGGTGGAAGAGAGAAACTCTCCTCAATATTTTGCGGATTTTTATCTTCTTTGTGGTTGGGGGAACACATATCCCCTTTCTTCTTTCAGATAATAAATCCCTATCACCTCTATCTCTTCCTCATCATCGACATGTAGGATGAATCTTCGACATGTAGGATGAAGTTGAACACCGCAACATGTCGTGGTAAACGATGACTAGGTCAACTTGTGGCAAAAAATTCTAGGCCAGAAGCACGAAGGGATTCTTAGATTGGCTCCATGTATGTCAGGTCAGACTTGTAGAAGTCCAGTACTAGCTCGTACCACACCCTATTTTCATGATGGTGTCGATCTCAGTCGCTGTGTAGAGTTTGATTTCAGAGAGAAATCTGCATAAAAAGGCATTTGCACTTGAAAATAGACTAAGTTAGTCCGAGTAATAAAAGAAATTTACCGTAAAATAAGTGTTGAAACAACAGCAGGAGTCGATATGTAGATAACGTATATAGAGCACTCATATATGATAATGGCGGAAAATATTTCTAATACAAATTAGTACGGAATGGGTAGGCCCCAATTTTAATCCTCTATTTTTTAAAAACGTTCTTTACTAAAAATAGTTCAGTATGTAAGTGTGTGTGTGTGTGTGTGTGTGTGTGTGTGTGTGTGTGTGTGTGTGTGTGTGTGGTGTGTATTATAGACTTTACTGAACTATACTTGCATTCGTTTTGAAATTTGATTTAATGCAGTATGAACAATATTCATTGAAACTGTAAATGACACCCAAATTTTAGAGTGGTTTAGATACGCAAGTTCCTACGTGCTTTTTCCTGATTCCAAGAGTTCTTGATTAGATTATGCTGAGCAAGTTTCAGTAGATCCGTACGCTGGACAAATTGTGACTAGTTATAGTTCTAGTTACTTTACAAGGTTTCAAACACGGGGGTTTGAGGGTTTTTCTCAAACTATGAAGGAGTTCTTACAATAAGAACACTTCGGTTGTGAATCCTTCACTTTCTAAGCTTAAGATCTAACAAGGTTAGCTTAGAGAATAGAGATGGGAACTACATTACTCTAGAGAGAAGAACTAGATGATGTTTTATCGGTTCAAGGCTTCTTCGCTTCGTATGCTTTGAGTATGCTAGAGTTTGTGTGCTTGAATTATTTATGTTCCCGGTGTTTTCAACGCTTGAAGATCAATCTCTATTTATAGGTTAAACATGTGAATAGATTCGTCGGAGAGGACCTAGACACGTGGAAAGAATGACAAGGAAAACGACCATCTTCAAATTTGAACATTAATGTAGAGATACCTCTTTTCAGTGTTGACTGTAGCTTTACGTCAGAACAAGTACAAAGCTCTGAGATCCTCGTTGGTTGAGATTAGTTGGTAGGTGTTGGTTGTTCAAACATTAAGATTGATACTAAGTTGACTTCCTCTAATACCTCGGATACTTAACTGAAAAGTCCTGTACTGACATTCTCTAATGTCTTAAGTACGTTGACCTCTGCCTTTTCTGACTTCTCAACACTCATTTAGTAGATTCGTCCTGAATCCTACAAAGTATGCAGCGAGCCGAGTTTCCAGAAACTGTTAACTAGTATTCTTCTACTGAATTCATAATAGCTACTGAAAATACTAATTAGCCTACTTAGCTCCTAACATGCTGAGTCTTAGCTATACATCTATTACAATATATTAGTTCATCATTCAACTAGGGGTTTTTGTATCTTTAAATCTTAATTATAATCTACCACCCAACACTACTTTTATCTTAGATTCGGATATGAAGCAGTTTTTAGATTAACGGATCAGACCAAAAGTTACTTTTAAGTGGGCACCCAGGATTTTATATTATAAAGCAGTAATCATTACTGTTCCACCATAGTCAAAACCGATGTTTATACATCTAATTCTAGTGAGAGGACATGTATTTAATTTACCGCAAACAGTATATAGAACGTCGTGCTTCTAATGAAAATATTTTTATTAATGATTTGCATTAGAGATTTATGGCGAGAGATAAATGCGATACATGTACTGATGTTTAATAATGAGTTTTAACACAGAAATCTGTCAGCTGAACATTGTAGTCAACAGATTCCACTTAGACAATATTGAATGTGCAGTATTTTTGAGTGTGTTCCCTCTTACTCAATGCTCTCCATCTTAGGCCTATTACTAACTTGGGACTGTAGGGTCCAGAAGACCTAACTCCACTGATAGTTCTCTTAATATGGTTTCCCCTAGAGGTTTGGTCAGTATGTCCGACCTTTATCTATCAATATGGATCTGCTCCATGATCTCGGATGAAGTGACGTATAATATCTATGTACTTGCATTTTGTGTGAAGAACTGAATTAAGAGTGATTGCAATAGCACTTGTATTATCACTGTAGATCGACACTTCATCCTGAATGATATAATAATCTCTTGGTTGTCGTCGAAGCCAAATGATTTGGGCAAAAACACTTCCTACAACCATGTATTCAGCTTATGTAGTCGACGTAGTTACTAAATGTTGTTTCTTGGAAAACCAAGAAATGAGTTTGCTGCCTATAACCTACATAAGTTGACTTCCGGTCTATCCTGCAACCTGCATAAGTAGTATCAGTGTACCCAGTTAGTTCAATATTATCCTCAGTTGGATACCATATCTACATATTAGGTGTTCCTTTCAGATAGTGTAGAATCTTTTTTGCTTAGGATTCGCCTGAAATCTTCATCTCCCACTACTTTTGTGTAGGTCCAGGGATCCACAGTATCTTTTTTATCAACCGAAAAATGATCAGATATCTCCCCAGTGAAGATATACCGATCAAGCGTAAATATCACCCTCCCACTACGTCGAAGAGTGTCTGGCGCTGTCTTAACAGATTGTGCAGATGCTAGGGAGCTCTATCTTGCACAACTGGCTCTTGGAGTGGATCTCGATCTCCTTGTAATTCCTGAAGGATGATCTCAACTCGAGACTTGTGGTCACTAATATAATCCTCCCTTAAGAAGCTAGCGTTGGTGCTAAAAGCGATCTTTTGTTCCTTAAGATCATACAAGTATCCACCCTGCATTTCCTTTAGATACCCTATGAATAGCATAACCTATTAATGTGGCTCTAACTTGTCGGCCTGGTTATTCAGCACATAAGTAGGACACCCCCAAATCTTTATCCTGGGCTTGTGTCCGCTCCACAACTCAACCGGAGTTGTGTTATACGACTTGGATGGCATCCGGTTTAGTAAATATGCCGCAGTCTCAAAGGCATATCCCCAAAAGGAAATCGGCAATGTTGCATACCTCATCATGGACAGAACCATTTCTAGGAGGATCCGATTTCTTCTCTTTGTCACACCATTCTACTGAGGCATGCCCGGTGCTGTCAAGTAATCCTTGAACTTGTTGGACAGGTATTCCCCACTACGATCAAATCACAGTGTTTTGAGATCTTAACCTAACTTCTTCTCCACTTTTTCCTTGAATTCCTTAAAAGTTTCAAAGCAATTCGACTTGTGGCGAAGATGGTAAACATATACATACTTCGAGTAATCTCCAGTAAATGTGATGAAGTACCTATACCCTCCACGAGCTTGTGTAGACATGGGTCCACACAAGTCAGAATGAATCAAACTTAGTGCTTCTGCGGCTCTATATCCCTTTTCCTTAAAAGGCTCAATCACCATCTTTCCATCCAAGCAGGATTTACAGGTTGGATGTGGTTCTAGTTGGACAGACTCCAAATTTCCATATTTCACCAACCTTTGGATCCTATTTAGATTGATGTGACCTAGTCATAGATGCCATAGATAAGTTTGATTTGTCTTTTAAGATTCTATCCTCTTCTTGGAATTTAATGATGAGGAAGCAACATTAACAAAATTACACGATATGCAAGTAATATTATATAAAGATCCACTTAATGGCCCCCCACAGATAAAATCATCGTCTTTCATGAGATAAACATCACTATCAAAACTTGATTTATAACTATCCATGGTGTAGAGTTTTGAAACAGAAATTATATTTCGCCTAAACTCAAGCACAGATAAATCATCTTTAAGTACTAAAACAGAACTATCGAAAGATAAATGTAAATCTCCAATGGCAATTGCAGGAACTCTCGATCTATTGATCATGGAGACTACTACCTCGCTATCAGTCAATTTCCTTTTCTGTAAGAAACCTTGCAAGGTGTAACAAACATGATCAGTTGCCCCCGTATCCATTACCTATTCACGGGTAGAAGAGAAAACCAGAACAGTTTCAGTTACAAGAGAGATTCGCGTCTCTTTCTCTTTTGCCTTGACATTTGGATTATAATTCTTCTGGTGTCCCTTCTTAACACTCTTGAAGAATATTCCTTTCGCCTTTGGCATTCGCATGCCGCCGGTAAGGACTGTCTTCTTACTCTCACTGCTCTTCTTGAATTAACAACCCTTTCTGCTCTTTTTCTGGCTTCCACCTTTCGGAGGATTTCTTACACTACTAGGGATATTCAAGACTTGAGCACCCTTGCCCTTTCCTATAACCTCTTTGACCACTACCAAAGATTTGAGTAACTTACTCAGAGTGAACTCTTTCTTAGACATAGCGGTGCTTGAACATAAGGATAAGCAGCAGGTCAGTGTGTGTTGATCACTTAGGTGATCATAAGTGTTGAAAGCTAAAAACAACCATTGTGACAATGACTAGTTGCTCGGCCAAAAAAAAAAAAGATAGATTTCATTAATGAATAGGTGTTACACGTACAGATATTGAGCTACCACTACACTTGAAAACTAATCAGCTCCTCTTCTTGAAATTGAGCTACCACTACACTTGAAAACAACCATCATGATTTGGATCCTGTCCCTGGACAGTTGATCAAAGGAGCCGGCGGAGCTTGTATGAATATGGTTGACAATGTACGCTAAGCCCCGGTATTCAGGGAGCAGCCTATTCTTCGGGATTTTTGCTTTGAATACGATATCCTTCTACCCGTTAAATCGGCAAATATATCTATTGATAGAGGTATCCTCGTAGGCAATAGGAGATATCCCTTCGATCGGAAGATCGAAGCTTTTCCAGAGGCAGTCAACAATATCAATATCTACAATCTTGGTTTCCCATACATTGTTCACTACTTTTGGCTGGTAGGATATGCAAGAGATATCCTTGAGTTCATCTTCATTCTGCCACAAATTCATGTAGAACTCAGTCACCTGCCTTGGAAGACACATGTGAGGAATCCTAGACACAATAGTTTAAAGGCTAGATGATTGTAGGGCGTTGAAGATTGGCTCAATGCAATCTGTCCCACACGTTCTGAATGGTTAGACTAGCTCAAACCAGACCCTCTTGTTGCTGATGATCTCCTCCATGTCAGAAGGAATCAAGACCTCGTTGTTGGGTGAGCTCGCCATTGAAATACTGAATCTGCAAAACAAAGGTTAGCACTTGAAAGTTGAGTAGGTCAGTTACTGCAAATTTAGTTTAGAAATATACTGAAGAATTAGTGTTGTAGAGGTAGTGGATTTCGTATGCAGTTATTTTGCAATGTACTAATTTTATCGATAATGGCAGAAAGTAAGATATCAGATGATGGATGCGGGTATATATATCATATATGAATATGAACCGTTTATTCAGCATGCGGTTCAGATTAATCTGAATTTGAGAGATGGACGACATAGATTTAATGTTATAAGAGGTTATGATTACGTCACCGCCTATGATTTCGACCTATGTATCTATCATCCAAAAGGTAAGGTGAGATGACATGCATTTAATGTGTTATAATCAGTATATGGAATGTCGTGCTTTTCATGAAAACATTTTTATTAATGACATCCTTAGGAAACAAAATGGCGGAAAATAAATGCAATCACTGTTTAATGAAATATGCTGAATAAGTACTCAAAACCTTTCATCTGAACATAGTAGTCAGTTGATATCACTGTGTCGTCGCTGAGTAGTTCAACTTTACTTAGAGTAAGTTCCCCTTACTTAGTTCTTCCGAGATCGTCTTACTGAACTGAGTCGGTAGGACCCAGTAGACCTAGTTCTACTGAGAGTTCATTGAATCTGGTCTCAGCTAGTGGTTTGGTTAGTATGTCGGCCCTCTGTTTATCAGTGTGGATTTTATCCACTCTAATGTCCTTGTTTTTGACATGATCTCGGATGAAGTGATGTCTTATACACATGCTTGCATCTCGTATGTATAACCGAATTCTGGGTAATTACAATAGCACTAGTACTGTTGCAGTAGATCAACATTTCATCTTGATAGATATCATAATCTCGCACTGTTGTCCAAGCTATAGAATCTAGGCACAATAGCTTCGACAACCATATACTCAGCTTTGGTAGTGGACGTTGCTACTGAATGTTGTTTCCTTGAAAACCACGATATGAGCTTACTGCCGAGGAACTGACAAGTTGCTGAAGTTAATTTTCTGTCGATTCGACATCCTGCATAGCCAGCATTAGAATATCCAGTTAGTTCAAGATTATCATCCGCAAGATACCATTACCCAACATCAGGTGTCCCTTTCAAGTATTGGAGAATCTTCTTTGCTGAGTCTACATGATTCCACATGGGATTCGCCTGAAATCTGGCGCGTACACCTACAACATAGGTTATACAAGGTCTGCTGGCAGTTAAGTATAATAAAGAGCTCATAATAGCTCGATAATCAGTAGAAATAACAGATACTCCCTCTTTGTCATTATCAATCTTTATATTTATGTCCATGGGAATCTTGACAGATTTGCCGTTTTCACAGCCGAATTTCGTGATGAGATCTCTGGTATACTTTGTTTTATTTATGAATATTCCTTTCTTAGATTGCTTCACCTGAAGACTAATGAAATATTCATTTCTCCCATCATTGACATCTCAAATTTTTCTTTCATCATTTGTTCAAATTTCTGACACAAGATCAGATTCTTATATCAAAAAATGATGTCGTCCACAAAGATCTGCACCAGTAAGATATAATTATCTGACTTGATGCTGAATAGGGTGCAGTCTACGGTTCCCTTCTGAAATCCTTTCTGAAATAGAAAGTCTGAGTGGGTATCATACCAAGCCTTGGGTGCTTGTTTTAACCCATACAAAGCTTTCTTGAGTCTGTATACTTGGTTTCTCTGCTGAAAGTCGAGCGTTCTATATAGACTTCTTCCTTCAGTACGTCATTTAGGAAACCTGACTTTACATCCATCTGATATCCTAGGAATACGCCAATTGCTTCCAATCTTACGACTGGAGCGAATGTTTCATCAAAATCTATTCCTTCAGCTTGACAGTATCCTTTAGCAACTAGTCGAGCTTTGTTCCTTACGATGACATTGTTTTCATCACACATGTTCTTGAAGACCAATTTTTTTTCCTATCGCATGTTGGTGATTGGGTCTGTCTACAAGCTCCCAAACGACGTTTCAAGTGAACTGCTTCAGCTTTTCTTGCATGGCAGTAATCCAGTCAGCATCATTTATCACATCCTCAATCGACTAAGGTTCTTCAAAAGACAAGAAGCATAAGTATAGGGCGTTTTCTCCTTGATATAATCTGGATCTTGTCTTAAGGTTTGCTGATGGATCTCCGATAATAAGATTTTAAGTGTGAGCATCTAACCATGAACACGTCTTCTTGTTACTTCTTCTGAAGTTGAAGTAGTTCAAGCAACAAGATCAGGGTCTACTGAGCCACAAGGTTCAGGGGTATTCAGCTCAGGAACGTTAGTAGTTCCCCCCTGAGTTGTTATTCTTAGTAGAGATCTTAGTTACTACTGGGGTTTCTTCATCGACCTCAGTTACCTGGGATTGATTATGTTCAGCTACATTGCTTGTTGGTTGGTTCTAAAAATCATCATCTAAATCATCATCCCAACAATGCTGGATCTTCTCTGTATCATCGTTTATGTTTAGATCATGTAGCTTTCTGCTGACCTCTTCAACATCTTACTGAGAGCTTCGTTTCCTGTTCTCAGTAATGAACTCATTAAATACAACATAAGGGCTTTCCTCCACGTAAAATGTCTGGTAGTTAAAGACTTTGAAAACTTACTGACCTTGGAGTATCCTAAGAATACACCTTAGTCTGACTTGCTATCGAATACCTTTAACTGATCCTTTCCATTATTGTGGATAAAGCATGAACAACCAAAATACGAAAATGTAAAATAGAAGCCGTTTTCCCTTTCCATAGTTCGTAAGGTGTCTTCATGTGAAGTTGAGTTAGTAATGAGTGATTCTGAGTGTAGCAGGCTGTGTCAGTAGCTTTTGCCCAAAATTTTGATGGTAGGCCTGAGTCTGTGAGTAACGTTCTTGCTGCCTCTTTAAGTGTTATGTTCTTTCTTTCAGCAAGGTCGTTCTGTTGAGGCGTACGTGCCGCTGAGGTTTCGTGCTGGATCCCTTTAGCTTCCCAATACTCTTTCATCATTAAATTTAGAAATTATGTTCCTCGATATGAGCGTATTCTTTGTATCTTGATATCCTTTTCGACGTTGAGTCTCTTATCGTCACTGGAGAGACCGGGCCGAATAAGTTCATGTGGAGCAGCTGAAGGATTCCATCAGTAGAGGGTGACAGAATTGGCGGATTGCTTGATCTAGTCTACTTTCCTTGGTCTACTTTCCCTTCATGCATGCTTCACAATTCTTATGTCTTTAGAAGACTTCATTGGGCAGTTCGTTGAATTTAACATTACTTGCTAGTTTGTTCATTCTTTTGAAGTTCAGATGGCTTACTCTCGTGTGCCATAGCCAAGTTGTTCTATCATCTGACTTTATTTGTGCTAGCAAGCAAGCTTCAGATTCAACGGTATTCCAATCTGCATAATAGATGTTTCTTCTCCACGAGCCTGATAACACAGTTTTTCCTGTAGTTTTATCAAGAACATCATAAAAACCTGTGTCAAAAATCCCTTTATTGGAGTTATCACAGAATTCACTGACTGAAAGGAGATTATGTTGAAGTCTTTCAACATATGTTACTCTGGGAACTATGGCAGTTCCTATTTTCAATGTTCCATATCCCTTCTGTATCCTTTGGAGTTGTCACCAAACATTATTCTGGCTCCTTCTTGCTGAACATACTTGACCAGTTGATTCTTTTGATGCGTCATGTATCTTGAGCATCCACTATTCACGATCTAAGGGTCCTTTAGCACCTAGAAAATTAAAACAAATTCAGTTAGTTTCTTCCCTTAGAGGTTAGTAGATTTTGGAACCCAAATCTGTCTTACAACCATGGCGGTTTCAGATAGTGTTGGTCCCGAGAGTACGTTCAGGTGTAGAGGAGGAGGGTGAATACACCTGAAAACCGATTTCTCAACTTAAACACGAATAGTCCTTTTCAGGATAGTATCGTACTAAACAAGTTCAGCAGACCAGATAAGCTATTCTGAATCGTGTGGCACAGTGACTGACTCTACTCAGACCTGCTAGCTGACTTTTAGAGTCAGAATTCAGTATCGTTCAGATAGAGTTCAGTAGTACGGAATAGTGTAGGCCCAAATTCAGTTAAGTTAGGAAAATGTTTTTATTAAAACAGTTTCAGTAGATTAGTGCAATCTGTTAAGTTTGCTGAAACTCAGTTGAATGACTTGAAAGATATTTTCAGTATGAACAGTAAATCAATGCAACAGTAAAAACAGAACACAGAACACAGAGATTTTTAAAGTGGTTTGGATCCAACAATCCTACGTCCACTGTCCCGAAAGATCAGGAAGCTATGTATTATACTGAGATAGTCTCAGTTGGTATGTACGCTGGACAAACACTGGTCTTGAGATTTATACTGAGCAAGTCTCAGTTTACAAGGTTATCAAACTAAGTGTTTGAAAAAATCTCCAACAGTGAAGGAGTCCTTTACAATAAGGATGAGTTCTGAAGTGAACTCCTTCGTCTAAGCTATGGATTTAGTCTATTGAGCTTAGGTTAGAGGGATAGGGAACAAAGATGTGGCTTCTAGAACGAGAACAGTTGAGTGTAAGCTTTGGGCTCGTGTAACGTCATTTGGATACTAGAGGTTGTATTAATCGATTCAGCTCGGTTCCCTAAGAGCGGAAGTGTAGTCTTTCGCCGGAGATTGTTTCTTCGAACTTCTTGCGGAAGACTTATTCTTTTTCGAATTTGCTCGTTTGAATGCTCTGTGTGTTCTCTCGTGTATGTGAAGGTTCGGTGAGCTTCAAATTTGATTCATCCCTCTATTTATAGAGAAGAGATTAGGATATATACGTTGGAGACGACGATCCTTTGTCTCTCTCTTTTGGGTAGCTAACGGCTCTTTTGAAGTATGGTGGCAGTGTCCTTTCCCTCCATTTCTGGAAAGTTGTTGACTTGAAGCATTAATAGATATAGGATACATGGCTGCTTGTCATTGGTCGAGGTTCAGAAAGTGGTTGAGACAGAACAGACTTCAAGGAGATCTGAAGCTGACTTCTCTCTTCCTCGTATTGACTCTGCTGACTTGACTTTTAAAGATCCTGACAGTCAGAAGACTGTCTGGCCGTTGCTGAGTCTGATCTTTGATTCAGTGGCATGCTCTTGCCGAGTCGGCTCTACTGAACATCAGCTCTTAGTTCAGTGAACTACTCATGCTGATTTCAGTTCCACTGACTCCTTTCAGTATACGACTCCTTCTGAGTCCAGTATAACTGAGTCTTCTACTTCTGGTGCTGAGGCAGATAATCCACTGAGTGCCTGAACCAGAGCAGAGTGTCTGCTGAGTCTGAAACCTCAGAGACAAAAATAGATTACAACAAAAAGGTTCACCAATCAATATAAGGTTTTGGGATCTTCAAATCTTCAGTAAACGTTCAGAGCGCAAGGCTACTGAGTTAACTTATTAGCTGAGAAGACTGAATCATTTCCCAACATTTCCAAGATTGCTGAGGACAGAATCATCACCCAACATTTTCCCCCTATTTGATGATGCCAAAACCTAATAACCTGACAACTAATCAACCTAACACTATGACTTATCAAAAACAGAGCTCCTTGCAAAATATTACATGTAGGATCAGTGGAGTTGTTCTTCAAGTCCTAGACTACTGAGGGGATCAGGGCAAAAAGTCAGAACCTATACAGAGTCTAATCAACATTTTCCCCCGAACACTAAGCAGTCTAGCAGAATCTAGTTAAGATACAACTGACAGTAAATAACAACAGTGAGTAATCACTTCAGTGATTCTGAGTGTTAAGCATAAACAAACACGACTATCCAGACAATAAGGAATTGTCAAAGCCAAACAGAGATGTTATATATATATGAGAAATTCAGTACAGATACATCTCTTCTAGACTAAAAGAAATAAAGAAAGATACAAGGAGAATACAGAAGCAAGAATCATTTGAACTGCTTGATCCTGTCTTTGAAATCTTGTGATTGAGTTTCAGGAAGAGGCACTCCATACATGCGGTATGTGATCTTTCTCAGCTTCAGTATCTCAGCAAAGTCCACTAGGTCTTCTTCATCAAGAAATTTGGCTTCAGCAGCGTCCTTCACTTCTTTCTCTATCACTCCATAGTGGATGGATCCGTCTAGTCTTTCTGGGGGTGGCAGGATTCTGGGATCAGGAACTCTGACCTCAACATTTTCCTTGACAGCTTTTTGAAGTCTGGCATACATTTCCAGATCAGCTCTCATTAGCCATTCAGTATAAGCCACTGTCTTGTGTTTCTCAGACCAGAATCTCAAGAAGTAGTTTCTCTTTATAAATTCGACTTTCAGCGTCTCCCACCTCTGAGTAACTTCCCACGGAATCCATTCATCCACTCTAGGCCATCTATGAGTCTTCAGATCAGTAGGCTTCCTGAATTTCTGCATTTGTAGGGAATGTCAGCCTTTGCAGGGATCCTCTGACTCGCTTCCTTTTCAGTCCTCAGCCTGAGAGCTTCAAGATCAGTCATTCTTATCCTCTCTCTGGCTGCTTCTAACTGTCTGGCCTCTTCAGCTTGATATAGGTACCTATCCAATTGAGCCCAGATCTTTTCCATTTCTTGTTCCTGTGCCTTCGAGGCAGTGTAGGTGGGCTTATGAGGCATCTCTTCTTTTGAGTCAGCAGGTGTGGAAGATTTCTCTTTAGAAGTTCCCTGCTGCCCAGTTGACTGCTGCTGCTGCTGCTCCTTTTCTTTTTCTTTGTCAGCCTCGTCACTAAGCTTAAGTGTTCTAGGAAGCATCCTAGCTCCTGTCTTCTTGCCTCCAGCTGGAGCCTTGGTTTTACCTTTAGCAGGCTTTTTCTTGGGTTTATTCGTGGCTTCAGCTTCAGCTATCTCCCTAGCCAGCTTTTCATCGGCTGCTATCTGAGCCTCCTCCTCCGGAGTTGTGAATCTCCTGGGTCCTTTCTTCTTGGAGGGAGGGGTTGGGAGTTTTAGTACCTTTTTGCCTTTGCCGACAACTTGAGGAGGAAGAGGGGCTTCTTCCTCTTCTGTCTCCTCGTCAGCATACTCAGCAACTACTTTTATAATATCTGAAGGAGTTTGTGTTGCGTGAGTTGCGACCTCTTTGGCTCCTGAGCCACTTGGTCCAGTCTCAGCAGATATTGCAGCTCCTGCTGCTGAGACACCCTGGGCCTCGCCAGTATGTGAAGGTCCTGTGGGGGCAGATAACTGAGTCTGAGATGCCCCTGCCACTGTCCTTGCTCTCTTCGGAGCTTTAAGTATCAGCTCCTTAGTTCATTTTTCAATAAATCCTTCCCCTTTGTGGCATCAGCAAATCGGGTAGAGGGCGGAGCAGATACCTTGTTGTTCTGGCTCTTATATGCGTCGGATAGATTATCCAACGTATTGTGGAGTTTTGTCAGCTTCTCATGCAGCTCGTTTCTCTCGTTAGTGAGCTGAGCGCTGTACTTCGTATGTGAGAGATCAGCTGCAGCCTAAAATTCTTTCAGCTGCTTCTCCACCTTCTCTTCATTAGCCTTCTGAATATTTTCCAATCTGAGGTTAGTGAATTGAGAGATGGCGGTGACGGATTCAGTATGAGTGGTATGGGTGGCCTTGTAATCATTCAGCAATTTGACGTGGCCTTCCTGAATCGTCTTGAGTTGTTCTTCAAATTCAGCTCGTTGTGCAGCTAGGGTATTCATCAGAATGCTGGAGAAGTCAGGGACTGGAGATGTTGAGATTGCGGTTCTGAGTCCCTGCAATTCTGCGCTCTGAGCCTCAGTGGTTTGCCGCCATGTTTTGTGGACGGTTCGGGCGAGTAGGCGATTCTGAGTGCCTTGGTTCCTCAGCGCCCTGGCCACTGATTTCGAACGTCGGCTTTTCGGGCTGGGTGCTACTTTGAAAGCAGATTCGAGAAGGAGCTGAGAAGGATCAGCTGCCTTCGAAGTACCAGCTGCCGACTGCCCGGGTCCAAGGATGCTGAGAGGACGTTCAGCAGTAGATGTATGAACATCCTTGGCCGGTTGAGTTCCCTCATCAGACTTCTCAGGGCCTGAATCACGGGGTGGGTCCTGACCATCGGGGTCAGACCCATCTGAGGGCGCAGGTGCTAAGGCAGGTTGTCTGTCATTCAGCATTGCGAGCATGGCCGCCCTCAAGTCTTCGAGCGTGCCGAGGTCAGACGGCTCAGAATAGCCAATCTTTCCTCTGATCAGCAGCTCTTCCTCATGAAGCTATTCGCAGGAGTGGTGGATAATGAGTCTCTTCAGGTTGTGCCACTCCTGGAACTTTATCTGCATGTGGAGCCTCGCCTGCCTTGCAAGTAAGACAAGGTCGCTGTGGCTGGCGATCTCCGGAATAAATTCAGCAATCTCTCGGGAGGCTCTAGATTTTAAAGTTGTGGCCTCCATCCCGATAGACTCTGACTCTGAGGCTGTCTCCGAGTCCTCAACTTCAATAGGAGACGCCTGTTTCTCAGCAGACGGGATGCTGCTTAGTGGTGGGACGTCCAAGGGGCTTTCTAAGGTCTGAACTTCTTCAGCCTGAATATCTTCAGCTTGGACCCCTTGGTCCACGGTTTCACCATGCTCAGTGGAGACGGCCTTCTCCACTGACTGTGTCTTCTCAGAAGCCTCTGGCTCATCCCTCAGCTGTAGAGGCGGCTCAGCAATCACGGCCTCTAACTCTGCCTCAGTCTCAGTAGGCACAACCTCGCTGACTTTCTTCAGCCTTTTGGTTGGTGCCTTAGGCGTTGATTTGGGAGGGGACCTCTTCTTCGTTGGCATAGCAGTCTGCTGAGTCCCGGCCTTTGGTACAGCGGGCCCTGAGCCGATCTGCTGAAGGGCCGCTGCCCTGTTCTAGAATCTGACCTTCTTCACATTAAAGTATTGCTGTCGGTGAAGGTGATGCTGTCAAACTCGCAGAAGTCTTCGATCATGATGGAGAGCTTCAGTCCGTATAGGAGCTTCCCTTTGACGCTCAGCCTCTTGGATGTTTTGTCGAATTTGGCTAATTGCATCATGAATTCTCTGAGGAAGAACTCAGTCCAGTTTATCTTGGCCCGGTCATAAATGGCCATCATCAGTTGTAGCTTGGGTCTGGACACTTGGTCGAATGAGCCTGCTTGGCTTGTCAGAAGCTGAGTCACTATGTACGCCAATGCTCTGTATTGAGGGAGCATTGTGTTCTCGGGAAAAGCGGCTCTGAAGACTATTGGCTTCCCGCAGAACTCCGTAAGGTACTTGTCCATCAGATCGTCTTTGTAAGCAACGGTTGTGAGTCCTTCATTTGGCAGGTTGAAGCTTTTCTGAAGAGCTTCACGGATTGACATCTACTTCACTTCGATAGATGTGCGTGAGGGATCGCCTACTGAGTGAACGACGAATCGGCCTCTAATGTCTCCGTCTACTGAATCGGAGTTCAGATAAATTTCTGCAACATGACGAGGGAGGAAGAAGGTTGGCTTCCTTGTCAGGAATCCTTCCAGTCCGGTCTCGCGGAGGGCGTAGAAGATATCCTCCATAAAGTCGAGATCACACTCGTCGAACTCCATGAATGGCTCACACCAAACACGATCCTTTTCCAGGATTTCTTGCATATCGGCAGGAGCATCTACATGTGTTCCTGTCATTTTAATAATCAAAAGATTTTCTGAGGAGTTTTAATGGATAGAATATATCTAACTAAGCAAGTGATAGTCTCAGAAAATCTAGGGCACTTAGGATATTTGCAGAGATGAAATGGCGATTCCAAACATTTGAACGCCTATATATATCTAGGAGAAGATAAACAGTTAAATATCAAGGGTTCAGTTTGAACGCGCTTTTTGAGATGGACGGCTAGGATTAAGTTTTATAAAATAGGTAATGATCATATTAGCAGCCTAAGTTAAAAGCCAGTTATATATAGCCTAAGTAGTAACTTGATACGACATGCATTTAATGCATTGCAGAGTTCAGCATGCTGTTACGTAGAATGTCGTATAATAAATGTAGTCCGTTAAAATTGAATGACATTTTCTAAGGCATTGAATACGGTGCTGAATCTGATTCATAAATGCATAGAACAGTTCTATTGGCTACTGAGTAGAGATACGCAAACCTGTCAGCTGAACATCGTAGTCAACTGATACCTCGTGTAGATGGTTGCTGAGTCTCTACGTACTGATTTTACTCAGTACTGAGAGTGAACATTCCCCTTTACTGAATGCTCCTCCCCTGAATCCTCTTACTGACTGGAGGCAGTAGGGTCCAGCAGACCTAGCTCTACTGAAAGTTCTCTGAATCTGGCTTCAGCTAGAGGCTTGGTCAGTATATCAGCCGTTTGATGGTCATTATGGATCTTCTCCATCCTGATATCCTTCCTTTCGACATGGTCACGAATGAAGTGGTGTATGATGTCCACGTGCTTACATCTCGTATGAAGTACTGGATTCTGAGTGATTGCAATGGCACTGGTACTGTTGCAGAAGATTGGCACTTCATTCTGAATGACGTCATAGTCGCGTAGCTGCTGTCTCAGCCAAAGGATTTGGGCGCAGCAACTTCCGGCAGCCATGTATTCAGCTTCAGTAGTTAACGTCGCTACTGAGTGCTGTTTCTTTAAGAACCATGAGATCAGCTTACTGCCGAGGAACTGACACGTTCCAGAAGTTGACTTTCGGTCAATTCTACATCCTGCATAGTCAGCATCAGAATAACCAGTTAGTTCAATATTATCATCAGCTGGATACCATAAACCCATGTCAGGTGTTCCTTTGAGATAGGGGAGAATCTTCTTTGCTGAGTCCATGTGAGTCTGCTTAGGATTCCCCTAAAATCGAGCGCAGACATCTATAACATAAGTTATGTCAGGACGAGTAGCTGTTAAATATAATAAAGAACCAATTATAGCACGAAATTCAGTTTGGTCTACTGATACTCCCTCTTTATCAAGATCAATTTCATATTCGTGTTCATCGGGATCTTGATTGGTTTGCCTGTGCAACCGATTCTCTTGATGAGGTCTCGAGTGTATTTGCCTTGATTGATAAACGTTCCCTTCTCAGATTGTTTGACTTGAAAGCCGAGGAAATAGTTCATCTCTCCCATCATCGACATCTAGAACTTGTCCTTCATCATTTTCTCAAACTGCTGACACATGATGACGTTCTTCGAGCCGAAGATGATGTCATCTACGTAGATCTGTACAAGTAATAGGTCGTCTTCCAGTCGAATGCTGAATAATGTGCGGTCTACTGTGCCCTTCTGAAAACCTTTCTGAAGAAGAAACTCAGATAGGGTATCGTACCAAGCCCTAGGTGCTTGTTTTAACCCATACAGAGCTTTTCTGAGTCTATAAACTTGATGTCCCTGCTGAAAGCCGGGAGGCTGTTCCACATACACTTCTTCTTTCAGTACGCTGTTCAGGAAAGCAGACTTCACATCCATTTGATATACTCTGAATCTTTGATGTGTTACGTAGGCTAGGAATAGTCTGATTGCCTCCAATCTTGCAACTGGAGCGAACATTTCATTGAAATCTATCCTTTCAGCTTGACAGTAGCCTTTTGCCACTAGTCTTGCTTTATTCCTTACTATGACATTTTTTTCATCTCGCTTGTTCTTGAAGACCCATTTGGTTCCGATCACATTTTGATGTCGGAATCTCGCTTGTTCTTGAAGACTTCATTTCTCGTGAACTAATTCAGCTCCTCCTGCATGGCTATGATCCAGTCAGAATCTTTCAGTGCGTCCTCAACTGATTGAGGTTCTTCAGTAGACAAGAAGCAGGAATATAAGGCGCTTTCTCCCTGACAGAATCTGGATTTCGTCTTTACGCTTTTTGAAGGATCTCCAATAATTGAATCAGAAGTGTGAGCATCCAGCCACGATCTACAATGTTTCAACTCTTCATCTGAAATTTGTTCAACACAGATAGTAGGTAAGTTAGGCATTTCAGTTGTACTATTCTGAGATTGAAGAAATTCAGTTACAAGAGTGTGATCTACTGAGTCACCAGGATCAGGGGCATTTAGCTCAGGAACATCATTAGTTCCCCCTGAATTATTATTCTCAGTAGAGGTCTCAGTTACCACTAGGGTTTCTTCATCGACCTGAGTTACCTGGGATTGACTCTGTTCAGGAGAGTCAATCTGTTCAGCTACTTCTGCTGCTGGTTGAGATTCAGTAGACTTGTCTTCAGTTTCTTCATCTGAATCATCATCCCAACATAGCTGGATCTTTTCAACTTTATCTTTTAAGCTCAGATCCTGTAGCTGCTTATTGACGTCCTCAGATTTAGGTTTAGAGTTTCAGTTCCTGTCTTCAGTAGCAAACTCATTAAAAACAACATGAGGACTTTCCTCCACGCAAAGAGTTTGATTGTTAAAGACTCTGAAAGCTTTGCTGACCCGGGAGTATCCTAAGAACACTCCCTGATCTGACTTGCTATCAAAAGTCTTCAGCTGATCTTTCCCATTATTGTGAATAAAGCACGAACACCCAAAAATATGGAAATAAGATAAAGAAGGCTTCCTGCCATTCCATAGTTCATATGGTGTGTTCTTATGCTGCTTTGTCAGTAGAGATCAGTTCTGAGTGTAACATGCAGTATCAGTAGCTTCTGCCCAGAATTTGGTTGGGAGTCCTGAGTCTGCGAGCAGCGTTCTTGCCGCTTCTTTGAGTGTTCGATTCTTCCTTTCAGCAACCCCATTTTGTTGAGGCGTGCGCGCGGCAGACGTCTCATGCTCTATGCCTTCTGCTTTGCAGAACTCCTCTACCATGAAATTCAGGAACTCAGGTCCTCTGTGTGAACGTATCCTGCTAGAGAGTTTCTAGCCAATTTGTTGAGCGTTTTGAAGTTAAGATGGTTGAGTCTCCTATGCCAGAGCCACCCCGTTCTGTTGTCATTCTTCGCCAACAAACAAGCTTTAGGTTCAGCTGAGTTCCAGTCAGCTACATAGATATTCTTCTTGCACGAACCTGATAACACTGTTTTCCCTGTAGATTTATCAATAACATCACAGAAATCAGCGTGAAAAATCACTCTATTCGAGTTATCACAAAATTGACTAACAGAGAGAAGATTATGCTGAAGTCCTTCAACATATGATACTCTTGGAACTGTTGTTCTTCCATTGCTGAGTGTTCCATAGCCTGTGGTGTAGCCTTTTGCATTGTCTCCAAACTCGATTCGGGGTCCTTCTTCAGTAGTATAATTCTTCAGCAAGTCCTTTTGGTACGTCATATGTCTTGAGCATCCGCTGTCTATATACCAAGGATCCTTGTGCACCTGCAAAACAGAATTATATTCAGGTACCCTTTATTTTTGATTTTGGGTCCTTAGATGTTAGTTTTGGTAACCCATATCTGTCTTACGACCCTGGTGGTGTCAGACAGTCCTTTTGGTGTCAGACAAGTCCTTCTGACTCAGTAGCAACCTGACTCTCCTGAGAAAGTCTCTGATTCTCCACTTTCAGGGTATCCAATTCCTGAAGAGTCTTACTGAGCTACAGACTCATATCTGCTCGTCGAGTAGTTCTTCATATGCGATCGCGACGTCCAAATTCTCGTCTCCACCTGAAAGATTGTCGTGTGTACAGTGTGAAGAGGAATTAAATGGTGCATGTGAGTTTACCTTATCCTCTTCTCCTACCATGAGACACTTTTCAACATCTTCTTCAGCTTCAAGCTCTATGGCCATGAAAGCTGCTTCATCGTCAGATGAATCCATGAAGGAATTGACTTCATCTGAGTCGTCTGAGAGTTCACCGACAATGTATGCTTGTCTCTTCTTGATGAACTTCTCCCTTCTTGCTTTGCGTGCTGCTCTTTCAGCTGTACTGAGCTCAGCACAGTCATACTGATAATGTCTTGGCTTCTTGCAATTATAGCAGGTTGTGACTCTTTCTTCTTTGCTCACACTGTCTTTCGACTGAGCTGAGTCCTCTTGTTTCTTCTTGGCTAGATTTCCTTCTTGTATGTCACTGAGTGAAGGTTCAGCCTCGCTAGACACTGGAGCTGCTGTGCTGACTGATGCTTTAAAGGCATGGTCGACTTGGGTGTCAGCTTCAGCTCACTGCTTCCTTTGAGGTAAGACAAACTCGAACTCCTCTGCTTTAAGTTCTGAAAAGATATGGTCAGGAGTAACAATATCTAAATCAGAATGATGTAATAAAGTAGCAAAGGGGGTCCAGTTTCCGTCTGGTAGTGCCCTAAAAATCTTGAGATTCATCTCTCGGTTGGAGAATATCTTTCCCAGCCCATTGATAGAGTTCATCAAATTCGTAAATCTGACGTTGAGATCTTCAATGGTGTCATCAGGCATGAGGGACAATCTCTCAAGCTACTGAAGTTCCAGCGCAAGTTTATTTGCTTTGATCTTCTGAGTCACCCAACTCAGTAGCGCTAGAGCATCCCAGAGTTCTTTCACAGACTTGCAGTCTTGTACCCTTCCGAGATAGGAATCACTCAGGGTGGTTAGTATGGCGTTTCTGGCAATGCGGTCTAAGTTGTGAAGCTTCTTCTCCTCAGGGGTGAAGAGACTTCTATCCTTGGGGATCTTCTTCCCGGTCACCATTCCTCCTCTATCTACTAGATCCTGAGTTACGACGCTATCGATCATAGGAATGATAGGTCCGTCCTCCGGAACCTCTGTCATGCTATAGTGGAGAGAGGTCAGATGTGCCTCCATTCTGACCCGCCATACGCCATAGTTCTCAACTGAGAACATGGGTACCCTCCTGATCCCTGAGATATCAGACATGATAGATAGTGATATGAATAAAGAATGATATGCAATGAAAACGTTTTCCGGATCCGTTCAAGTAGACCAGTTTCAGAATAACAAGAGTCTTATAGAACTCCTGCTCTGATACTAATTGTTGGTCCCGAGAGTACGTTCAGGTGTAGAAGGGGGGGGGTGATACACCTGAAAACCGATTTATCAACTTAAACACGAACAATCCTTTTCAGGATAGTGTCGTACTGAACAAGTTCAGTAGACCAGATAAGCTGTTCTGAATTGTGTGACATAGTGACTGACTCTACTGAGACCTGCTAGCTGACTTAGAGTCAGAATTCAGTATCGTTTAGATAGAGTTCAGTAGTGCGGAATAGTGTAGGCCCAAATTCAGTTAAGTTAGGAAAACGTTTTTATCAAAATAGTTTCAGTAGATTAGTGCAGTCTATTATGTTTGCTGAAACTCAGTTAAATGATTTGAAAGATATTTTCAGTATGAACAGTAAATCAATGCAACAGTAAAAATAGAACACAGAACACAGAGATTTTTAAAGTGGTTCGGATCCAACAATCCTACGTCCACTGTCCCGAAAAGATCAGGAAGTTATGTATTATACTGAGATAGTCTCAGTTGGTTTGTACGCTGGACAAACACTGGTCTTGAGATTTATACTGAGCAAGTCTCAGTTTACAAGGTTATCAAACTTGATTCATCCCTCTATTTAATTTGATTCAAGCTATATATTATACTAAGATAGTCTCGTGTATGCGAAGGTTCGGTGAGCTTCCAATTTGATTCATCCCTCTATTTATAGAGAAGAGATTAGGATAGATCCGTTGGAGATGACGATCCTTTGTCTCTCTCTTTTGGGTAGCTAACGGCTCTTTTGAAGTATGGTGGCAGTGTCGTTTCCCTCCATTTCTGGAAAGTTGTTGACTTGCAGCTTTAATAGATATAGGATATGTGGCTGCTTGTCATTGGTCGAGGTTCAGAAAGTGGTTGAGACAGAATAGACTTCAAGGAGATCTGAAGCTGACTTCTCTCTTCCTCGTATTGATTCTGCTAATTTGACTTTAAAGATTCTGACAGTCATAAGACTGTCTGGCCGTTCCTGAGTCTGATCTCTGATTCGGTAGCATGCTCCTGCTGAGTCGGCTCTACTGTAGATCAGCTCTGAGTTCAGTGAACTACTCCTGCTGAGTTCAGTTCTACTGACTCTTTTAAGTATACTTGCTCTCGTGAGTCCAAGATATCTCGAGTCTTCTACTTCTGCTGCTGAGGCAGATAATCCACTGAGTGCCTGAACCAGAGCAGAGTGTCTGCTGAGTCTGAAACCTCAGAGACAAAAACAGATTACAACGAAAAGGTTCACCAATCAATATAGGGTTTTGGGATCTTCAAATCTTTAGTAAACGTTCAGAGCGTAAGGCTACTGAGTTAACTTATCAGCTGAGAAGACTGAATCATTTCCCAACATTTCCAACATTGCTGAGGACCGAATCATCACCCAACAGATAGTTTATTGCCCTTGTTGTCAACAAATCTCTCTGTTGGACTGGGAGATGTTTACTTCTTTCTTTTCTGAGGTGCAGGCTTCTTCTTCTTCTAAACCTTGGTACTACTGATTATGGGCTCATGCCAGTATGATCCATATTGAGCCGGATGAGTTCACGGAGGATGGCCATATTGTTCGGCCCATCTGAGCTTCTTGGTTCCCCTGAGTTTGATCTGGGTGTTCTGGAGCTTGAACCTCTGGTCATCTTCAGGTAGCTAGGCTGAGGTGCTTTCATTTTCCCTTGTTCTTTGTGTGAGGGGTTGAAGGTTTGGCATACTAAGTTCCCCCTTGGAAAAATCTGTCAGCCAGCTTATCCGAGCTTTTCTGTTCTGAAGTTGATGCTTCACATGTATATCCAAGTCCTTCCTTTGTGAAGGATGGTCTTTGTGACCTTAACAACTTTTCAAGCTTCTCTTTAGCTCCTAGGTATTGCTCAGTCATTAAGGTTCTCCAAACCTCATCACTTTTTCTCAGAGCTTCATACTCAGCTCTGGACTATGCATGCTTGTCCTTTAGACTGGCAATTTTAGTATCTTTCTTAGAGTTGTCCTTCTCTCAAGACAAGTTCTTCAGCCTCAGTAGAGACCTGACTACTCATTGAAAGTCTCTGAATTTTAGCTCTAAGGAGTTCCAGCTCCTGAATTGTCTTACTGAACTGAGTTCTCTTCTAAATTTGTTCCTCTAACAGATCTTTATATACTAGAACCACATCCAGAGGTTCCCCTGTAATAGAGCATGTGTTGTGTGTGCGTGGTGAAGAGGGACGTAGGTTAGGAATAGAATTGACCTCAGCCTCTTTTCCAGCCATGAGACACAGTTCAGTACCTTCTTCAGCTTCGATTGCCCTAAATGTGACTTCATCATAAGATGATTATATGAACAACTCTTCATATCTTGTGCAATCGGATAGTTCTCCGGCTATATAGGCTTGCCATTTTCTGATAAACTTGCTTCTTCTGGCTTGCCTTTCAGCTTTTTCAGCAGATGAGAGTTCTGGACATTCTTATTGGTAATGTCCTGGATTTTTGCAGTTGTAACACGTTGAGCTCTTGCCTTCTTTTCTTAGTGTTTCATTATTTCCAGTGGAGGCAGCCTCAGTGTTCCTAGATTCAAGTAGAGAGTTAGATTCACCTTTCGGGTAATTTTTTCTCCCTTACCTTGGTATTTGTTCGAAGCTCTTTTCATCTTCCTGAGCTTGTCCTTCTCCTTTTGGTACTTTACTGCAAGGAGGGCATACGTCTCAGCTAGGTTATCAGCAGTTGGGATTGCCAGTGAGCTTCCAAGTGATTGACTAGTGACTGAGGGACTTGCTACAGGTGTGCTGACCGTTGCCTAGTAGGCATGAACCATTGTCATATCAGTTTCAGCACTGGGAGTATATGGAAGGTTGAACATAAACTCCTCAGCTTTTAATTCTGAAAAGATATAGTCAGGGGTAACAGAGCTTAAGTTAGTTCTTCGCAAACATGTAGCAAAGGAGTACAACTTGGGCCTAGTAAGAGCCCCTAAAATTTTTGTATTCGTCTCCTTATTGCTGAAGGTTTTCCCAAGTCCGTTGATGATGTTAATCTGAGTTGTGAATTTGACGCTGAAATCATCAATTGACTCCTCGGGAATCATTGCAAAGGCTTCGAGCTTCTGTAGCTCCAATTCTAATTTGTTCTCCTTAATCTGTGGAGTTCCTTGACTCAGTAGGGCGAGAGTATCACAGAGCTTCCTCACACTTTTGCAGTCGGGCACTCTTCCAAGGTTGTGTGCGACTCGGTCAAGGTTGTGCAACTCTCTCTCTTCAGGTGTAAAGAGGCTCTTATCCTTGGGAACCTTTTCTGCGGTTCTAGTGCTTATTGCCTCCACAGCTGTATATTTGACGCTATCGACCATGGGAACAATGGGTCATTTCTCCAGGACAACTGTCATGCTGTCATGCAGTGACGTTAAGTGTGCCCCCATTCTTATATGCTATACCACATAGGTTTCTACAGAAAACATGGGTATTGTCCTTATACCTGAAATATCACACGTATTGAAGATATGGTATAGGATGTTATGAAAGTAATGAAAGTACAGAGAAAATAGTTTTTAGAATCTATTCGAGTAGACCACTATATTCAGAAAATGATGATCAGAAGAACATGCTCTGATACCAATTGTTGGTATAAAGACGAGCCTTCAGGTGTAGAGTGATCAGCACAAACGCAAAATTCAGTATCTACTGAACTGTGCTACTGAATAAGTCGGTTGTCCAAGCTTTCTCGATCACATGGGAAAAGGGTATCTTACTATTGAGTCCTATCTACTGACTTCAGTCAATGAACAACAGTTCAATATAAGATAGAATGCAGAAGTGTAGGCCCAAAACAATTTTCGTTTTGATTTGAAAACACGTTTTATGCTGAGTGTGATTTTAAAGTTCAATTTTATGCAGTATGAACAGTTTATCACTGAAATAGTAAATCAACAAAAGCAGTTTTAAAGTGGTTCGGATATGCTCGATCCTACGTCGACAGCACGGGATAAAGCAGGAGTTCTTGATTACTTATACAGAGCAAGTCTCAGTCGATCTATATGCTGGACAGATACTCTAGTTATAATCTTAGTGACTTTACAAGTTCAAACACGAGGTTTGATTTTCTCCAACTAAGAAGGAGTTCTTACAATAAGAACAGTTCAATGAGCTGAACTCCTTTGATATTTCTAAGCTTATGATGTTACAATAAGCTGCTTAGAATAGAGAATGGGAACAATGAATCTCTAGAGTGAAGAACTAAATATGTTTCTCAGTGTATGAGTTCTTCGTTGTGTTAGGCTTTTTGATCGCTAGAGAGTTTGAATGCTTTGGTTCCCATTGATTATCTTCTCTACATAAAAACATCTCTATTTATAGTCTCGACTCATGAATAGATCCATTGGAAGAGGTCTTGACACGTATCGAATATGACAAGAAAAACAGCCATATTCAATTTGAATATCACTGTAAGGATTTCCTCTTTTTTAGTCTAGGGAGCAGCTTTATGGCAGAGTAGGTACAATGCAGGCAGCTCCTCATTGGTCGAGGTTAGAGAGTTGGTGAGGTTTGTTCAAACTCCAAGATCATACTTAGTTAACTTTTGCTGATTCCTCGAACTTTTACTGAGTTGTCTTCTACTGACATTCTTCTAATATATTCAGTACTTGGCTCGATTTTCTTTGCAGATTCAGTGCCTTCTAAAATACTAACTGAGTTCCTCAGTGCTGAGTCCTTCCGGCTGACGCAAGATGTTCTACTAAACCTATCACCTATTGAACTCTAGCTAGCCTACTGAGTTCTTAACATGCTGAACTCAACTAAGCTATTACATTATAAGGTTCATCATTCAGCTAGGGGTTTTGGGATCTTCAAATCTTGTCATACTAAATCTCATACCCAACATCCATCTTTATATATTCCCATCTTTGGTGCATCTTCCATGGTATCCACCTATCTCTACGAGGATCTAGAAAGTGATGGAAGTGATCCTTTGTTCCTTTTCATCTGTAAAATTTGGACAGAGTAGGCACTTCTCTATCCTTGATAGGAATGCGTTCTCTGGCCTCTTTCTCAGTTCTTTCTCTGAGAGCTTTAAGATCAGCTCGATGAATTATCTCTCTTGCTTCACTGATTTGTCTAGCTTCAGCAGTTATATTCAATCCGCGTTGAACTGCATCCCACATTTCCTTCTGTCCAGCTAGTTGTTTCTTAGATAGAGTAATAGTGGGTGCATGCTTTTCATATGTCGCCTTTATCTCAGATTCAGAATCTTTCACTTCAGGACATTTGAGCTTCTGCTTAGATGTTGTCTGCCTTAGAATAATGGATCTCGTGTTTCTAAGCACTGATGCAGACTCTTTTACAGCCTTCTTTCAAATTTTCTCCTTCTCAGCTAAAACTTCTTCCTGAGCAGCTAGATGTTCAGCATATTTTCTATCGTATTCCTATTGCACTTCTAGGCTTTTAAATTTTGGATTTTTTGGAGGAGGATTAGGAGATTGTGGAGCTTCCTTTTTGCCATTAGCTTCATCTGGAATGAACTCTTATTCTTCAATCGGCTCATCAGTGAACCGAGCTATTTCTTCTATGGCAGCCTGTGCTGAGGATCCTTCTCCTGATCATCCAAGAGCCCATTACCTATTTCTTCTAGTTAAGGGAACAATTTGTTGATCTTGCTGAGCAGTATACCCTTCCCCCTTGTCCTTCTGTCTATCACATTATCAGCTCTTGTTTCTTCAACTTTAACTTCTTTACCCACTCCTTCCCCCTTTTTGGCACCATCAAGCCTGAATATAAGGGTGGAGAGGGTGGTTTCCTTAGTCTGAAGATTTTCTATTGTGAGCTGAACCGTTCCAACTCTGGCTTCCATATCAGATACTGCATCAGTGTATCTCTCCCATTCAGTCTCATGAGCAGTTTTGATAGTCTGCAGTAGTAGTTCAGACATGGAATTGTCAATCTTTTTTAGATAGTCTTCCACGAGATTGATGGACTCTCTCTGAATTTCTTGACCCGCGTCGTGTTGTTCAGTCATTTCCTTAGAGACACTGTCTGTTATGATTTTTTGTATTCTTCATTGGTGGTCTTGAGCTCATTTATAGCAGAATTCAGCTTCTCAGTACATAACTTTGCTTGAGCTTCGAGGAGTTAATAAAATGCCCGAATAAGTCAGTCTTTTGTGCCTCTAATGCCTTGGAGAGGATCATGTTAGTATCTGGTACAATTGGAGTACTGACCCTTTGTACTTTAGTGGTTAAGGCCTTCAGCTTTTCAGTTTGAGCTTTTGTGGACTGAGACCATTGGATATGGACATCTTTGGCCAGAAGCATGTACTTGTGTCCCTGTTTCTTTACTTCTCTGTTGAACGACTTAGTTGAGAGATCAGGTATGTCTTCAGCTTGGTAGCTCAATTCACTGAATCTCTCCTCAGTCGTTGTGATCTGCTGCCTCAAGGAAGAAGGAGGGTCAGTAGTGATAACTCCAGATAAAGGAGGTGGAGGTGGTGCATCGTCATGATCACTGAGAGATTGTCCCTCAGCAGATCCTCCCTAGTCTACATCCTTAGGTGTTGTGTTCTTGTTAGCTTCATCATCATCCTTGTGAGTCGGTGGCTGAGTCTGAACATCAGTCACACTCTTCTCACTAATAAGAAATAACATGATGGCTCTTAAATCATCCATAGAGCCAATGTCTGCAGGCTCTCCATAGCCTATTTCTTCTTGCAACTTCTACTCGTCGGACATTAGAGTAGGAATAGTTCTTAAATGCATCGTCTCTTCAAGAAAATCCCAAGCGAGGACCTCAGACGCATTTGTACTCTTGCCCAAATTGCGATATCAACTAGACCAGGATGATCTAGTATTTCTGAAATCTATTCGGCGATCTCAATAACTACTGAGTTCTTCGCCTTAAGAACAATTTTGGGTAGTGTTTCTTTAGCCTGTGAGGCCACAGTCTCCTGAACACCTGATTTGATAAGTTGGTCAGACTGAGTCTGTTCTGAATCTATTCTTTGTACTTTATCCTTCAAAGTGGCATCCTCCTTGCCAGATTGTAAGTCTTGAATATAAATGTGCTGAATAACAACAGTGGGACACGTCTTTCTTAGCTAGTTTTCTCTTTTTCGTGGCTTGCTCTGACGTGTTGTCTGAGTGGCTGGTGTTGAACGCTTATCGACCACGCCATGTCCACTAGGCTTTCAGCTACAGTCTTATTCAGAAACTTGATAGATTTTAGATCAAAGAATTTGTGATCGATGAAAGCAGCATTGTCGATGCAAGCATTTGCAATAAGTACGGAGACTCTGCTCCCATATAGTAACTTTCCTATAGGTGAAATGGTCAAATTCCCTTCATCATTGACGATGAACTTCTTGTTCTGAGCGTTGAACTCATGCACTAAAAATTCTACGCAGTTCACTTTTACTCTTTCAACTATTACCATCATCAGTTTTTTATCTTGGAAAGTTGGTCATATGATCCGGCTGAGATTGTTAGTATGTGAGATACTATATAAGCAAGCCCCGGGTACTCTGGCAGCAACTTGTTCTTGGCAAACGCAACATTGAACTTGATATCTTTTTTCCAGTGAAATAGCGAAGATATTTTGTTGATTTTTGTCTCCTTATAGTCGATAGGGGATACGCCTTCATTAGGTAGCCTGAAGCTTTCAATCAGGCGCTCCTGAATGGCCAACTGAGCGGGAGTCGAAATCCATATGTTCGATGAAACTTGCTTTTGATATGTGATAAACGAAATATCCTTGATGTTGTCAGCATCGCGATGCAAGTTGTAGTAGAATTTTGTTAAATGACGAGGAAGCCAAAGGTGAGGACGTCTGGAGAGGAGTCGCTCGTCCTGAAATGGACAGCTTCGTAGATCGGCTGCATGTACGGAATCTCACACTTCCGAAAGGCCATGACTGGTTCGAACCGAACTCTGTTGTTGGCCAATATCTCTTCCATGTCGGTCGAGACAAGGATCATGTTATCACGTGAACTCACCCGAATAGTCGTCTATGACCACGAGAGCATACACTTGCCTCAGATTGTCACTAAAGTGACTGGCCCGAATAAGTCCCGAAGGACTCCTTCAGTAAAAGGTGACGGAATAGATAGATTGTTTTACTTTGTCTGCTTTCCCTTCAGGCATGCTTCATAATTATTGTGTCGTCTAAATGCCTCATTGGGCAGTCCTTTGACTTTTAAATATCTTGCTAGCTTGTTCTTATTTTTAAAGTTTAGGTGATTGAGTCTTTTGTGTCATATCCATGTTTATCAGATGACTTAGTCTGTGCAAGCAAGTAGGCTTCAGGTTTAGCGGTATTCCAATCTGCAATGTAGATATTCTTTCTCCTTGATCGTGATGGTACGATTTTCCCTGTAGATTTATAGAAACCCGCCTTAAAAGAGACTCTATTAAGGTTATCATAGAATTGACTGACTGAAAGGAGATTATGTTGAAGTCCTTCAACATATGTTACTCTAGGAACTGTGACAGTTCAGATGTTCAGTATTCCATATCTTCTGGTATATCCTTTGGAGATGTTACGAAATTCAATTCTGGCTCCTTCTTGTTGAATGTAGTTGGTCAGTAGAGTCTTCTGGAATATCATATGTCTCGAGAATCCACTGTCCATGATTCAATGGTCCTTATGCACCTGCAAAATGAAAATAAATTCAGGTACCCTTTTGGTTCAGGTTGGGTCCTTAGATGTTAGTCATTTTTGGAACCCAAATCTGTCTTACAGCCATGGTGGTTTCAAACAACTTCTTTCCCTTGTAGTCAGCAAATCTCACTACTGAATCTAGAGATGCTGACTTCTTGACTAGCTGAGGTTCAGGAGTCCTCTTCTTCTGAACTTTTGGACTTCTCATGGCGTTGGGCTCATAGTAGTATGATCCATATTGCACTGGATGAGTCCACCTTGGTTGTCCATATTGCTCAGCCCATCTGACCTTATTAGTTCCCCTGGAATGTGATACGGGTGTTCTAAGGCTTGAACTTCTGGTCACCTGTTGATACTTAGGATGGGGTACTTTCAGCTTTAGTTTGTTCTTTGCTTCGGGTTGTGTAGATCCTCCATAATTATTTTTCCCTTGAACAAACCTCTATGTAAGGTTATTTGAGCCTTTGTGCGTTGAGGTTTGATGTTTCATTAGTATATCTGAGTCCTTCCTTAGTGAAGGTTGGTCTCTAAGTTCGCAGCATAGCTTCAAGCTCACTTTTGCTCCAAGGTATTGCTCAGTCATTAACGTTCGGCACACTTCATCACTGCTTCTTAATGCTTCATAATCAGGTTTGATCTATTTGAGCTTCTTGTTTGAACTAGCAATTTCAGTGTCTTTCTCTAAAATATCTTTAGACAGTACTGAGATCTGATCTTCTTGTAATTGAGATTTGGTCATCAGAGAGTAAATATCTTCCTTTTGTCTCAAAACAAGTTCTTCTGACATAGTAGTGACCTGAACCTTCATTGAAAGTCTCTGATTTTCAGCTCTTATGAGTTCCAGCTCCTGAAGTGTCTTACTAAACTGAGTACTCATCTGAATCTGGTCCTCCAAGAGTTCTTCATAGGCTAGAACCACATCCAAAGGTTCTCCTTTAGTAGACAATGTGTCGTGTGTGCCAAGTGAAGACAAACTTATATAAGGATTTGAATTTACCGCAAACTCTTCTCCGGCCATCAGGCATTGTTCAGTCTCTTCAACTTCGACTGCTACGAATCCGCTTCATCATCTGATGAGTCCATGAACATTTCTTTGTCACTTGTGCAATCGAAGAGCTCTCCGACTATGTGGGTATGTTGCCTTTTCTTAGTAAATTCCTTTCGTCTGGCCTGTTGTTCAGCTTGTTCAACAGCTGAGAGGTCATGGCACTCGTACTGATAATGTGTGTTTGCAGTTGTAATATGTCGATATTCTGCCTTCTCTTTTAAATGTATCATCCTTTGTGTTGGCAGTAGTATCCATGTTCTTGTGTTCATTTTGAGACTTAGAATCTTCTATCTTTTAATAGTTGTCATTCTTACCTTGAGAGTGGTGATCATGGTCGAACTCAGAATAAAATTCCGGCACACTCAGAATCTTATAATTAGTATAGAACATGGTCGAACTCAGGGAACAATGAAAATCAACTATGTTTATCCTTTTCATCAAAGTTTTGGTGATGCCACCACGCATAAATTTTGGGTTTACTACCTAGGCAAAGAAAAGTAAATCACAGAAAAGTAAATTGAGAGAAAACAAGTAAAGAAAGGCGGACTCGGGTGCAGGTAACTCTATGAGACAGCTACTTCGATCATTGATGCATAGATTTAATTAATTTCTAGGATCAACCAGTTATAAGATACAGTGTTGGACACGTACATACCCCAATTCCTACTTACTTAGTTGGTAATGGCTTGTTGAACAAATTTCCACTACTCCCTAACCTAACCACAACCTAGCTTGTTGAACAAACCTATATTTAATGTTTAGACAACATTACAAGGAAAGAACCCGATTTTAATCTCTACCGTTGTTGGACAAGCTGACATAGATGATTAACCTCCTTAATTCGACTACCGTTACGATAGCTTCGCCACCTAAGTTGTTGAACAACCTGGCACTGATCTTCATAACCTAAATTGATCAGGTTTAAGTTAATCCAATTAAATCTTTCTACTCCGAATTAAGTCAAAACCTTAGTCTTTAATTACTACGTCCATTTAGATCTCATATTTCTCACCCCTGCCGAAGCCCTAAAAAGATTAAGCTACACATGATAAACTTGGACAAGCAGAACTTAACAAACATGATCAAAGTAGAAATTAAAGTGCGAAAGTAAATAAGCATGCAATGTAAATTAAAGTGCAAAAATCTTAAAGAGGAAAATACCGAAACCATGAACTGAATGAAAGTTCGAATTAAAACTGGAAATCTGAAACAGAAATCTGAATTCTTCGAATGCTGAAAACTGAAGTCGAAACTTAAATTAAAAACCAAAACTAAAGAAAGCAATTAAAAGTGTTTGATGTTCTTGATGTTGAATCTAAAACCTAAACTACGGGACTAAGATCGGAAGTAGTGGAGAACGAAACTAAAAGGATGAGAAAGTGTTGTAAGGTCGTCTTCTTTAGCATCTCGACTCCACTCCTTTATATAGATCTTGAAGCTTATCCTCCAAAGGAAAGAATATCTAGGGCATATCATATGTAGATTTTGATCTTCAAGACTCCTTCTCCAAATATAAATCGGCCCTAATATATCTTCAAGTTTCCAAATCTTTAGCAAATCATTCCTTCTCGATCTAAGCCCCTTTTTTAATCTCCAAAACGTGCCAAAATAACTCCTTTTCAAATCTGAACCGCCACATCATCATTGGATCATAAACCTGCTGGAAATATGCATTTTTGGGCACAAAACAACATCAACTTGGACAAGATGAGCGTCAGAACTAGGTGAATTCGAGTAGTATAAAATCGACACATCAAATATCCTTACACTTGAATCATAGTTGCCCACAAGTATGGAGTGAACAAAATAATACTACTACTTGAATCACCATTCCCCAAGACTCAAAATAGACTTAATGATGGAAATAAAAACACTAAGACACGAGACTTAAATTTAAAGAAGAGAAATAAACAAACAGACTCTAACCTAACAGACTAAATACTGAAGCATACCAAGTAATCACGAAACATCCATGATTTCTCAATCTCTGCCCAAACATGCAATGCAGTCAAAACCTTCATAAAACAGGTCAAGGAGCATAATTCTCAAACCATGGATTCAGATATCAGCTTGGTCAAAACAGAAGCATAACTGAACTAGCTCACTGATTCACTCATCTCTCTCTAATCTAGTCCAGGTAAGCCGCTCATAAAAATCTATAGTCATGCAGTTACAATATCAAGTGGTCAATCTAGCAACTTAAAGAGGTCTTTCTCTTGGATGTAAAGGGGCTTAAGGAGTAACTCAAATATATGACATGGTAGGGAATCCTAGGGGTCCTAAGCTTCAGAAAATTAAACACAAGTATGCAGCATGCTATTCACTGAGGTATTGATTAAGGCGAGCAGATAGTAAGTACAAGAGATAAACAATTCAGCACAGATGGATATTTTTTTCACATTCAATTTGCGCAAAGCAGAATATAAACATTCTAACAACATCCTTCCCTTTCTTCCTTCAGGTGCTATTCTTTTTCTTCTTCTTCTTCTTCTTCTTCTTCTTCTTCTTCTTCTTCTTCTTCTTCTTCTTCTTCTTCTTCTTCTTCTTCTTCTTCTTCTTCTTCTTCTTTTTTTCTTTTTCGCACCTTCAACTTTTTTTTTAACCCCCCTTCTAATCCTTTTCTTTTCAGTATAACACTTCGCCTGGCCAAACTAACTGCCGACCGAGTTCAAAATGTAAAACAACACAACTCCAGGAGGGATATCAGTTCAACAACTATCTCCAACAATTCTCATAAAATCTATTCAAAAAGTTGCTCAAATTATGAATTGCCACAGCAAAACACATGCATACATAGAGTCAAGAGAAAGGCTTTGAAATGCTTGGCTTCTTTAAATAACTCATGAAAAAAACCAAGTCAAGGCTTCAAAGTGGCTAGCTAGGGGCTGAGCAAAGGTAGGAATTGAAAGAATTAAAAACTCACATTGGTTAACCCTTATTTGCCTCCTATCATATATCACACATGACCACAAGCTATGGAAACTTTGCAACTCATCACTCTCAAGAAAATAGTAGGAAGTGTCCCACTTTAAAGGCTCAAATCTCTCTTTAGTGATGGGGTTTAAAAAATTATGTTTTAACATGCTTAAATTTCCGCATCCTAAGCCACATACAAAATCCTCCATAGAAAGAGAAAATAAACTCCAATCATGCAAAATTTAATTAAGGAAAGCATGCAAAAATCTGGGCAGATTTATCAAAAAATCACATCAACATCTGAAAATCTACCATGCTTCGACCTTAGATGAAGGACACAAACCTAAAACAACCTCCTCACACTTCAACCTTGCTCGTCCTCGAGCAATTAAAAGACACATAGAAGCATACAAAGGAAACAAACACAAAGACACAAACAAAAATCAAAACAAAGACAGAAAATTAAAAAAAAAAAAACTGACTTGGGGCATGGTATCACCGGTTCTTCAGCTCGTCCAAGCGAGCTATCATTGTCTTCTGAAATTCATCCAGCTTCTCCTCAAGTTTCTCCAACCGTGCCTCTATCCGGCCAAGCCTGTCTTGCTCCTCCTCCTGCCCTGCACACCCACAAAATAGCTCGGGACACCAGGTCCCAGCCTAAAGAACTTGTCCAGACTGTCAGTTCGAACATAGGCCAGCTTGGCTGACCTTAACCGACAAAGGCTCATCGTAGTAGGGGGATCACACATAGATAGTGGTATACGGGTTATCAAAGCAAAGTTGCGAACAAAGAAAGTAGCTAACAAATGTCATAGAGCATGGTGTCAATTCGGCCTAGCAGCGATGTTCTCCAAACAATGAGCTACCCAATACCCTAAATCAAGTTTATTCCATGTATGCATACACCATAGAAAATACAACTCCGTAGCACTCACTTTAGAAAAATCCGTAGTAATGCCAGTCAAATTATAAGCAATGAAGTAATGGCACAAACGAAGAACACGGTTGTCAACATGATAAATAGCAGATCGTGAGGCAAAAAAATAATTCGGATCAGACGGAGCAAGTAATTTTCATGCATCCCTAGGACCTATATAAGCTGGATTCATCTCAGGCAAACCACGTAAATATGAATCAAACACATCATCACAATAATCAGCATAATCTAACAATCCCAATCTCATGTTCTAATCCAACAAACAAGTATGAAACTCATGTCCACCCAAACGGAAAGTAATTTAATCATCATTCACATTGTCGACATCAACGAAATGAAATGAAGTGAAAAACTCTAAAGCTATATCTTGCGGTAAAGTGAAATGATGAGGGGCAAGCAACCAACGGCAACCAATGTTACGAAAATACTCAAAGAAGTCAGCACGGATACCTAAATGACTCAAGACCTTAACATCAACGAACACACCTGACTTGTAGTCCTGAAATTGCCTCTTTTCACATTTCACAACTAACTCTTCCTCGTCGAAGTGGCGAAGGCGAAGACGGTCTTCCTCATTCAAGATTCGGATTACAAAAATGTTATCGTAACCATCTTCGCCCAGCTCGGAATCAGAGATATCTTCTACGGCTGTGGCATATCGGTGAAATAGGGTTTGGCCCTCGGCATCTAACAAGATTTTATTTGGGCAATCAGCTTCCGAAACGTAATCTTCATCTTCCTCGTCCAAAGGATACACGCCATCTGCGATCAGTCTCACCCATGGAATGTCAATTGTACCATCCTCTCGTGTCGTGCCACCCACAATTACGGCTCGGACTACGATCACGCGCTTGGAGCGGTAGGGGAAGATTTCGGGACAAGGGATTCTGGAGTCGGTAATTGAAACGGTAGAGACTTCGGAACGGGTTGTTCTTCGGGAGTGGCTGACTTTTCTAGTGGCGGAGTGGAAACCCTAGCCGGCGACGAACGCGGTTAAACAATGAGAGTATTTATAACAGAGGCTTCCTCCGGAACTTGAGATGGAGATCGAGATGGAGTTTTAGGCAATTCCGGCGAAGTAGGCACTGAATGTGCTGGCGGCGGTGCCTCGGGAGTTGTGTCAGTGGCAACTTAAGCTTAAACAGGTTCTTCCACCACGACTGGCGAAACTGCTTTGTGAGTAGGCACAACTTCTTGAACCGGCGGAGGAGGAGTGGGTTGTTTCTGGCGACTTGCTCGTAGTTGGCGAGCCGTCGGTGCGGACGAAGGAGAAATCGACAATGCCGACTTTGTCGCAGAGGAGGCGGTCTTCTTTTGCTTCCTAGGAGCCATGGAAGTGATGGAAGATTATGTAGAAGGTAAGAGATGATGAGTAGCTTGGTTGAAGACGATTTTGAAGAGACGGGAGAGAGATTGTAGCGCGGGAACAGTTATGGGAACTCCCCTTTTTGATTCGATCTTAAAGCTCAACTTTCTGAGGGTTCGCAATTGAGTCCCCAGATTTCTGGTTGTGAGCAAATACACCCCTATCTTACTTCAATATCCTCGCACTTCAAGTTTTGTGTCAATTGGACCACAAAAATTTGAAGTGTTTTGCAATTTGGTCCTCGACCCACACTTAGGCAATTTCTTTCTTCAAACTTCTTCCATATATACCATAAATCTTGATACTTCCTTCCTAAGTTATGATTTTCTTCTACAAATATCTAACTCTCCTACATAAAATAGAAACCAACACAAAAGACTATATATGAAAAACTGCAAATGAAAGCTAGACTAAGACATAAAATGTGAAATTAAAAAAATATGATAAAGGATACGTGTGGGGTGCCTCGCACAAGCGCCTTGATTTAGAGTCGCAGGCTCGACTCTTCCAAGATCATCAAGTGTATGTTGGGAGATACAATGGAACCTCGTCCATTGTCTTCAATTGACGCAAGTAATGATAGAGCTTCAGCCGATGGCCATTCACCATGAAAATCGACTTAGTCGCGGGATCTTCCAGATCAACTGCTCCGCTCGGCCGAACTGACTTGATAACAAATGGCCCTATCCATCTCGAACGAAGCTTACGGGGCATGAGACGAAGTTTGGATTGATATAAGAGTACTAATTGTCCAAGTTCAAATTGTTTAGATCTCAATTACGATCATGCCAAGCTTTCGTGCGATCTTTATACCACATAGAGGTATCATAAGCTTCAAGGCTAAGCTCTTCCAATTTTTGCAAATGATACTTACGTTCATCCTCACACTTGAGCAAGTTCATATTCATTCTTTTCACAGCCCAAAATGTCTTATGCTCGAGCTCAAGGGGTAAGTAACACATTTTCCCGAAGATCAAACGATAAGGGGACATACCAATAGGGGTCTTGTATGCGGTTTTCTACGCCCAAAGAGCATCCTCCGAACGTGTACTCCAATCCTTGCATGACGGATTAACCGTTTTCTCCAAAACATGCTTTATCTCCCTATTGGATACTTCAGCTTGGCCATTTGTTTGGGGATGATATGGAGTAGATAGACGATGTTGACATCCGTATTTCTTCATCAGAGCTTCAATGGTACGATTGCAGAAATGAGTGCCATTATCACTTATTATGGCTCGAGGAACACCATACTAGCTAAGAATGTTGGATTTAAGAAATCCAACAACCACGTTTGAATCATTGGAGCGAGTGGCCTTGGTTCAATCGACTTGGACACGTAATCCACAGCTAAGAGTATTTAGAGATTTCCGAACGAGCTAGGGAAAGGTATCATGAAATCCATGCCCCACACATCAAATATTTTACAAAAGCGCATCGGATGTTGAGGTAGTTCATCTTGCGGACCAATATTACCAAGCATCTGGCAGCGTTTGCAACTCTTCCAAAACTCATAAGCATCTCGATTCAAAGTTAACCAAAAGAATCCACAATCAAGAACCTTTCGTGCAGTACGCTTTTACTCCTCCATGTCCTCCATATGGTGATGAATGACATTGTTCTAAAATCTCAAATTGTTCCTCCTCGAGTACACACTTTTGAATAACTTGATCGGCTCCAACTTTCCAAAGTATAGGATTATCCCAAAAATAATACTTGCTTTCACATATAAATTGCCTCCTTTGAGCCATGGTAAAATCTGGTAGAAGCCTCCTTGAAGTGAGATAATTAACAATATTGGCGTACCACGGAGCTTTACCATCCTTCCCTTCAATTGCTAACATTCTACCTCTGTTTTGTACTTCCACTTGGACAAGCTGATAGTGGAATTTTCATCGAGTGACTTGGCCAAGTTCAGCATACTGTCAACTCCTGAGGTGGCAGAATAATAGAGATGCTCTTCTTGAAATGATTCCCTGATTGGTTCAGCATCTTTTGGATGAACTAGACGACTCAAATGCTCAGCTACATTATTCTCAGCTCCCTTCTTATCTCTCACTTCCCAATCAAATTCTTGCAGCAACAGAATCCAATGTATAAGACGCGGTTTTGTCTCTTTCTTGGCAAGTAGATACTTCACGACAGCATGATCAGTGTAGACGGTCACCTTTGACCCAGGCAGATATAAGCAGAATTTGTCGAAAGTAAAAACAATAGCGAGTAGCTCCTTTTCTGTAGTGGTGTAATTGTATTGGACAGGATTGAGCGTCTTCGAGGCATAGTATATAGCATGACTAGCCTTTTCATTTTTTTGTGCAAGGACAGCTCCAACAGGATAGTCACTTGCATCACACATAAGCTCAAATGGAAGTTTCAAATTCAGAGCTTGCATAATAGGAGCAGTGTCCAATTTTTCCTTGAGAAGATCAGAAGCTTTCTTGCAGTCATCAGCTAGGACAAATGAAACATCTTGTTAAAGTAACCTTGTTAAAGGTTGAGCGATTTTTGCTAAGTCTCGAATAAATCTTCGGTAAAATCTAGCATGACCTAAAAATCCTCTTATCTCCTTTACATTTGTTGGATATGCAGCTGGGCAATTAAATCAACTTTCACCTTATCAACTTGGATACCTCTTTTGGATATTATATGTCCAAGAACAATTCCTTCCCTTAGCATCAAATGGTACTTTTCATACTTAAGAACCAAGTTCTTCTCGACGCATCTTCTTAGTACCACATCCAAATATCCAAGACATCGATCAAAAGAATCTCCATAGACGGTGAAATCGTCCATAAATATTTTGATGTACTTTTCAATAACGTCGGAGAAAATACTCATCATGCAACGTTGGAAAGTTCCGGGAGCGTCGCACAATCCAAAAGGCATGCGACGATAAGCATAAGTACCAAACGGACATGTAAAGTGATCATCCTTATTGACTTAGATATGAAAATATCCGCTATATCCATCAAGAAAACAGAAGTAGGATTGACCGACAAGTCTCTCAAGCATCTCATCAATGAACGGCAAAGTAAAATGATCCTTCCTTGTTGACGTGTTCAATTTCCTATAGTCAATGCACATTCTCCATTCGGTCACCAACCTCATTGGTACCAACTCATTCTTCTCATTCTCAACAACTTGAAAACCTGATTTCTTCGTTACAACATGTATCGGGCTGACCCATTTGCTGTCCGAGATCGGATAGATAATTCCCAAATCAAGCAACTTCAAAATTTCCTTCAAAAGAACTTCACGCATATTGGGATTTAGCTTCCTTTGCGGGTCTCGGCTTGGCTTACTGTCCGGCTCCAATAGGATGTAATGCATGCAAACATCCAGATTGATTCCAGTGATATCGGTCAATGTCCAACCAATAGCTCGAGTATGTTTCTTCAGAATTTCAATCAATCGCTCTTCTTGCTCATCTGATAATTCACTACTAATAATCACAGGAAGAGTCTTATCTTGGCCAAGGTAAACATACTTTAAGTTAGTTGGTAGCTTCTTAAGTTCCAGAACGGGCGGTCTAACATGTGATGGAACGGTCTGTCTTCCACATTCTGCTTAGGCAAGCAGATGCCACTACTTGAGGCAACAACTTCCGGAACTACATAAAGAGACATTATAGCTTCCTTCACTTCCTCATCTAACATCCCTCCAACATCCATCTCAAAGAGGATCTATGTTAATGCTAACTCCAACTTATGCTGCATCAATGTCGTCTCAAGATGTTCTTCGATAAGAGGCTCAAGAACGTGAACAGAATAAGCATTTTCACAATCGAGGGGTTTTTTCATAGCATCATCAATACTGTATGTAAACTTCTCACCATGATTGTCCAAACAAATAGTACCCTTGCAAACATCAATTAATGCCTTAGCCGTTTTAAGAAAAGGTCGACCTAACAAAACTTCTGAAGTTCCCTTCTTTCCCTCGCAAGTGTTAATCACATAAAAATCCGCATGATATACGAAATCATAGATTTTAACAAGAACATTTTCAAGAAGGCCCTTAGGGGATATGCATGACCGGTCACCTAATTGAATAACAACTTTAGTATCGGTTAATTCAACCCCAACTAAGCTATTAAACACAGATAAGGCATCACATTAGTTGAGGCTCCTAAGTCACATATGGCTTTTGGGATCATCTTAGTTCCAATCAAAGAAGGCAAAGTAAACATATCTAGATCATGACACCTCTCGGCAAGCATATTCCGAATACATGCTGAGACATTCTCATTTACCACAAATTTTCATTTTTGGCTTATCTTTCCAGCAATTAATTGTTTCAGAAACCTCCCAAGCTGTGGAATCTTGATAGCATGAAGAAATGGTAGATTGACTTCCAACTTGACAAAGATGGACATGTAATCCATCATCTGATCCTCAGGTTTCTGCTTCCGCACCAATGCCTGTGGAAATGGTGGATCGATCAAAACCTCCTTTTGGAAAACCTGCTTCTCTTCTTTTCCCTCTTCGTCGACTTTCTCCTTATCTTTCTTTGAGTTAGGTGACTTAGAAATGCTTGGCTTGGCCAAGTCTACAGTGGTATTAGTGCCACTTTCTTCAGTCGTCTTTGGTGCTTTGCTTGGTGGATCTGAGAGATCTCTTCCACTTCTGAGAGTAATATGGCTAACATTCTTTGGATTAATCTGGACTTGAGAAGGTAGCTTTCCTTGATTCCATTGAATCTCATTGATTGAAGCAGATAACTATCACATCTGTCCGGCCAATCTCTCTAGTCCGATTTTTTGTTCCTTTCGAGAATTTTGGATGTTAAGGATAGCTTCATTATGAGCCAAAATACTCTGTTGCATAGTTTGTTGAGACTGCAGCAATGCATTGTGTGAAGCAGCCATTTCTGCTAAATTTTCTTGAATTATCTTGCCAGGCTTTGTTTGGTAAGTCCTTTGGTTTTGAGGGCGGTAAACCTGTTGTTGTGGCCGTTATTAGAACACTTGCAGTTGATACTGGGCAAACTGCGATTTGGGTTGATTATCCCGCTTTAGATTTGGATGATCCTTCCATCCAAGATTGTAGGTGTTGGAGTAAGGATCCCTTTTCTGTTGGTTGTTGTACCAATTCCCAATCGCATTGCAATCTTCGGTAGGATTTGCTTGTGTATTACATTGCAACGAGGTGTGTCCAGACTGTTCACATGCTCCATATATTTTCTCGGCCAAGCTGGCTATGGATGTCTTCTCCATCATAGAGTGCATCATTATCTCTAGCTTTGAGTTCATTATCCTTTTCAGCTTCTCAAAGCGATTATCTATCCTCTTCATACTACTATCCAGCTTGGTTTCCAGATCTATGGAATCGGCTGAATTTACATATCTTTTTATAATACGGACTTCTCCATAATCCTTAGTCGCATTAGTCAATTCTTGAATTAACTTCTCAGCATCATTTACTCTGCAACTAGAAAAATTGCCTCCACTTGATGAGTTGACAAGATTCTTCGTATTGATTGTCATACCTTCGTAAAAGTAGGTTAACAAGTCTCACTTGGAAAAGTTATGATTTTGACAGCTTTCGATGAGAGCTATGTATCGAGTCCAATATCCATTTAGTATCTCATCAAACTCTTGTAGGACTCCAGAAATCTCCTTTTGCAAGGCATTGGTCTTTGTAACCGGAAAGTAGCAATCCATAAATATTTGTCTCATCTCTGTCTATGCGCTGATTGAGTTTACGGGTAGACTTGTGAACCAGTTTTCCTCATGATCCGTGAGCGCAAAGGGAAAACCAGATAGTTTGAATTGCTCCTTTGTTCCATGGGAATTCTTTTAAGCATTGCAGAATCTCACGAATTCATTCAGAAAGCGGAATGGATCTTCATTCTTCATTCCATGAAATTTTGGTAGGGCTTGGATAAGCCCATACTTGATCTCAATCGGCTCAGTGAGCCCTTCAATTTAGATTGGTGTTGGAAGATCTTCACCACCATGCTTTCCAAACTGATCTAGCCTCTGATTATTTTGATCGTCGGCCATCTTCTCGAGTTCAGTCTCGAGTTTATCTTCAGAAAAGAGTTCTGCTAGGCTAAGCAGAACGTCTTCAGAGTCAGCTTCTGCTTGGGCAGACGAAGTGTCCTACTTCAGCAGTTCCTGTTCTTGCAGCTTTGTCTCCTTCCTTAGCCTCCTTGCAGTTCTTTCGATCTCAGAATAAAATACGAGGTTCGGGTTGGAAGACCTGTTCATAAACTAGTTAAAGCACAAAAGATCAAAAGGTAAACACGGCTAATTAGAAACACTAATCCCCGACTATGGCGCCAATTTGGTGATCGTTATTTCCACACCAAATAAAATTCCTGCACACACTCAGAATCTTATAATTAGCACAGAACAAGGTCAAACTTAGGGAACAATGAAAATCAACTATGTCTATCCTTTTGATCAAAGTTTTGGTGATGCCAGCACGCATAAATTTTGGGTTTAGTACCTAGGCAAAGAAAAGTAAATAATAGAAAAGTAAATTGAGAGAAAACAAGTAAAGAAAGGCGGACTCGGGTGCAGGTAACTCGTATGAGACAGCTACTTCGATCATTGATGCATAGATTTAATTAATTCCTAGGATCAACCAGTTATAGGATACAGTGTTGGACATGTACATACCCCAATTCCTACTTACTTAGTCGGTAGATTTAATGTTTAGACAGCATTACGAGGAAGGAACCCGATTTTAGTCTCTACCGTTGTTAGACAAGCTGAGATAGATGATTAACCTCCTTAATTCGACTACCGTTACGATAGCTTCGCCACCTAATTTGTTGAACAATCTGGCACTAATCTTCATAACCTAAATTGATCAAGTTTAAGTTAATCCAATTAAATATTTCTACTCTGAATTAAGTCGAAACGCTAGTCTTTAATTACTACGTCTAATTAGATCCCACAAAGTTTGTATCGCATATTTGTCACCCTCAGCGAAGCCCTAAAAAGATTTAGGTACGCATGACAAACTTGGACAAGCATAACTTAACGAACATGATGAGAGTGGAAATTAAAGTGCGAAAGTAAATATGCATGCAACGTAAATTAAAGTGCAAAAATCTTAAAGAAGAAAATACCGAAACCACGAACTGAATTAAAGCTCGAATTAAAACTGGAAATCTAAAAGTGAAATCTAAATTCATCGAATGCTGAAAACTAAAGTCGAAACTGAAACTAAAGAAAGCAATTAAACGTGTTTGATGTTCTTGATGTTGAATCTAAAACCTAAACTACGGGACTAAGATCGAAAGTGGTGGAGAACGAAACTAAAAGGATGAGAAAGTGTTGTAAGGCCGTCTTCTTTAGCATCTCGACTCCACTCCTTTACATAGATCTTGAAGCTTATCCTCCAAAGGAAAGAGTATCTAGGGCATATCTTATGTAGATCTTGATCTTCAAGACTCGTTCTCCAAATATAATTCGGCCCTAATATATCTTCAAGCTTCCAAATCTTTAGCAAATATTTTCTTCTCGATCTAAGCCCCTTTTTATCTCCAAAACATACCAAAATAACTCATTTTCAAATCTGAACCGCCACATCATCATCGGATCATATACCTGTTGGAAATATGCATTTCTGGGCACAAAACAGTATCAACTTGGACAAGAGAAGCGTCAGAACTGGGTGAATTTGAGTGGTATAAAATTGACTCATCAGAGAGTTCTTAGTAATTCTCTTCAGCTTTCTGAGCTTATCCTTCTCCTTGTGATATTTCATAGCTAGGAGAGCATATTGTTCAACAAGGCTATCAACAGTTGGAAATTTGCATGGTGCTTGCTATTGCTGAGTGTTGCTTTATAAGCATGATCCATTGAGATGTACTTGAATTCCTCAGCTTTAAGTTTTGAGAATTTAAAATCAGGAGTAATAGTGAAGATCAGAACGTCTAAAATAAGTAGCAAATGAATACCACTTTATGCCTAGTTAACCCTCGTAAGATCTTGTGTTCGTCTCCTTGTTGGTGAGCATCTTTACTAGCCCATTAATGACATTAATCTGATTTATAAATCTTGCACTATAGTCATCAATTGATTCTCCTGTTATCTTGTTGAAAGCTTCAAACTTCTGTAGCTCCAGTTCAAGATTTTTTTCTTTGATTTGTGGAGTCCCCCTAACTCTGCACGGCTAGAGCATCCCAGAGTTCTTTTGTTGTCTTGTAGTCATGCACCCTTCCGAGATATGATTCACTGAGCGTTGTGACTATGGCATTTTGTGCGACTCGATCAAGGTTGTGCAGCTTTATTTCCTTTGGCATGAAGAGGCTCTTTCCCTTGACGACCTTTTCGCCAGTTTTGGCGCCTACTGCTCCCACAGTTGTAAATTCGATATGATGTCAATCATACCAATGATAGGGCCTTTTCCAAGGACCTCCGTCATGCTGTCATGCAGTAACGTTAGATGTGCTTCCATTCTTACTCGCCATACCGCATAGTTCTCAACTAAGAAGATGGCCACCATCCAAATACCTGACATGTCAGACATTGTAGAATTAGTATAGGACGCAATGAAAGAAATGCAGATACAGTAAAAAGCATTTTTCAGGATCTGTTCGAGTAGACCACTGTATTCAGAAAACGGCGATCAGAACAACACCTCTATGATACCAATCGTTGGTCTAAAGACGAGTCTTCAAGTTTAGGGGGGGTGAATACACTTGAGTCCAATCTTCGACTGAATGTGATACTGAGCGAGTTAGCTAGAGAGATAAACTTTCAGATCGCGTGGGTAGAGTGATTTGAAATACCGAACACTGTCTACTGACTTCAGTCACTCTACAGTAAACTCAGTAGATGAATAAATGTGGAATGTGTAAGCCCAGTTTTATATCGTCTCTTGTTGAATAACGTTATTACTGAAAATTGTGTAAGTTATGTTTGTGCGTGGATTCAGTTTTATTGAAAATCTAACTTATGAGTTTTAGCAAATCAATAGTTCGGATACGCAAGATCCTCCATCCACTATCCTGAACACACTACAAGAAAAATGGTCTTTAGCGAGGAAGACATTTTAAATTTTCTCGCTAAAAAAATATTTTAGCGAGGAAATCCAAATTTAAGATAATTAGCGAGAAAATAATTAGCAAAAGACGGAGAACATGACAAAACACATAACAATAACACCTCCTTACACTTGACCGTTACAAACGAGCAAGTAAAAGAGAACGAAACAAGACACAACCACAAAAAACACATAAACACATGAAAAGAAAAATAAGAATAGAAAATAAAATGGGGAGAATGGCATCACCGATCGCCCGGAGGCGGAAGACGAGAGAGAACCATGCGCTCCAATTCTTTGACATCATGACTCCGCTCGTGATTTCCTCCTTACACTTAAGCTTTTTGACAACTTCATAGCTTAGATCTAGAAAAACAACAAGAAAAACATGACGAAACAGAAATAACAAAATGAAATAATTAAGAACAAGAAAACAAATCGGGTTGCCTCCCGGTAGCGCCTTTATTTATTGTCTTTGGCTAGACTCCCTCTAGATCAAGAATAAGAGGGAGTGGACAAGCTAAGCTCATCCACTACCTCTATTCGCTCAGTAGTATGAAAGAGTTTCAATCGGTGGCCATTGACAGTAAATTCTGCAGAAGAATTTAACTTTGAGATCGTCACGGCTCCATTTTCTGAGACAGATTTAATCAGGAATGGACCAATCCATCGTGAACGGAGCTTTCCGGGCATGAGACGGAGGCCAGACTGGTATAGCAACACTAACTGTCCTTCCTCAAACCTCTTTGTACGGATATGTTTGTCGTGCCATGCCTTTGTACGATCCTTGTAATTCATTGCCGTGTCATAAACCTCACGACGGATCTCTTCAAGTTCTTGCAACTGATACTTCCTCTCTTTTGCACATCCAGTTAGATCCATATTGATCTTCTTTACAGCCCACCAGGCTTTGTGCTCCAATTCCACAGGTAAATGGCAAAGCTTCCCAAAGATAAGCCGATATGGAGACATACCTAAAGGAGTCTTGTAAGCAGTACGATAAGCCCATAAGGCATCGTCTAACCTTTAACTCCAATCCTTCCTAGAAGGATTTACGGTTTCTCCAGTATAGCTTTTACTTCCCTATTAGAGACCTCAGCTTGCCCATTTGTTTGTGGATGATAGGGTGTAGAGATACGATGCTTGACACCGTATTTCTTCATGAGGGCTTCTATTTTGCGGTTGCAGAAATGGCTTCCTTGATCACTAATGATGGCAATCGGCACTCCAAATCTGCTGAAAATATTAGTTCTAAGGAATCCTGCAACCACTTTAGAATCATTAGTCCTTACGGGCCTTAGCCTTGACCCATTTAGACACGTAGTCTACATCAAGCAGAATGTACAAGTTCCCGTATGAACTTGAAAAAGGACCCATGAAATCCATACCCCACACATCAAAGATCTCACAAAAGCGCAACGGCTTTTGGGGCATTTCATCCTTCTAGGGTATGTTTCCGGTCATTTGGCAACGTGTACATGTCTTGCAGAAATTGTATGAGTCAAGGTTTAAGGTCGGCCAGAAAAAACCTGCATCCAAAACCTTTCTGGCAGTACGTTTTGGACCAAAGTGTCCACCATAAGGGGACGAATGACAATGAAAAAGAATCTCACCTTGTTCAGCTTCAGGAATGCAACGGCGAATTACTTGATCCACTCCCATTTTCCATAGTATTGGAGAATCCCAAAAATATTGTTTACACTCGCTCTCCAATCTTTTCTTTTGAGCATGTGTGAAATTGGATGGAAGCTGCTTGGAAGTCAAGTAATTTACAATGTTAGCAAACCAAGGAAATTTAGAAAACTTACCAATGGCATTAAGCCATTCTGGAACAGAATAGGTCTGTATAGTCGGATGGAGCCGTGGCTGAACTGTAGCTGTAAAACACTGAGTAGGGGTCTGTCTATCAAAACATACCAGACTAGTGACAGACTCGGGAACAGCATATAAATGCTCCTCAAGAAAAGTCTCTTTGATTGATCCTTCGTCTTCTGCTTGAATCAAACGGCTTAGATGGTCGGCCACTTGATTCTCTGCTCCCTTCTTGTCTTTTACCTCCCAATCAAACTCTTGAAGTAAGAGTATCCATCTTATCAATCGAGGTTTAGAGTCCTTCTTGGATAGAAGGTGTTTGACGGCAGCATGATCAGTGTAGACAACAATTTTGGAACCAAGTAAGTAGGATCTGTACTTGTCAAAGGCGAAGACAATAGCCAAGAATTCCTTCTCCGTGGTAGAGTAATTGCACTGAGCTAAGTTAAGTGTCTTCGATGCATAGTAGATCACATGGCTCTCTCTTCCATTTTTCTGTCCCAAAACTGCTCCTACGGCTCTGTCAGATGGATCACACATGATCTCAAATGGCTTGTTCCAATCAGGTGGTTGCATTATTGGGGCAGTAGTGAGCTTTGTTTTAAGGAGGTTGAAGGCCTCCTTACACTGACCATCGAACACGAACTCAACCTCTTGCTGTAAAAGTCTTGTCAGTGGTTGGGCTACCTTTGCAAAGTCCTTGATGAAACACCGATAAAATCCGGCGTGTCCTAGAAAACCTCGGATCTCCTTTGCAGATGTAGGTGGTGGCAGCTTTGCAATTAGATCAACCTTGGCTTTGTCCACTTCAATCCCTCGGCTAGAAACCATATGACCGAGTACAATTCCTTCGGTCACCATAAAATGACACTTCTCGTAGTTGAGCACCAAGTTTTTCTCCACACATCGAGTAAGGACTTTGTCTAGATTCTTCAAGCATTTTATGAATGAATTCCCGTAGACAGTGAAGTCATCCATGAACACCTCAATACAATCTTCGATCAAATCCGAAAAGATGCTCATCATGCACCTCTGAAAGGTGCCCGGTGCATTACACAACCCGAACGGCATACGTCTGTATGCAAAAGTGCCAAAGGGACAAGTAAATGTGGTCTTGTCCTGATCCTCCTCCTTCACGTGGATCTGAAAATAGCCGCTATAGCCATCCAAAAAGCTGAAGTAAGCTTGGCCTGCAAGCCTCTCTAACATCTGATCAATAAAGGGTAACGGAAAATGGTCTTTCCGTGTAGCTTCATTTAACTTCCTGTAGTCTATGCACATACGCCATCCTATCACCAATCGCATCGGCACAAGCTCATTCTTCTCGTTCTCTACCACTTGAAATCTAGACTTCTTTGGTACCACGTGAACAGGACTCACCCACTTGCTGTCAGAAATAGGGTAAATGATACCCATAGAAAGAAGTTTAAGTACCTCTTTCAACACTACCTCTCGCATGTTGGGATTGAGCTTTCGTTGGTGGTCGCGGAATGGCTTGCTCTCCGGCTCCATATGAATGGAATGGGTGCAGATGTCAGGACTAATGCCGGTGATGTCGGCTAAAGTCTAGCCAATCGCCTTCTTGTGCTTCTTCAAAATTGTCAATAAGCATCTTCTTGACTCTGATTTAACTCATTGCTGATGATGACTGGCAGTGTGTCACCATCTCCAAGATAGGCATACTTCAAATGCATGGGAAGTTGCTTCAATTCGAGATCTGGGGGCTTCACCAACGAAGGCAGAATTCTGTCAGATTCGGCCTGTCTGGGCAGATCGGCGATACTGCAGACATCAGCATACTCTGGTGCTGCATAGAGTGCCTTGATTGTATCTCGAATCTCTTCATCTCTAATATCCTTAAGATCGAGATCATTCAGTCCCTTTATCAAGGTTAGCTCCATTTTATCCTGCAACAAATGCGTCTCAAGATAATCTTGGACAAAACTCTCAATCTCGTCTGCAGAAAAAGCCATTTCATTTTCAAGATCATAAGGTTTCTTAAGTGCACTAGCAATATGATGAACATATATTTCATTATGATATCGCACACTTATTGAACCTTCATCCACATCAATAACAACCTTTACAGTTTTTAGAAATGGTCTACCCAATAGAACTCCTGCAGTCCCTTCAACTTGCCTATCATTAGTATCTATTACATAGAAATCAGCAGGATAGACAAAGTCATTAATTCTCACAAGGATGTTCTCAAGTAACCCAACAGGTGCTATGCATGATCTATCAGCAAGTTGTATAATCACTTTTGTAGATACCAATTCAACACCAGTCAGTTGATTATATACAGAAAGTGGCATTACATTAATTGAAGCTCCTAAATCACACATAGCCTGATTTACCATAACATTTCCCATCAAACAGGGTAAAGTGAACATACCTGGATCCACGCACTTAGTAGGGAGCGTCTTTTGGATGATTGCTGACACAGAAGTGTCCATCAATACTGTCCCAGTCTGCTGGATCTTGCCCGCCATGAAATCTTTGACAAATTTCCCGAATTGGGGAATCTTCACAGCCTCCAAAAAGGGTATGTTGATTTCTAGCTTCCCGAACAATTTCACATAGTCCATATAGTCCTTGTTCGGCGTTCTCTTCCTCTCCAATACTTCAGGAAATGGTGGAGGTACAGTAGCTTTTGGGTCTGACAGGACAGATCGGCCTTCCCTAGTTGGCAGAACTTCATTAGTAACATTCTGCAAGTCTGTCAGGTCATTCTGGGCGGTCGGACCTTCACTGTCAGATAGCTCTCCTTCTGTCAGACCTTCTGTTCGGTCGTTCTGGGCAGAAGGACCTTCTCTGTTTGTCAGCTCAGTCTTGTTGAAATTTGCCCTTGGCTTTGGTTCAGACAACTCTCTTCCACTTCTCAATAAAATCTTACTGCAGTTACGAGAATTTGGGTTAGGTTCAGTCTGAGACGGGAGTTTCCCTTGGCTTCCTCTTATTTCTTGAACAGAGGAATTGTTGGGTGATGATTCTATCCTCAGCATAGTCTTACTCGATGGGAAATGATTCTATCTTCTATACTGAACCATGCTCAGCATCCTAGTGCTCTGAATGTTGAGAAGATTTGAAGATCCCAAAACCCTATCTGATTGGTGAACCATTCCGTTGTAATCGTTATTTGTCTCTGAGATTTCAGACTAAGTAGACACTCTGTTCTGATCAAGGCACTCGGTAGATTATCTGCCTTAACACCAGAAGTAGAAAACTCACTAATACTGAACTCAGCAGGAGCAGTATACTAAAAGAGTCAGTGGAACTGAACTCAGCAGGAGCAGTTCACTGAACTCAGAGCGGATCTTCAGTAGACTTTACTCAGCTATCTACGTACTGAATACGGGAACAGACTCAGCATCGGTAGACAGTCTTCTGAACTGTCAGATACTTTTGAAAAACAATCAGCATTGTCATATACGAGGAAGAGAGAAGTCAGCTTCAGTTTGCCTTGAAGTCTGTGCTGTCTCAACCACTCTATCCGCCTCGACGAATGACAAGAACACACGTGTCTTCTCACCTGCTAAAGCTGCAGTCAAACCTTTACCTAAAATGGTGGGAAAGCACACTGTTACCTACTTCAAAAGAGTCGTTTGCTACCAAAAGAGAGAGAAAGAAGAAGATCGTCTCCAACGGATCTTTTCCAATCTCTGCTCTATAAATAGAGAGACATTTCAAGAAGAGAAAATGCGCATAAGCTTAAACGACGAAAACATACACAAGCATTCAAACGAGCTAGAACCAGAAAACCCTAAGTTTTCCGCAAGAACTTGAAGATCTATCTCCGGCGAAAGACTACCTTCTCAGCTCATAGGGAACCAAGCTAAACTGTTAGAAGAGCCTCTAGTATCCAAATCGACGATACACGAACCTAAAGCTTATTTCAGTTGTTCGTCGATCTAGAAGCTACATTCTCATTCCCTATCCCTCTAACCCTAAGCTCAACCGAATATACTTATAGCTTAGACGAAGGAGTTCATATTTGAACCCAATCCTTATTGTAAAAGGACTCCTTCATAGTTGGAGAAGTTTGTCAAACACTTTAGTTTGATGCCTTTGTAACCGGGACTTGCTCGGTATAATCCCCAAGCCACGGCTTTGTCCCGTGCACAAGGCGGGCCGAGACTAACTCAAGTATAATAAATAGCCTCCCCGAACTTTCGGGACAAGTGGACGTAGGATCGATTGATATCCGAACCACTTTAAAAATATGTGTCTTGTTATTGCTTTCGATTCTTGTTGCATTGATTTTACCGTTCATACCGAAAATCTTCTTTAAAATCATACAACTATCTCAAAGATACCGAACTCGTCTACTTGGTAACCGAGACTTGCATAAAACGGTTTTCCACTCAACTAATTAGGGCCTACACTTTTCCGCACCGCTGAACTCTACCTGTTTGATACTGAATTCGACTCGGCGCCTAGCGTGAACTCGGTAGAGTCGACTCTTTGCCACACACGATTCGGAATAGCTATTTGGTCTGCCTGAATTATTTCAAGATCGGCACTTTCCCCGAACAGGACTGTTCGTGTTCGAAGTTGAGAAAATCGGATTCAGGTGTATTCAACCCCCCCCCTCTACACCTGACCGTACACTCGGGACCAACAGGAATTTAATTTGGAAATTTGCTTGGCCAAATTCTCAAAAGTGCTTTGAGTGTCCCTTTTAGTCTGGGTAAACTCCTCCCGCATCTGCTGCTGGTAGGCTATGGCATTCTTCTGTGAGTTGATCATCTCAGCCATCATTTTCTCAAAAGGGCTGCTCTGGTCTGTCTGACCAGAAGGACCAGTCTGTTGCTGAAACTGTTGTGGATATTGCCTTTGATGTGGAGGTCTATAGGGTTGCTGAAACCCTTGTGGCTGCGGTGGCTGATACTGTTGATGTTGATAAGTAGGTTGTTGGAATGTTTGTTGTGGAGGGTTCCTGGGTGCTTGTGATACTTGTTCATCTTGCCTCCACCTCAAATTCGGATGTACCTTGTTTTGGTTATTCCAATTACCTGCTGCATTAACATCTTCTCCTTGACATTGTAGAGATGTATGCCCTCTTTGTCCGCATGCTCCACATGTATGATCTGCCATTGATCGGGCAGATGAGGAGGAAGAGGAAGGTGGATTCCTTTCCTTAAATAACCTGTCCAATTTATCTTCAAGTTGGCTGAACTTCTCCTCCATTTTCATACCAACCTTCATATCTAAATCATCTAGGAAATCTCCGCTTGAAAGGTTAACGGATTTCCTCTGCATTCTCGGTCCTTTGTACTGCGATGTGGATTCGGCAAGTCCCTCGATGATTGTCTTTGCATCAGTATAGTAGCTGTTAGCGAAGCTACCTTTCAATCCAACGTTCACCATGGTTTTAGATTCATCTGTCATTCCTTGGTAGAAAATTTGCAGTAGATCTACTTCAGAAAAACCATGGTTTGGGCAGCTATCTACTAGCTTCCCAAATCTCTCCCAGTAGGCACCAAAAGACTCATCAAGCTCTTGATTGATTCCGGATATCTCTTTCTTAAGTACATTCGTCTTGGATTGTGGAAAGTATTTATCCAGGAATGTTTGACGCATCTGAGCCCAAGTAGTGATTGATTTAGGTCTCAATCCGGAAAACCATGCACGAGCTCCATCTTGTAGGGTAAAAGGGAATGCTTTAAGCTTGAAAGCATTCAGATGTCCTTGTCTGTGCATATCACAGACCTGATTAAATCCCTCCAGAAAAGCAAAGGGATTCTCATTCAGCTTCCCGTAAAACTTTGGACATGCCGCGACCAAATTCAGCTTCACATCTATCTGCTCCGTGGTAGTTATGTGGATTGGTCCGGGCAAGTCTTCTCCCAAGTTCCTCGAACCTGAGTTCATCTTCATATTGACTCTTTCTTCTTCAGCCATGTTTCTTTCTTCAGATTCAGAATTGCTGTCTTCAGAATATGGGTCTGTCTGACCTGTCGGACCGATTTCAGACTCTGACTCACTAGTTCTCGTCCTCCGTCTCGATCGCCGAACCCGGTTCTCGCTCTTGACAAAGACCGGTTGCTTCTGCAGCTTTGTTGCCTTCCTATTCCTTTTCGCAGTCTTTTCAATTTCTGGATCAAAGTGTAGAAAAAGGCGGGAAGACCTGCTCATGCAACCCTTAAAAAGCACAAAAGATCAGTAGGGAAAAATAAGCTTAAATAAAACACCGTTCCCCGGCAACGGCGCCAATTTGGTGGTCGCTGTTTACACCAAATAATCCTGCAAAATTGCTAGACCAAATATTAGTATAGCACATGTATCGAACACAGGGAACGAAGTAATTCAAGCCTAAAAATCCTATTAATCAGAGTTTTGGTTAGCTACCACGCAATTTTGGGGATTTTCTTATAACCTAAGAATTATGAAAGCAAGCAAGAATTTAACACGAAATTTACTAATGCAAAGAAAAGCGGGTCCAGCAAGATGATTCACACACACTCACAATCGATCACTGACACTAATAATTAATTAATTCACTTAAATCAATTGGTTGTAGGATACCGTAGTTAAACTGACATACCCCCTATTCCCTCTTAATTAATCGGTAGTCGCTATGGTGGGCATTGAAACGACTACTTCTCTAAATTAGATGCAATCTACGTTGGTGGGCAATCAATAGATTTAACACCTAATCAGCTTTAAGAATTAAGGGAACCCAATTTAGGAGCCTACTCGTATGGTGGGCATCTAATAGTCTCCTACCAAATTAATCCAATTGTGTCACAGCCCGATTTTCGGAAAGAGGCGTGTGACCAAATGTAGTACAATATGAGTAGACAATTCAAATATTTATGATTTTTAATTAATATTACAAAGCAGTACGGAAAATATTAAACTATAATATTTTCATAAGATCAAGGATAGTTCAAAATGTGATAAGTCTCTAATCACATTAAAAGCAAATACTAATAATAATAACGAGTTCAGAGTCGCGATAACCAAATAAGTTACATTCCTCGAATTGGGCAAAAAAAAAACTATTAAGCATGTCGGAATCTAATTTATTTGACAGCAACCCTTTTCTCGGCTCCGTCCGTCAGTAGCAACCACTCAACCTGAAAATGTTTTTGAAAAAGATTTGGGCTGAGTACTAGTGTACTCAGAGGGCGAGCATTTGATAAAGCATTTTATAATTCAGCAGTAATCCAGAACATAAAACTATTACTTAGGAGGTTTTAAAACGAAAAAGAACTCCTAAGTATACGAAAGCATTTTTCCTTTCTTTAGCGCGCACGTGCAGCGTTCTTTTAGTTACTCTTGCGATCCCGGAACACATCCTCGTCGAATCCACTTTTATTGCAATCCCGGAACACGACCTCGTCGGATCCACTTTTATTGCGATCCCGGAACGTATCCTCGTCGGATCCAATTTCATCTAGGGTCTCGATTCGTTACTCAGAGTACCCTTTTCAACTTTGGATATCGGGCCCTTTCCCAGATAATCCCTTATTAACTCAAAGATCAACCCACTGCACAACTAACGGGGGTGTACACAATTCCTGTCTGACGTTTTAGGTCAGAACAAGAATCTCGATCGACCATACAAGAGCATTAAACTTAATCGAACGTGCATAAAACATTTCCATGGATAACATTTCATATAATTTACGAGCTCATTAACTCAAAGATAAGTTTAGAGGAAAGTATAACCCACCTCGTGACGCGATAATGTTATCCGCAGCTTTTCTGAGGTTACCACCTTTTTCAGAGGGTCCTACAATAGAGACCTAATTTCGGTTAGGTTCAGATTTCCAAAGTCTTAAAATTTTATCGAATTCTAGACCGCAAACTTGTCTCTAGAAGTTATGATTTTTGGTCACGAAGGGCGGATTTTATTTCGCTATTTTCTTCGAAATAATGAAATTCATCTTTTAACAATCCTGCTCGGATACAACTTGTTCACATTTTCATAGTGTTCTCTTCTCATTCGGTAAATAAATAAATTTTTGTATTGGAAGGAATATTTGGGATAAAAATGTATTTTTGGAAGTGATATTCGCAGCAACTTCCGGCTTTATTTCTGAACGCTCCGACCGTCGGTCTTTTACGAAAATTTACGTATAGGTTCTTCCCTAGGAAGGTTACAAGTCCATAGAAGTAAGTTTTCCGATCGGGCGTCGATACAACATCGAAATTGGCCTCCGAACTTGAGCCAGCGAGGTGGTGGCAGTTCTGCCAGCTGTACTTCGCAAGCTCGTATCCTCTTCCTCCAAGCTCCATTTTACGCGTCGAGCATGGTTTTGGAAATCCCACGATCTCAGATTTCCATCGGTATAAGGCTCGGTGAGTTTCGAGAAAGGACGAAGCTTCTAGGCTCTTCTAAATTTGGGGGTTCGGTATGTCCCGGAAAGATGGCATTTCGGTGGGGCCTTTTCGTCGATCCATATCTTCTTGATACGATCTCCAATTGGCAAACAGAAAAATTCTGGAGAATCCTTGAATGACAAGGTTCGACACGATATAGGGCTCGGGGTTTATAGGTTTGAGATCTGTTCGCGAAACACCTCTCAAAACGGGTGCAGCTATGTATCAATTCTATACATAGAACTTTTCTGGGTTCGGCATTTTCCGGACAGCTTCTGGGTGATATTCGAGCAAGCGTATTTCTTTGCTCGGGCTTGGTTTTGCGATCGAAGATAATGTTTGGAAACCTTGTTTATCAAGGTTTGCGTGGGTGTTAGTTTTATAGAATTACGACTTCGATTGGGTGATGAAAAACGGGTCGGAACTTCGCTGTTCGCGTTCCCGCTATTCCGGCAGTTTCGAGCAGGCGTTTTTAACAAGGCGTATCTTTTTGGTTCGAGCTCCAAATGACGAGAGGAAAGTTGCGTTGGAAATCTGAGGCTACGAGGTTTGCATTAGGATAGGACTCATGTATCGATCCTCCTTAGTTCGGTCAGAAAACGGTTCGTAAAATTGCCAGTTAGCAAGTTGGCTAGAAAGGTTTCGTTTCTAGCAAGCGTTTTGGGAGGCTCATAACTTTCACATCCGAAATCGAAAAATTCTGATATTCTAGTATAATAATCTTGACATTTCGTAGAACAATATTGATGAAGGAACAACCATTAAAATCTCAAGAAATAAAATGCTAAAAATCGCTGAAGTTACAGTATTAACATACACAACAAGAAAGAGAGGTTCAGCCTAGGACCGAGAAATTATACCTTAGCTTCTTTGATCCCGAAGGTGCGCGAAAATGTTTCGGCGGAAGAACGAGAGGGCTTGTTAACCAATGAGACGAAGATGATAATACTTCCTTGCCGATCGGAAATAGAAATCGCCCAAGTGGTGAAATGTTGTTCAAAATGATGTCTTGAGAAGAAATTAAAATGAGGGAAAAGTGATGGAATAAGTGGGAGTTTTCCTACACTAAAAACTACTTCCCACCGCGAGAGAAAATGGTGAGAAGATGGTAGTTAGAGAGAGATCGTGGGAGAGGGAGTCATGGGGGGAAGCTGCCGATCAACTTCGTTTTTTTTTTATTTTTATTTTTTTTTTTTTTTTTTTACATATGTATACATATATATATATATATGTGTGCATATCACTTAACCTATCATATCCATGTCATCTAAAACCATAAGGCAAGGTTTAAAAATGCTATACCAAAATAATTTAATCTAGGGAGTATATTATACTATAATATAAATTATATTATCAAATACAAGACTTTATCCGAAATTAATCGTATAAAAGATAAATTTGACACGACAAAATCTGAGGTATTACAAATTGTCCTAAGAACAATTTGCTACTTATTTAGCCTAATCCCATGAGAAACGATGGAAGTACTAAATTAGCGATGAATTAAATTAAGTAGGGTGATCAAGCCTAGATTAATTAATCCAATTAATTAAACCTAGATTAATTCAGAACTCAAGTGATTAATTTTAAGTCCTAGTCTCACGAAATTTAAGTGGTGTGTGTTTCACATCTTGCCGGCCCCTAAAAAGAATTAGCTACGCATATTGACCGGACTGGACAAAATACAAAACATGCTGAATTTCATTAAATAAATATAAACGAAAATTTTAACTATTTATTAAATAATTCAAAACACTAAGTGCAAGGAATTAAAATCCTAGAATAACAAATTTCATAAATTAAAAACTACTAAGAAACCATCCATAGGTTAAGATAATTCAAATCCGTAAATTCAAATGAAAATGTTAAATTAATGTTTCTCCAAATCAAACCAAAGCTCATAAATTAAAAGAAAGAAATTCGAACTTAAAAGTGATAACCCTTCGATCGGCTTCCTTGGAACTCCTCTCTCAGTGAAGACTTGGATGAGGGAATGAAGAAAGCTATTGTATGAAATAGAAGTGATGAATGAGGTGATGCTTTCTTCCTCCCTCAAGGTGGGTTTATATAGCCCCATTCTTTCCTTATCGGTCACATAAACATTAAAGGACTTAATGGTAAGAATCCCCTAATTCTCTCCTTAATTGACCATAATTCTTCAATCAACATGAAATTAGGTATTGATTCCTTTCTTCAATCAATCATGAAATCAAAGATTGATTCCTCTCTTCAATCAACATGAATTCATCAAGATTGGAAATCAATCTTTTCAATCTTTCCCTCCTTTGGCTCTTAATTTCATTTCTTCCAATTTTGAGCATATATTCCTTAAATCTCACAACCGCCACCTCAATGCCTCGTCAATGCCACGTCATCAATAAGCACTGCAAAATAAGCACCAAAACAAATCCAAGTACCACAAAATATGCCAAAATACAGGAAATATGGATAGTACGAAATAGACCTATCATATATGAATATAGTTTATGTAGATGATCTATATTTATATTTAGTCGAATATCATTAAATTTGTATTTGAAGTTGAATGCTTCTCAAATCGTATATAATTTATACATTTGAATTCAAATATCAAGTTATCGAATACGAAGATCAAAGTTGGAGTTCGAATACAAAATCGAACCAAAATGATTTAATTTTTTAATCATGCTAGCTATAGAATTACTAAGAGATATACAAACATTATTACGAGAAAATATTTTATACAACTTAATCTAGTAATTTGAGTTTTAAAACTAATAATCTAATATTTCATATAGTATTTGAAAAAAAAAAGACCCAAAAATCATTACTACTTAAGATATACTATTTTATTAGCTATGTTTGTAAACAAATATAATCAATCCTATTCGTATTTGATTCGATATTCAAAAGACCTTAATTTATTATTGAAGTATTAAATTTGTTGCATATTCATTTACAAACCTAGCTAATAAAATTATTCATATTTTACAAACAATATTATTGGGTTTCAACTTGATTGTATATTTTAAGTTCTAAATTTATAATAAAATCAAAAATATATTATATATTCAAGAATTAAGAAAAGAATCAATTATACAAAATGATGAATTAAGATAAAGAATAATATTAAATGAAACTGAAAATAGAAATAAAAATAAAAATCAAATTATAAAAAGTAATACACGTATACTTAAAAATATTAGAAGGAATTAATTAAATCTTATTAGTCCACAAAATTACCGTTAGTTTTTTTTTTTAAATTAAAAAATAATCTAGTATTTGATAATCTTGAAGATTAACGTTGATCCTTTCTTTCTAAAAAATTTGGAGGGTAGTTTAAATTTTTCAAAACCTGCTTCAATTTTCAATATATCTTCCCACCTATAATATAATAGAGGCCACTTTTATCATCATCTTACGGTTTTTTTTCATTATCTGCGTCCACCTTATTGCGAAGCCAGGAGATACTTTGGGAGTTCTGGAGTTGGGTCGTCTGCAACTCTCACCAAAAAAAAAATCGAAAGACTTTTTCTCTGCATGTGAGTTCTGTAGATGAATGCAGGTGAGTTCTGCAGGTGAATGCAGGTGAGTTATTTCGATAATATCAGCTTTCTCTCTCTATATTTTCTCTCACTGTCTCTCTCTCTCAGATTCAATCAGAGGAGCCTTCTCGTTATTTTCACCCGAAAGAAGGCCCACCACATTTCTTAATCAGTCCAACTGCCGCGGGCGTCTAACCATCGGTCGCCCGAAATTGCAACGACTTCAATCAAAATCCAATACACAAACAACCACAGCTAAAATCAATCATGGCCGCTTTAAAAACCGAATCAAAGTCGCGATTTTCAGAGTTGTCCACTCATAGCCTCACCGAGACTATCAATTTCGGTCACTCAGATGTCGGAGACGGAGCAACCGGAGTCGCCGCCGCGGCCGTTTCCCGCAAGGTCGTCGAATTTCGCGCACGATCATTTCCACGGAGATTGCTTCGGTAGGATGTACAATGACGATTAGTTTCACGGTTTCGGTAATACTTTGGTTGATGAAGATTAGCATGAACTCTTCCAGAAACGTCTAGTTCTAAAGACTGCTATTAGACGATTTAAGTATTTTTATTATTTTTATTGTTATCTTTTTATGTAATTTTGATTTTGTAATTCTTACTTCCATAATTACATAATTTATGAATAATTTCTTCCATTTTTGCAAAATGTGGTTGTAGTTAATCAATTCATTAATAAATAATAATTGATTTGAGATTTTTTTGCCAAGAATTAAATTGTTGTCATTACTAGTAAAATATTTTTGCTAATTAGTCTCAAATATATAATAATATTTAATTATATTAAAAAAATATTGCAATTGTATTTTAATAATTAAAAAAATATACATTTACTAAGTGAGGAAAACTAATTAATGACGAGGAGGGGTAAATTTGGCATTTCACATTAATGGAGGGTATTATGGTATATTCACATCATCCTTTTGGCGAGGAAAACTATTTATAGGCGAGGAAGGGTATAACAGGCTTTTCACAATAATGTAGGCTATTTTGGTATTTTCATATCATACATTGGCTAGGAAAATAATTTATTGGCGAGGAAGGGTATATTGGACTTTTCACATTAAAGGACATAATTGAAAGGGGTGTTTTTAGTAATTTCACATCATACATTGGCGTCGAAATTTTTCCTCACTATTGAGGTTTTGGGTATTAGCGAGGACAGTCATTGGTGACACAACATTGGCGAGAAAATAATGTTTCTCACGAATGCACTATTTCGTCGCTAAAAGTATACATTTAACGACAAAATGCGCCTCGCTAAAAATCAATTTTCCTGTAGTGACAGTAGTAAGTGCACAGGCAGTTTTTAAAGTATTTCGGATACGCAAGATCCTACGTCCGCTATCCTGAACAAAGCAGGAGTTCTTGAATTTATTATACTAAGCAAGTCTTAGTCGATCAGTTTGCAGGACAGATACTCTAGTTATAATCTTAGTGACTTTACACAATTTCAAACATAGGGTTTGAGTTTTCTCCAACTGAAAAGGATTTCTTACAAGAAGAATAGTTCAATGAATATGAACTCCTTCAGTTTCTAAGCTTATGATCTAACTATGGTGGCTTAGAATAGAGAATGAAAACAATGTATCTCTAGAGAGAAGAACTATAACAGATGTTCTAAATAGTGAGTTCTTCTCTGAGTGAGCTTTAAGTTCGCTACAGGTTATATGCTTGTATGCTTGCTGTTCCCGGTCGTGTCTTCATCGTTTGAAGCTCGATCTCTATTTATAGTCTTGACTTGTGAATAGATCCGTTGGAGAGAACCTGGTCATATGTCAAAAACGATAAGGAAAACGGTCGTCTTCATTTTGAACGTTACTATAGAGAATCTCTCTTTTTCAATTTTGAGGGCCACTTTTGACAGTTTAAGTACAATGTTGGCATCTCCTCATTGATTGAGGTAGAATGGTAGGTGAGTGTTGTTCAAACTCCAAAGCAGATGTTGAGTAAACTTCCTCTGATTCCTTGGACCGAGTTATCTTCTACTGACATTTTTCTGAAAAGTTCAACTTCATGCCTTTTCCTGTCCATGGATTCAGTAGGTTCTGAACAACCATACTGAGTCGCCAATGCAGAGTTTGTCCGTCTGAAAAAGATCTACTCTAGTGAGTCTATCAGCAACTGAACTTTAGCTAACATACTGAGTTCTTAACATGTTGAACTCAACTAAGCTATTACATTATTTGGTTCATCATTCATCTAGGGTTTTTGAATTTTCAAATCTTATCATAATGAATCTCATCTCAACAATAAAGCAACAAATTAAATACACACGTTCATTCATTCCAGAGACAAACAATTAATTTTCCCACAACACACATTCAGAGAGAAAAACGTGGGTAAAGGTTGAATTTATTTTGCTCTTCAGATATTCGTCCATCCCGGACGAAGAACAAGGGCAATGGGACACAAATTAGAAGGTATAAGCTAGGAGTTGCAGATCAAAAGATCAAATCGTCTTAAGGTATATTTTAATCCTTCAGTTATAATAGCTTTATAAATAAGTAATAAGAGTTGATAAAGAGAGAATAGACGCCAATATTAAAGTTTCCTGAGAAACTATCCATCCAACTTGGAACTCGTGCAAGGGACACAGATCAAAAGATCTTCTCTAGGAGTCGCAAATCAAACAACCTAAATGGTTCCAAGGTACTCTTATAAATCCTAGACTTATGAAGTGTGACTTTTGCTTTGGGTTTCATTCAATTGTGCTTTACACTATCTTCTTCTATGAATCTTGATGATTGACAACTATTAGAACTAACTGGAGTAGATTAGGAGTGGAGTTATTTAGCAGTTGTGAGCATATACTCCTACCGCCCTATTGATTGAGTGTTTGATGGAATTGCCAAGAAATTGGAATTGTGATAAGATGGTTTTAGTGATCTTTGCTGTTGATTATGGGATATAGTTCTTCCTTAGGTTATTAGGGAACCTATTCAGGGGTCTCAATCAAAAATATTAAGGAGTAGGTTTTGCTTTCAAGGGCAAGGAGTCTTTGAGTTTCTCCACCTGAGTAAAGCTCTACTCTTAGTCGCGGGGAGAACTTATCTGATTTCTTTACTATAAGAAAGAAGTGTTTTTGCCTCCGTCCAGCATTCTCCGGCTCATACTCCGCCCTTTTGTTGCCCGAAGCCCCCGAACACTTCACTTCTTTTATGCCACAAGAATAGTAATCACATTAAAAAAAATTAAAATGATTTTGAACACTAATAGGTTTAAAGGTTCGTTCATTGATTTCTCATTGATCAAGGTAAGAATCAAATAGTTTACTTATTCTTTGAATTAGACATATCAAGTGGTGAAGGTTATGGAAGAAATAAGAATGAAGTAAATATGAGAATCTTACGGTGAGATTGGTTCGATCTAAAAAGTTGGCACACATCAGAGTAATGGACGGAAGTTGAAATGCAAAGGGAGTAGCGAAAAGCATGTTGAGAAGTTTCTCGAGATGGTGATGGCGCCCCATCAGATGGGAAACTGTAGAATGGGAGAGTAAATGATGAGGATGGTGCAGTTGATGAAAATGGGAGAGTTGGGAAGTTGAAGAATTATTTGTCCCTTTTTATTAAATCTTTAGCGGGAAATTACATATACTTGCATTCTAACCACACAATGCAACTACAGTTCTTGGTAACTCAGATAAGTTATCAATGAAAAACACAAAGACAAGATTCTTGATTTAGAATAAGCTCGGTTGCTCCTTGATAAGAGATTCAGATTCTCCTTATGGCCTCTCACTTGTTAATACCATTTGAGTAGATTCACATTCTCCTTTGACACCCCTTTTCAAATCCCCCAAGCCTTAGTATGGTTGTTGGAAAACCTTGAAGAACACACTGATAACTTTTACGTAATTTCAGCCATCAGAATCCATATCCCGGAACGGCAATGGAACTGTTTTCACTGCTCTAAACTTCCCAACATTGTTCAGATGCTCATTTTCCAATCTACAAAATCACATAAATCAAGTCACACCACAAATTAATTTCATTTCATCCAAAGCTGAATCATGCATTTTCTACCTGTAGTAGTTCCAGTGTCCACGGCGAATGACCTCCAACGAAGCAAGAAAAAAGTCGATTAAACGAGACTCCAACATACCAATATTGAATCTCATAACAGCCTCCACCCATGCAACTCTTAGGACAACGTTCAAGGCCTACAAATACTTTTCAATTAGAAAAAACAAAAGAAAAACTTCAGACTAGACATGCAAAGTTAAGTCTAGCTTACAATTGATCCATAGTAAATGTTTCTGTTCTTGAGTAATAAGTCATCTCTGAGCCATGGATTCTTTGACTTAGCATTGAGAAGCCCCCAATCCTTAACAAAATCCCAGTACAATTGGTAGACCGTGGCTGCGGCAGAAGTGACCAGAACTATGACCATCCACAGGTGAGAGGGCTGACGAGCATATGTCACCCTTGCTCCAGCCGCCACCATAGCAGAGACATATTTCCCAAGGTTAGCAAGATGGTCCACATTGCATTCGTCAAACCATCTCCGCACGCACTGAAAAATTAACATCAACAACTAGAATATTATATAATATCTTTCTTAATTAACATTTACATCAAAATATTCAAAGTAGACATGCCTGCATCGCTCTCCAGTAGTAGGGAGCGAAGGAGATGACATATGCAAGCTCTCTGTACATCTTGCCGGACTTGCAAGTCTCGTAGCGATGAGTCTTGAAACTACCAGCAAGAAAATAGCATGCTGCTGATTCCATGTGCCTCAGCAACGGAATCTATCCAGATATGGAAGAATAGATTAGTTTCTTGAAAATGGGCTTGTATGTATTTCATCATAGTTTCAAGTTAGAAATTCTACCTGACTAGTCAGTTGATCCGCCATGAAGAAATCAACCATCAAAACCTAAAAAGATTTCAAAGTGTCAGCAAATTAAAAATCCATCATATTTATATTTAGAGAAAGAGGCAAAACGAATACCTACGTAATTTCGTAAAACTATCATGTATTCATTTATTTTCCTTTAAATATTTATCATGTTCTTAGAGACGTGGTATTTTTTGCTAGCATTTTCACCTTAACACATAGTAATTTGTTTTGCCTGTTTCCCTATGTATTTGGGGACAGCATCAACTAATAAACCTTGTAAAATGGCGAGCAAATTATGTTGCGCATGACTCGGAGGAAGGAATATCTGGTCGGACGATACAAGATGTTGATTGGGCAAATCAGAAGTAAAGCAAAACTCTGAAAAACAGTACAAGTTTGGAACTATTAGTAATAAGACATAAATATGCATGTATATATTTGTTTGTGTTACCAGAAAGAGAAGGCCAGGGATGAAATCGACTTGATGGGGAGAGAAGCCGGTGGAGAGCAAGATGAGGTGGACGACCATGGCGCCGACGACGGCTGTCATCAAGGAGGTGCATATAAGAAAGGCTTCTCGGTACTTGAGGGATGTACTCGGCTGGAATTCGAATATAAAGTTGTAGTTGATTCTTGTTTTCTTCCACATGAACAAATTGCAGCCATAGATGAACAAATGCAAGCTCAGTAGTGCAAACACGCTGCAGATTCAATAATATTAGTATTAGTTGTTTAATTGAAACACACTCCTACAAGTTTGATAAATTTTGTAATATTTTCGACGAGAAACTAACATGCTGCCAATACCAAACTTTCTTGAATCTTGACGTAAATACTCCCATTTAAAAATCTTGAGTTCGTGGGGATTCACTATTTTGAGTTATTTGATTTTAGGAAGGAGAATGGGGGAATAATTGCAACATTTAGAAAAAATGGAGAAAAAAATCAAATTTGGGGGAACCTCCAAACACCCACCCAAAAAAAATATTCCGCCATGTGTAATATGAAAGTGCATTGCTTACTTTTTTTCTTTACTTCTCTAGCATATATTATTCGGTAGTTTGATATATGCATATAATTTTAATAATCTGGAATGCTTTAGCTTTACATCATAATGGATTCCGGATTCGAACAAGTGAGGGCTGTAAGATTAATTAAATAGAACATGTGAATAGTGTGTTTTTATTTTATAGTACTCTCTCCGTCCCGCTCTAAGTGACATGTTTTTTTCATTTTGGGCGTTCCGTCTCAAGTGACCTGTTTCTAAAAATGAAAATAATTTTTTTAAGAAATCACAAATTCTCTCCTACATTATCATTTATTTCTCATACTTTAATCATTTATCTCCCTTACTTTATCATTTCTCTTTCATACTTTATCGTTTACTCTCACACAATCTCACTAATCTTCTCTCTCTTATTTTATTATCTACTCATCTTTCATATTTTATCATCTATTTTCTTAATTTTTGCGTAAAAAAAAAAGCGGATCACTTAGAACGGAACAGAGGAAGTATTAGTTTTGGGTCTACAAATGGAGTTTTGAATAATTTTCTAATTTTTTATACTATTACACTAAAAACCCTTATAATTGATAGTAGAATGATATCATTAAGAAACAAATAAAATAAATTTCCCTAAGAAAAATAATTGTTTGGAGGGTTGTTAATTAACGTATCTTTATCTACTGTTTAAATAATGTACAAAAATAAATTATATTTTCTTAATGCAAGTAATACATGCATATGTAGAAACAACTTAAAAAGATAATACTCCCTCTGTCCCAGTAATATTGTCTTGTATTTTTCTTGGATCAGCCTAATAATATTGTTTTGTTTTTTTTAATGACAAAAAACATTTTTTATTAAAAAATGAGGTGGATCCCTCATTACTCACTAGTTATCTCACATTCTTATACACACTCTCTCTATAAAAGTTAATCTCTTAGATAATTTCGTTTCAATACGAACTCAGAAAATTATGATTTTTAACTTTTTAAAAACTTTAGATTATTTCTTTAATTACAATATGAAAAGAAAAATTTAAATAAAAAATCAATTGCCTCAATTATGCCTTAATAGAATTTGGATGAATTCTCAATCATTCTAAGCAATCATTTCTCGAAAATTGGGTTAAATATTTATTACAATTAAAACACATAAAATATATAACTAAATCAATTTTCTTTATCTCCGTACCGAAAAAACCAGACGATATTAATGGGACTGAGGGAGTAAATAGAAAAACCTGAATAGAGGGTAAACGGTCTCAATGTAAGAAGATTTTGTTGAAGCCGAGTACATGCCACTGAGATGTGCCAATATTGCATACAAACAGAATAATGTGACAAATGTACCCGTGAATAAACCTGCAGAGAACACACCCTCAAAAATCACAAATAAATGCAAGAAATTAATTAATAAAAAGAATAATTAATTATTTAATAATCTGTCTCACCAACAAAAAAGGTAACGATGTGAGAATCTTTTTGGCGTTGGGGCCTCAAGAATTTCATAGCTTTTTTCCTGTCACCGTTGGCAAAGTGCTGCGTGAATAAACACTCCACTTCGTCCATTAGTCTTACCACCTTTTCTTTCCACAAAAGAACCCATCATTAATAACTCATTTATTTAATCAATTCCCTACCCAATAGTTATTCCACTAACTATCATTATAAAATATAATTATTATTCCAATAAGTATTATTGTATATATTTAATATAATTATTCCACCACAATTAATTGATATATCCATGTTTAATATTTCATTCAACTTTCGATTATGCATATCTTGCATAATGAGATGTTATAAACTTGTGATCGTCGTACCTTGTCGGAACTAATGAAATGCGATCTTTTGACTACTTTAAGGTAGCTTGCTGAAGCCTGCTGATTTGCTACCTGGTGAAAATATCCACAATTCAATTAAGATATTCATTAATTTCGAAAGCATGATACTGGACCGACTTGATAGTAATTACCTTGTCGAATTTCTTGAGGATCTTTGTAAAGGCCACCATGTTTAGCGAACTGACAAATAGCACTAAGTTCATTAGAATAAATAAACTCATGCAGCGAAAATTCAAATTCGAATATTCTTTAAAATCTGTGTAATAAATACTGTATTTTATAGTATATTTGTCTTGTTTCTAGCTAGCTATTTTTGCAAATAATTATTACACGAGTTCATGTTTTCTGCGTTTTGTTTGCATGACAGCAAGTATAAAAAGCACATCTGTTATTTCAGGTGCCAGTTTTTAGGGGGTGTCATATATCATGTGATTCTATAAACCAAAATTCTCTACTCATTAATTTCGAAAACATTACCTCGATTATTTAAGTATATATTGCTTTTTTCATTTTTACATATAGCCAGAGGACCACCTATTGTAGGATTTATTGCTTTTATTAATCACTAAATACATGTAATACCCGATACCAACTAATTCTCCATTTTTAAATCTCTTATTCCAACTGTATATTGCTGGCATGCACAATTTAAAATTTTCATAACTATTACGTACTAATAGTAATTAGGAAAAACTTTGTTTAGGCGGGTACTGGAGTTAAAAAAAGACTATGTATCATAATCTTTATAAAGGAATATCATTAATCATAAACGTACCTATACGTTTTTAGCAAGCCAAGTCCTCTATAAAGTTCCACAAATGCCCCCCTGATCATCTTTTCTGCACACTGAATCTTCTTTCTGTTGATATATTCCCCACCTCCTCCGTTCTTGGGGTTGTTTACTAAATCCTCCCACAGCATCGACGTAACGGCGGCGATGGTCTTTGTCGGCGTTGTGGCCGGAATATCGATTCGCATGGCCATCTTAGGCTTCCCTTTCTTTGTCTTTCCTCTTACGGCCGAATTCACGAAATTTACCCCATTTTTTTCCAGTGCTGCTATAACTTCATCTGTTTGGGAATCCGTTGGACTGTCGCAGTATTCGCTCTGGCTCTCTGCATACAACACAAGTTTTAATTCACGAAACATAAAGGGGCCAAAATTTTAATGTCCTTATTTCCGCACACTCCTTCATAATTTTGTGCTTCACCTCTACTTACTACGTACCTAGGATGTGTTTTCTGTTTTTTTTTAAATGTTTCTTAGTTTTGTAAATGCATATACAGTTTTTAGTGTTTACAAAGAGAGCAGATCTCATGTCTCAAAAAGTCAATGTCTCAATTATATCATAACTAAAAATACATAAATCCGATATAATAGAGAGTACAAAAGTAAAAGAACAATTCAATTGATATCCAAAGTAGTAGTTTTAACTGGGACATGTTGATATATTAACTTTTTGGGACAACATAACATTATATTTGATGATTTATATTTAACTATTTAACTACATATATCTATATAATGTACTTGTCATTTCAATATTATATTCATTTTAATCTATTTCAATACTTATGAAACTGACGCGCGTTTTTTTCAATTTGAAAAAAATCATCATCAACTTAGAAAAATAATTTATTTTTATAAGCTAATGATTATTAAAAATAATAATAATTAAAATACAAAAAAAAAGAATAATAAAAATATTATTGGAGGACCATATAAACAAAATGTAGCTAGACTGTCCACCCGCTAGATAATTAAGTAAACTGAATTATCATAAAAAAAAAAGTTATAGAAAAAGGTACAAAGGGAAAAATAGAACTGTAGAATTTAGCTGCCGATTAATCGAATTAAGCTGAATTGAAAATATTTCAATTTTTATAACTTTACTTAGTATTGTAACTACAAGCCCTCGGTTTTATACATATAATTGATAGTTGAATTCATGACCCTAAATTATGATGCCAGATATGTAAAAATCAACCTTCTCGTTCATTTCTTGAAGTAATCAGATGCCTTTTTCCGAACAACGGATAGGTGTTTAAGTGATACTTCTCGTTGCAACTTTGGAAAAACATGTAGCAATCTATATTTGTGTTGTTCTTTGATTTTTGAAATGATAACATTATAATGCACTTTATATATTAATTCTTTACTTATCTATATTTTTTTGTCAATTTCTATTTTTTCCTTATAATTTTAGTTAAAACAGAAATCAAAATTTTCCAAACCAAATACTTCTAATTTTTTATTGTCTACTTGAACATACCAAATACTTTACAAAATAAAATATTTTCTATAATTTGCAATAGTTCATATGCGAAAAATATAATAAAACAAACTAGTTTTATTGTTGGAATATCAAATAAATAGACTTTAGATGGCTCACTTGATATAGTAATTGAGGCTGTGAATCCGTTTTTTTAACCATCATGCTGCAATGAGTCAATAAATATAGATAGAGCAACTGACCGGACAAGTCCGAGGCCAAGCGCGAGAGAAGCCCCAGTCCGGTGCCGCCAAAGTTTTTGCGGCGGCGGTCGCCGAGGACTCTCTTAAGGTCGATCAAAATCAACTGCTGCTTCTTCAATATATCTCCTCTTTCAAGAAACTCGGTCTCTTTAGACTTGTAAAAATGATTCACTTTGTTTAGCTCATCATCTAACATTTCGAAGAACACCTTAACCTGTTCGTGCATATATAAAAGAATTAGTTAACCAAACAAACTAAATTAGCCAAAAACATAATTTGGAAGAAATTAAATAGATTTGATAGACCTCGTCTTCCTCAGAAAACAGCTGACTAAGCTCAGTTTCATAAACCTCAACATCTTCTTCTCCTCCTACTGAAACTCTACTTTTCACCTGCAATAGGAAGAGCGAATTTGTTGGTTTTTCTAGTAGTTGGATTTGTTTCACAATTTTGTCACGATGCTTAGCCGCAATAGACAAGCTGTTCAATTTCCTGCTTTATCGCGCAAGCAACCAAGGAAAACAAAAACGAACTGACCAATTAAAAGCGCGACTTTTTGATATCATATATAGATACTGGACCTTCCTTACGATTATCTTCAACTTTAAAATTATAGAAGAATCAAACAAAAAGCAGATAACCGAACATGCACCCATTTAGTAAAATGAAAACGGGAAGTATATAAAGAAGATTTACATAAAAAAGGGAGAGAATTATTGATCCAAAAAGGGTATACTTTCAATTTCTGCATACCTGAATGATTTCGCGGTTCTCAACACTGCCTGTTAGTTTGGCTGAGAGAGCTCGAATGGGATCGAAAATGGATCTGCCGAAGTCATATTTGGTGCCGGAGAGATGCTTGGGCTTTCTTGATATCTTGATCTTTTTTACATGCTTTTTGAGTTGCCAGTAGTTTACAAATGCATGTTTCCATTCTGGAATGAGCTGGGCTTCGAGCTCCTTGGAGAATTTTACCATGTCGTCGTGCCGGTGGGAGGGTGGCGGATGGACAGAGCTGAAGGGATCGAGGCAGGAGAGTAGAATTAGAAAATTCTATTTATAGACAAGTTTTGAGTGTAACTTTTATTAACAAATTAGATTAGATATAATAGGTGATAATGCTACTAATCTACACAATAATTTGGTAGGTTATAGCTACTTTGAGATCGATCTTGTAAATATAGACTTTAAAATTGGCCTATTAATTTCTTAAAGTTGTTACTTATATGGTACGCACTCGATGCAAATTGTTCTTTATAATTATTTGTAAATTGTAATAGGTTATAAATAACTTGTGATATGTTCTACTTATTGGAGTTGGATAATTTATATCTATGATAAAGTATTTTAATTGTAAAAATTAAAACTTCACAGCGTTTGAAAGAAATACTAACTCTTTTCATTAAAATTATGTTCTCTCATTAAAAGTGATTGATACTAAATAGTATTTCATCCCTTTTATAGAAAGTGTTTTCTTTTTATGGGATACGGAGATTAAGAAATTTGTAGTGTGTTGAGTATATTGTTGACTTTTGACTTTTTAATTTTGGTCCATACATTATTTTATTTTTTTAGTAATAAGACACTTTCTATGCAACGGCTCAAAAAGGTAAGCAGGACACTTCCTACGGGTTGAGGGAATATTCTAATATAACATAATATAGTGGGTCACACTACTTCTACACTACTTTAAACACAAAACAAAACTTTCTTGAATCTTGTACCAAAGATTTTGAGTCACTAATAATGGAATGGGACTAGGTTGCAAGGACACTCCGAAAAAGTCCGACGTACTGTGTCGGACACGGACACGCGCCCGACACTGCCCAACACTGCCCAACACGTGTCTGACAAGTCAAAACTGTGTTCATATTAAAAAAAATTATTCGGACACGTGTCGGACACGTTATTGACCGTGTCCGACACGGCAATTTTGAAAATGTACACGGCTGGAGGATAATTGGGCTTATTGGGCTATGTTTAATTAATAGATTGGACTGAATTTAATTATAAATTAAGTTAAATTTAATTAATTAGTTGTTTTAGTGTTTGTAATAATAAATTTTAATATGTTTTTAATATGATAATTATTTATATATTTATAATAATATTATTGTTTTATTTATATATTATTTTAATATTTTAAAATTTTATATATTAATTATTTAATATTATTTATATATTAGCGTCTGTGTCGTGTCTTAATATTTTTTTAAAAAATATCGTATCCCGTATTCTGTGTTCGTGTCGTATCCTATCTTGTGTCGGTGTTCATGCAACCTAGTGATGTGGTGAGTACATTTTAATAAGTGTATTATAAGTAATTGATGAAATAAGTTTATTTATGTACAATTTGCGTACTCAGTGGTACTAATTGCAGTACAGTTCAAACAGAAATTTTAAAATTTTTACGTATTAAATAATAATGAGTTGTAGATGAAAATATTATATGTGCATAAAGACATTATGATAATTTTTCTACTAGAAACTAGTATTTTACAAAAGACATTATGATAATTTTTCTACTAGAAACTAGTATTTTACAAGCAATATATATATATACATGGAGGGTTTAATAGGGGAGGGTTCTTTTGAGAACATCCATTAATGAAGGAATTGAGAACAAATCTCCTCCTATTTTGTAGATATGGATGGTTGAGATCAAAAGTTAAATTAATAGTTAAAAAATAAATTTTAAATGTTATTGAGTTTAAAAAGGGTAAATTGGTACAAAACCTTAAAAAATAGATACGAAAATGAAGAGACCTAATTCTTACGTCTTCATTATCCTCCTACACTCTCTACATTCTCTCTCTTCTCTCTCTCTATTTCTCAATTTGCAGAAATCTCCCCCAATACACTACGCACATCGCCGCACCACTGCAGTGTCGTCGTCCCTCCACCGTGCCGCCGCAGCACCACCGTCGTCCTCACCATCGTGCCTCCACTGTGCCGCCGCAGCACCGTCGTCCTCCCACCGCGCCGCCGCAGCACCATCGTCCCTCCATGCGCGGGCCGCAAGCACCGTCGTCCTCCCACCGCGCCGCCGCAGCACCGTTGTCCCTCCACCGCCCGCCGCAGCACCATCGTCCTCCCACCGCGCCGCCGTTCATGAAATTCCGACAGATTTGAATAACAACTTTTTCTCCCTTTCTCTTCTCTCTCTCTCTCTACCCTAGACCTGTCAAAATTCGTCCTAAATCTGCAGAGTTCCGTCCCAGATTTGAACAAATCCATCCCAGATCTGAATATATGCATCTCAGATCTGGAGATACTCTAATCAGATCTGCAAATTAACGAAAGTGCATACAGAAAAAATGAAAGGTGCATAAAAATTCAACATGAAGTGCATACAGATAAAATGAAGAACAATTTTTTCTCCCTCTCTCTTCTCTCTCTCTATACCCTAGATTTGTCTAAATTCGTCCTAAATCTGCAGAGCTCCGTCCCAGATTTGAACAAATTCGTCCCAAATCTAAATAAAGAAAGTGCATACAGAAAAAAGGAAAAGTGCATACAAATTAAATGTAAAGTACATAAGATATTATTGAGAAAATTACTGAAGAAAGAAAAAGTAGATAGAAAAACAAGAGAGGAGAGAGAAGAGAAATAACGATAAAAACCAGAGGAGAGAGAGGAGGAATATTGAATTTCTAAATAAATTGGAAAGTTAGGTTTTCGAAATAAAATTGAGGATAATTAAGGCTTTAAAATTAGAAACATCTCCTTTAATCTAAGCTATACATCTTCAAAATGAAAGGATGAGATGTGTTCCTAGTTCCTTCGTTAAGGGAGTGTTCCTAAAAGATCCATCTCCGATTTAATATATCTATATAATATATATATATATATATATATATATATATATATATATATATATATTCTAATGGATTATTCTCAGCTCCTCACAGAGTGAGTCATCAAAAATATATTACGGTATAGATGGGAATTTATAGAGGGATGTGTGGCTGTCTAATCTCTCCGCACTTTACGTGGTGCGGATTGATTAAATTCACTTTTGAAGACTTATACTAGATTGCTTTTTAATTTATAAACAATAGAAAAGGAAAAGTTTATGTATACATTAACAATATATTTATACTAAATAATTATTGGAGGATCGACTCTAAGTAGGCAAAAATTTTTGCTCTGAACAAAAGTTTCATTTAATAAGTAACATTTGTTTTGAACAAAAATGTCATTCTTTGAGTATCATTTATTCGAAAAAAAGTGTCATTTTAATTTTCAACGCTATCTACCAGCACAGACAAAAGTGTTATTTGTTCTGAACAAAAATGTCAATTGTACAATCTCATTTGTTTCAAACAAAAGTATCATTTATTTTTTTTAAAGTGTCATTTTGTGAACTATTAATTGTTTTGGAAAAAAAGTCACTTGTTCGAAAAAAGTGTCATTTGTTGCAAACAAATGTGTCATTTGTTTCGAACGAAAGTATCATTTTATTGAGCATCAATTGTTATCGAAAAGTGCTAATTATTTATAATAAAAGTGTCATTTAAAAATTACAAAAAATACATGCATATCAGTGATGGTTAAGAAGTTCAAAATGAAAAATGACACTTTTGTTTTTGAAACCAATCTTAGTCAACAAATGGCACTGTTGTTTTGAGAAAAAAATACTCCCTCCGTTCCACTCCATTAGTCCAGTTTTCCTTTTCGGGGCCGTTCCACTTCATTAGTCCACTTTCTTTTTTTAACTTAAAATAACACTCTTATATATTCTAGTGGACCCTACAACTTTATACTACTTTACACACAATAAACAACTTTCTTAATCTCCGTGCCGAAAAGAAAGTGGACTAATGGAGTGGAACGGGGGGAGTATGTCATTTGTTCAGAAAAAAAAAATGTCCATTGTTTTGAAAAGAGTTTCATTATTTTGAAAAAATAATGTCATTTATTTAGGAAAAAAATTTCAATTGTGTTAGAACAAAAAGTCATTTGAAAATTATAGAAATAGATTACCATTTGCCATAACTAATAAAGGATATAAACCAACATATCCCTTTTCTTATCCACAAAAACTAACTAGTTCACATAATCACATCCGCACTCATATATTTGAATTAAGTAAATCCCTCTTCCGTGAAGAAATTACAAAAATCAGACATCAAATCGGAAAAACAGAGAGCCATATGAATGAACTTCAGATTAGAAGAGTAGGAAATGCATACCCAACGACCAGACGAATTCACTAGTTTTTTTATTTGCATAGTCATAACAAAACAACATTAATTCACAACACATTTTTCTAGGATAATCAGGGGAGAGACAACAACAAATTAAACTCCCTTCAGTACGAATTCACTAGTTTTTTTATTTGCATAGTCATAACAAAACAACATTAATTCACACCATATTTTCTAGGATAATCAGAGGAGAGACAACAACAAATTAAACTCCCTTGAGTCTTAATTTGTCGATAGATTTCTTAATTTAGGATGCAAGAGGAGGAAAAGGAAAACTGGCTTACATTTTTCAGAAGATTAATACATCCTCTTCCGAGAACAGGTGAGACAACAAAATTCTTTACCAAAATAAGTTATCCTCATCCAAGAATAATATTGAATGATTGGTTTAGAATTTAATTTAAATTCTGCTAGACTCATCAAGCTCGGTAATCGCGCAACCGGCGTCCCCGACTATGTGCAGTACGACCAGTGGCGGAGCTAGAATTTCTCGATGGGGTGGGTTGAAAAGTAAATACTTGGGCACGATAATTTTATATATAATTTTTTTTTACATGTTATAATACTCCATCCGTCTCTACATTAATTAGAGTGAAATGAACACTCTATATTTATAAAAATGCCACACTAGTTTCCCATTTTAGGACGAAGACAAATTTAGAAAAAAAAAAGTGTGAAAATTAGAAATGTATAAAAAAAGGACAAAAGGAAAAATTAAAAATAAACTAGCGATAATGCAATAAGAAATTTAAGAACAAGATTGAAAAAAAAAAGTAATAGTGAAATAGAAAGAAAAAAAATGCAAAAATAGGAAAAGAATAGAGAAACAAAGAAGAAAATTGAAAATTCGAAGGAAACAAAAGAATGAAATAAGAAGAAACTAAAATGAAAAAGGTGGGAGTAAGATATAAAAAGAGGGATAAAGTAAAAAAAGTGAACAAGGAAAAAAGAGGAAAATGAAAATGCAAAACGAATAATATCTACAATATAAATTAAAAAATAAAGGAGCAAGTTGTATTAAGAACTAGGTAAAAATGGGTAGTTGTTTAGTTAAATGGGTGGATCGACCTTCTACTTTAATTAGAGTGAAATGGACACTTCATATTTACAAAAATGCCACATTTTCTTTTCCATTTTTGGACGAAGATAAATCTAGAAAAAGTGTGAAAATAAGAAATGTATAAAAAAAGGACAAATGAAAAAATTAAAAATAAACTAGCGATAATACAATCAGAAATTTAAAAACAAGATTGAAAAAAAAAAGTATTAGTGAAATAGAAAGAAAAAAATGCAAAAATAGGAAAAGAATAGAGAAGCAAAGAAGAAACTTGAGAATACGAAGGAAACAAAAGAATGAAATAAGAAGAACTAAAATGAAAAATTGGAAGTAAGATATAAATAAGAGGGATAAAATAAAAAAAAGTGAACAAGGATAAAAGAAAAAAATGAAAATGCAAAACGAATAATATCTACAAGATAAATTAAAAAATAAAGGAGCAAGTTGCATTAAGAAATATGTAGAAATGGATAGTTGTGCAGTTACATGGGTGGACCGACCGTCTACTTTAATTAAAGTGAAATGGGCACTCCGTATATACAAAAATGCCACATTTTTTTTTCATTTTAGGACGAAGACAAATTTAGAAAAAAATTGTGAAAATAAGAAATGTAAATAAAAAAGGACAAAAGAAAAAATTAAAAATAAACTACAATCAGAAATTTAAAAACAAGATTGAAAAAAAAATATAATAGTGAGAAAAAAATGAAAAAATAGGAAAAGAATAGAGAAACAAAGAAGAAAATTGAAAATACGAAGTAAACAAAAGAATGAAATAAGAAGAAACTAAAATGAAAAATGTGGAAGTAAGATATAAATAAGAGAGATAAAAAAAAAGTGAACAAGGAAAAAAGAGGATAATGAAAATGCAAAACAAATAATATCTATAAAATAAATTAAAAAATAAAGGAGCAAGTTGCATTATGAGGCATTGGAACCTGGGACAAATGTAAAAGCATGATAGGGTTGAACTGCTAGACCAAACATCATTTGAAGAAATTTGGTCATCAGACTTGTTATCGTTTAACACCCCAATTTTCATAACATAACAAGGGACACTACTTCATACATAACATGCATATTTTCAAAACATTTTCATAGAAAAGAATCATTGAAAAACTCTAGTTATTGTCATACTCAGCGGAAGTCTTAAATAAAAATTTACTGAGTCTAACATTTTAAAAAGAAATAACGAAAAGTTCCTAAACTAAAAGCAATAATTTAAATATGATAAATTATCCTCGTGACCAGCACCACCAACACCTCTACGCATCGATCGAGCCATTTCCTGAAAATATGTTAAAATGATAGGGATGAGTACGACTATTCAGTGGGAGATATACACATTTACCAATATTATATATCATACCAATAAACCATAAAAAATTAGATCATGGAAAGAGATACTAGGTTACACAGACCATAACATTTTGATATGACCCAATTTCGACATATTCTCATAGAGGTTCCAATTTCGATCCCACGTCCCAATTTCGACCGATTACATAGAGGATTCAATTTCGATCCCACGGCCCAATTTCGATCGATTTTCATTGAGGATCCAATTTCAATCCAAGGGTCCAATTTCAACCCATCCTTTCATGCCTGTCATAATCACATGAAATATCGAACACAATAAATGTTGGGTATGAGATTCAGTAGGATAAGATACGAAACTCCCAAAACCCCTAGCTGAATGATGAGCATTTTAATGTAATTGCTTAGTTGAGGTCAACATGTTAGAAACTCAGTAGGCTAGCTAGAGTTCAGTAGCTAATAGGTACAGTAGAACATCTGTTGTCAGCCGGAAGAACTCATCATCAAGAATCCACTGAATCTGCAAATAAATTCGAGCCAACTACTAAATATCTCAGTAGAATGTCAGTAGAAGACAATTCAGTAAAAGGTCCGAGGAATCAGAGGAAGTCAACTCAGTATGCTCTGGGAGTTTGAACAAACCTTACCAAATCTTTATCCTTGACCAATGAGGACCTGCCAGCACTGTACCTGTTCTGCCATAAAGCTGCTCCGTAGGCTGAAAAAGAGGAAATCCCTACAGTGACATTCAAATTGATGATGTTCGTTTTTCGTGTCATTTTCGACACATGTCTAGACCTTCTTCCAACGGATCTATTCATGAGTCGAGACTACAAATAAAGAAGAGTCTTCATGCAGAGAAGATGTTGGGATTTTGTATATACTTGAAGCAATTTTTATGCTTGTATACAATGTGTTTTGTCCTTACCACTGTTTTATTCTCCTATCTAATAAATATATATTTGCACATGTAATTTTTATCTTGTATAAAAGTTAGATTTTTGTAGTGTGTCGGGTATCAAAGAAGACTACACAATTTGTTGAATTGACAAGATATAAACAATTATTACAATTGAGACAACTTAAGGATAAGTTGTCGATTTAAGTTGCAGTTTAGATAATAAGTGACTTGTCTTGGCTGCTTGTCTTTACTAGTACACTTATGGTGGTGTATTGATGGATCACAGTGAGATGTGTTCTCCTTACTGACCTTAGTGGAGAACCAAGATCTCGGTGACATAGCTGGTCTTAAGCTTTGTAAGACTTCAGCTGAGCACGTTTGGCTATCTATCACTTTGACCTACTATGTCGACCGGCATCCCGACTGGATCTATGTAACTTGCATCCGTCTATGTTAAATGGGTTGATAATATCCCCTCAGGAACTCGTAAGGATTAACATACTAAATCCGGCCGGTTGATTAAGTTCAGGTGTGTTAATAAGGTCGAGTGGTACTACTCAGGAATATAATAAGATGTTAATTAATTTAAGTTGTCAGTGAGCTTAATTAATTAACGGAGATTTGTTTCTTAGATACGGAGATCAATTAAGTCTAAAATACAAGCTCATGCTCAAGTTGGGATAAAGGGGTAAGTCAACACGAATTCTCTAATGGAATGAATCTGCGTTTATTAATTAATTTTGCTATGGGATGAGCATAGATAATTAATTAATTTGAGGTCGGCTTTATTTCTTGTATTACATCCCTGATCTGGCCGAATTAGTTGCCTACTTATTTATTGTCTCTCAAAAATCATTATTAATAGATTAATGTATTTTGCATTATTTAATAATATTATTTATCACGAATTAATTGGTTGAGCCAATTAATTAATAAATAGATGTAGTCCAGCAGATTAATTTATTATATTATGGTTTATTATGTGAAAGCCCATTAGAAGTATAGTTAAATTAATGGGCTACCAATATTAATACTCTATTGGTTTTTTAAGCGTATTTATATTAGTATCATGTTCATAAACAAAACACATTCACATACGCGAGTGAGAGAGAGACAGTATTCATATATTTCCTCAGTTCTCTGACCTCACGGAGGAAGAAAAGGGTCGGGACACAAATCAGAAGATCTGAAACACGAGCAACAATCAAAGCATCAACAACATACGTGGAGGTAGGTAACTGATTCTTCCTCATATTCTATCAATTGGTATCAGAGCCATGGTTTTGGGCTCTGATTATTGCTTTGAGGAGCATTTCTAAGGTTTTACCATCGTTATCGGGTTATTTTAATGTTTGGGGCGGCCTACGAGCTACTGTTTTAACCCATTTGTACCGTTTTTTCTCGTGGGAAAATCCACTTGTAGATAATAGGGCCAATATATTCAATTTTATATTTTTGTACTGTATTTGGACCGACAGGCACGAAAAACGAGGCAACGGCGAAAATTCCCAAATTCCCCGAAAACATTAGTTTTCTAAGGTTCCGCTACATCTTCCGGCGGCGATTGCCAGCGCGTCCAGCATCCGATCGGCAGTCGGCTTGAACCGTTGGATTCCTCATCTCACGGGCTTCGTGTTGATAGGTTGTATGGGATCATCCGATTCTTCATGCGGTCGAATTAGACGTTTGAAGTTGGCTGCCCTAATTTGCATTTTTCCAGCGAAAAAACTCTAAATTGAAGGAAATTGATGGAGATTTTGGCCCCGACGCATTTTTCACGTTTGCAGGCGCGACAATGACTATTCTTCTAGGAAGATATATGGGCAACATCGGGAATGCCGAATGGGAGTGAGAGGGAGGCCGGACGATGCGGAGAACCCTAGTTTTCTACGGTTCTGCCACATTTTCCGGCGGCGATTACCAGCGCGTCCGACATCCGATCGGCAATCAACTTGAACTGTTGGATTCCTCATCTCACGGGCTTCGCGTCGATAGGTTGTATGGGATCATTCGATTCCTGATGCGGTCGAAATCGACATCTGAAGTTGGCTGCCCTAGTTCGCATTTTTCCAGTGAAAAAACTCGAAATTGAAGGAAATTGATGGAGATTTTGGCCCCGACGCATTTTTCGCGTTAGCAGGCGCGATAATGACTATTCTTCTAGGAAGACGTCTGGGCAACATCGGGAATCCCAAATGGGAGAGAGAGGAAGGCCGGACGAGGCCGAACGATGCGGAGATGACGAGCAGGAGCCGCAGTGGCGCGGCTGCGACTGTTTGTTGTACGCACGCAGATCCAGCATCTCCAGGCGATGGTGTGAGCAGGACACCGGCTTCTCGTTTGCCGTTGTCCGGCGATTCCCTTGAGACAGGCGGCCGATAGAGAACTGTCTTGGAGCGGCGACGGCGGGTTGCTGCGGTGTAGATAGAGTGCTGTTGTCATGCTGATGTCAGCCCTATTTGTTAACTCAGTAGCTGACGTGGCTGCCATGTGGTAGCCAGTTTGATGACATGTCGCTGACGTGGAATTTTTCCCGAGGTAGTTTTCCGAGGCATTTTTGATGCAGTTTCCATTTCGAGAAATTTCGAAGAGCTGTATTTGTTCGGGCGATGTAATAGAAGATTTTAATATTTATCTGTGTGTTTAGCCCGATAACAACGTTTAAATTTCCAACTTTTGTATTTATTTATTTCTTCTTATGCTTTAGCATGTGATTATGTGATTAATTGCACTTAGAAAAAAATGAAAATAGGATTTGTATCTTTAAAAGCATGTTTACTTTTTCGTGAGCACGTTTTATTATGTGTGCTTAGAAATTGCATACTTTGAGAATTATGTGGTGATGCATGATCCAACAATTTTTTAAATAAAAAGATTAAGAAAGTTTTAAAATTAATGTTTAATTAGACTAAAATTAAATTGGATATTAAGCATTAATTTGAAACTCCATTAATTGGACCCTACACGAAAGTAAGACAATTATATATGTAAACGTGCACCTGAGTGGCTAGCTTGTATTTTTGAATTACGAGTTTTGTGAGATGGGTTTTCTAATAAAATATTTAATTATTATTAAGTATTTTTTAATTACGAGTTTTGTGAGATGGGTTTTCTAATAAAATATTTAATTATTATTAAGTAGTGTTGGGATAAGGATTCAGTTGATGAATCAATAGATTTGAATATCCCAAAAACCCTAGCTGAATGTTGTACGTTCATTCTGGAATAGCTTAGTTTTAGTTCAGTTGTTAGGAACTCAGTAGGCTAGAGCTCAGTAGCTACAGAGTTCAGTAGAAGACCTTGTACTCAACTGATGGACTCAGGATCGAAGAAGTCAGTTGTTCAGCCGACCACCAACTGAATCTGCACAGGAATTCATGCCCATGCACTTATACTCAGAAGAACGTCAGTAGGAAGTCACTTCAGTTGAAGGTCCGAGGATTCAGAGGAAGTCAACATTGATGTTTGATAAGTCTCACCTACCAATCTACCTCGACCAATAAGGAGCCGACATCGACTTATCTTTTCTGCAAAAGCTGCTCCCAGACTGAAAAGAGGAGAATCTCTACAGTGCACCTACTCACCAACGTTCAAAATTAAGGTGTTGTTTTCCTTATCGTTTTGACACGTGGCTAGACCTCCCACCAACGGATCTATTCACCATCGACGACTATATAAGAGAAGTCTTCATGCAGAGATACTACCGGGAACCCAAGCTATCTACGCAAAAACCTCTTAACACCCTCAATAGAAGAATCCCGTGAAGAACTAGCATTCATAGAAGAACCCTTTAGTTCATCACTTAGAGTTATATTTGTTCCCCTTCTCTTATCTAAGCAAGCCTTATTGTAATATCTTTAGCTTAGAAACCTCGAGGAAGTTCACATCTTTGTGAAACAGTTCTTATTGTAAGAACTTCCTCTTAGTTGGAGAAGACTCAAACTCTTTAAGTTTGAAACCTTTGTAAAAGTCACTACGACTATAACTAGAGAATTTGTCCAGTGTACAGATCACTGAGAACTTGCTCAGTATAAGCTTCAAGTTGTATCTGTCTTGAGAATAGATTACTGAGACTTGCTCAGTATAAATATAACAAGTATCCTGCTTTGGTCAGGACAGTGGACGTATGACCTAGTGTGTCCGAACCACTTTAAAAATATGTTGTGTTGATTTACTGCTTTCTTTTATTGATCATACTGCATTAAAACTGTATTTCATCAAACTCGGCATAAAATTAGCTTTCTAACCGAGGCGTTTCATATGGCCTACACTTCCGCACACAACTCTAATACTGAACGACTATTCGACTGACTCAAGTCAGTAGAGCTGAACTCAGTAGAAGAATTTCTTGCCCACGCAATCTGAAAGTATATTTGGCTGTCTGACTCAGTTCAGTAGCAAACTCAGCTAGAGCTGACTTTCGAGTTTGAGAACGAATTTGTATTCAGGTGTATTCACCCCCCCTAAACCTGAACCACGTCTCAGGACCAACAAGTAGTGAGCGCGAAACCGTAAACGTCCACCTGAGTGGCTTACGTACTTAGTAAACACGACTACTCTAGCAGATAATAGTTAAATAAGATGCTTAATTAAATCAAATTGAATGTGGTATGGTTCTAGTAAGTATGCCAATTTTGAGAATTTGATATTAATTCGGTCAAATTATTGGTCAAAGCTTAGATGTCACCGCGAGTACAACTTCCTAAGAAGACCCTTCAAACTTCAAGGCAGATACTGAAGCTGACTTCTCTGATGTGTACAACCTCGGAAACCTCTACTGATTTAACTTTGAACACCACTGACAGTTAGAGAAACTATCAGGCCGTTGTTGAGTCTGATCGGGGGTTCAGTAGTATGCTCCTGCTGAGATTAACTTTACTCAAGGTCGACTCTTAGTTCGAGAACCGCCTGCCGAGTCCGGTTCTACCGACTCTTTCGATGCTTTGCTCTCGCCGAGTCCAAGACTCATCGAATCTTAACACCTCTCAGTATGCTGCTCCTGCTGAGTCCAGCACTACTGAGTCTTCACTCCATGGTACTGAGGCAGATAGTCTACTGAGGTTTAGCAAACAGAACTTCTGAGCCTGGACCAAGCTGAATGTGAGTCTACTAAGTCTGAAACTCTCAGAGACCAAGGCGTTACAAAATACAAAGTAATGGTTCACCAATCAAATTATGGTTTTGGGATCAACCAAATTTTCTAAACAATCTACTGCTGAATCAACTCCCAACAATTTCCCCTTATTTGATGATGCCAAAACCTAACACTACAAACTATCAGATACGAACTCCTTACAAAAATTACAAGAAGAATCAGTGGAGTTGTACTTCTAGTTCTAATCTACTGAGGATAATTAGGAGTTAACAGAATATCTCATTATGACAAATTCTCCCAACACAATTCCTCCAAGACAATAATCAAACCTAGCAACAACAGACTAACATAGATAAGAGGTGAGTGTGTGAGTCAGTAATCACTTAGTTGATTCTGAGTGTTAAATTAAGAAAAATAGGTCATTGAGACAATAAGATGTTGTCAGGCCAAGTAGCAAAGGTGTATGTATATATAAAGAGTTTAGTACAAATACATCTCTTGCTACACTATCAAACAAAACAGAGAGGACCTAGCAAGACTATCTCCTGAAGCGCTGAATCATTGCCTTAAAGTCTTTGGATTTATCTTCAGGTAGAGGGAGTCCATACATCTTGAAGGTGTCTCTCCTGAGCTTTTGAATCCTCTGATTATATACAGAATCATTAGGATGAAGATCCAAAGCTAAAACTACTCTTCTAACTTCTCCTTCGATCACGCCGGTGTAGAGAGATCCGTCAAGCTTCTGAGGTGGAGGCAGTGGTCTGTAAGCCGGAGTCTGAACATCTATTTATCGTCAATTGCTTTCTCGACCATATTGTAGATATCTGATCACACCTAAAAAGCCATTCATTAAAGGCATAATCCTTATGAGTTTCTGGCCAATACTGCAAGACATAGTAGCGCTTGATGAATTCAGCCTTAAGCGTCTCCCAGTGCTGAGTCTTCTCCCAGGGTATCCATTTGTCGACCCGAGGCCACCTAAGCATCTTTTGATCATTTGGTCTGCGGCCTCTTCTTTATTTGTATGGAATTTCCCTGTCCTTCGGCGGAGGAGGTCTTGGTTTCAATCTCTCTACTTCCCTGGCTTCTTCAGCAGCCTTTTCTTTAGCCAGAGCCTCTTACCATCTGTGTTCCTCCAGCTGATAGTATTTTGCTCTCATATCCAGAGCAATAATGCTGAAGTTTATCTTCTCGTTGATCGTCGGCTCAGCTCTCTTCTTTCCTTGCTGCTGCTGTGAGTCAGTAGCTGTCTTCTCAGCTTTGCTCTTTTTCCTTTTCTTTGTCAGCTTCATCCTTCAGGATGAGTTTCCTTGCAGGAGGCCTTTTTGCTGGTTTCCTAGTTGGAACCTTAGTACGGGCCTTTGCCGGAGCCTTCTTTGGCTTATTTGTTGCCTCAGCCTCAGCCAGCTCTCTTGCCAGTTTCTCATCAGCTTCTATCTGAGCTTGTTCAGTTGGGCTTATGTATCGTTTAAGGATTTGTTCAGCAGAGTAGGAACCTTCAGTGGCTTCTTTCCCTTTCCCAACACTGGTGGCGGCAAAGGAGGCTCTTCCTCATCTTCTGAGTCCTCCTCCAGGAATTCAGCAACTTCCTTAATATGTTTCTGAGAGTCAGCAGAAGTTCCTGTTCCTGTCTCCTTGGGTCCTGAGCCACTTGGGCCAGTCTCAGCGCCTACATCACCTGAGCTGGATACACCCAGGGCCTTACCCTTAGTCTCAATCTCTTCCCCCTTAGTAGGAGTTGGGTCAGTGGGAGCAGATCTGACTTGAGTCCCTAGTACTGACTTCTTCCCTTTGGCCATTTTGTCCCCCTTTTTGGCATCATCCAATACGCCAGGGGTGGGAAGTGAGACTACCTTGGAATTCAGTGTTGAATAAGCATTAGAAAGTATATCCCAAGTTTTCTGTAGACCTTCAAATTTCTCATGTAAGTCGTTCCTCTCAGTTATGAGGTCTTCACTGTATTTGCGGTGAGAGGAATCGACAAGGTTCTGAATAGTCTTCTGCTTGGCATCAAGTTTCTCCTCACACTCCTTCTGAATAAAAGAAATTCTGAGCTCATGAGCCTGAGTAAGTGCAGAGAGTCTTGACATGTGATCTGACTGAGCTGCCTTAAAGGATTCCAGAAGTAAGGTCTGGGCAACAGTCATTGATGCTCGCTGAACTTCGAACTCAGCTCTTTGTGCGTTTAAAGCTTCCTTATGAATGGCAGAGAAATCAGGGATAGGCGTGTTCTAAACTAAAGCCTTCAGTGCCCTAGATTTCCTCACACTGAGCTGTCGTAGCCTTCTTCCATATCTTGTGGACATTCTTCGCCAGGAGGCGGTTCTGTGTCCCTTGACTTTTGAGTGCTTTGGCTACTGATTTTGATTTTCGGTGTTTGGCAATGGGGGCTCCTTTTGCTGCCGAACTAGGAGGGAGGGAGTTGATAGGTAGACTAGCTGAAGGTTGAGCTCCCTCCTCCTGTTGAGTACCCTCAGCAGGCTTCTCAGGGCCTACATCACTAGGTGGGTCCTGATTATCCGGATCAGAGCCCTCTGAAGGAACGGTTGTTGAGGGGTTTCTGTCCTCAAGTAAAGCCAACATTGCCGCCCTTAAGTCCTCGAGGGAGCATATGTCAATAGGATCGGAGTAGCCTATTTGCTGATGGATTTCGAGCTCATCGGAATTCAGGAGTTCTCAGGACTTGAATGTGATAAGTCGATCAAGGGTGATCCAATCCTGGAACCTGAATAACATCTCAAGTCTGGCCTTGAAATAAAATATTCACCAAGTCAGAGTGACTTGTGATTTCGAAAATGGCCTCAGAGATCTCTCGGGTTGCTCTATCCTGAAGAGTGTCAACCTCATACCCAATAGTCTCTACTTCAGTGCTTGTGTCCATGTCATCTACTTCTATTGGAGACATTGTCTACTCAGCAGATGGAAGACTGTTGATCGGTGGTACATCTAGTGGGGACCTGGATGTAGGAGTTGTAATCTCAGGTGCAGTCCCTTGTTCTGCTGAGGCCGCTTTGTCAGCTGAGGCTGCCTTCTCTTCAGACGCAACCTTTCCTACTGAGAATGTCTTCTCAGTAGAGTCTGAATCATCCCTCAGTCTGAATGGGGCTACTACCACGGCCGTCTCAGAAGCCTTCTTCTACTTCTTATGAGGGGTATCACCCTTCTTACTGGGAGTAGGCACCTTCCTCTTCCCCTTCCCTTCCTCAGCAGCGCCAGCACCTATCTGCTGAAGTGCGTTGGCACGGCTATGGAACCTAATTTTCTTTCGGTTGAAGTAGCCCTTGTCAGCATAGGCTACGTTGTCATCTCCACAGAGATCCTCTATCATCACTGACAACTTCATCCCGCAGAGGAGTTTGCCCTTGGCACTCAGACGCTAGTAGACTTATCAAATTTGGAGGACTGCGTCTGAAACTCCTTTATTAAGAATTCTGTCCTGATCAAATGAGCTGGCTTGGCTCGTCAGAATCTGTGTAACTATATATGCCAGCGCCTTATACTGCGGGAGTATGCAGTTCTTCGAAAATGCAGCTCAAAAGGTGATCGGCTCCCCGCAGAATATCTCAAGGTATTCGTCAAGCAAATCATCCTTATATCTGGCTACTCTCATGCCACTGTTGGGCAGTTGAAAACTTCTCTGAAGGGCTTGCCTCACATACATCTATCTGACTTCAGCATCGGCTCTTGAGGGGTCAGAAATAAGTTAAACTGTAAAAGCTCCAAAAACGTCCCCGTCTACCTCCTCCAAATTGAGGTAGAACTCAGAGATCTACCTCGGAAGGAAATAAGCTGGCTTCCCCGACATGAGTTTCTCTAGCCCCGATGCTCTGAGAGCATCAAAAACATCGTCCAGCATATGTAAACCGCTGGAGTCGAACTCCATGATTGGCTTGCACCAAACTCGATCCTTCTCTAGGATCTCAATCATGTTCACTGGCACGATCATACTTACGCCACTTGGATTTGCCATGACTGAATATGCGGAGTCACGTATTAGTACTAGAAAATAAAATAAATCAACATGAGTACTAATGAACGTAAAAGTTATCGTATAAATCTCTGAAAGTATGCAAATGCAGTAGCAAAAGGTTGGAAGCTAGGTTTTTATCAGAGAATTTTAAGGTTTTAAGCAGAGCGAAAATGGCAATTTAGCGATAAATACGTCAATATATATGATTGGAAGATGGAGAGTTTGATGATCGACGGTTCAGTTTAAATCCCGCTTTAAATGGTGGACGGTTAGGATTTAATATTATATAGAGCAATGAGTAAGTAAGTTGTCGGTCCGGAGACGAGTGTCATGTGTAGGGGGGGGGGTGAATACACCTGATTACAAGTTTGTTTTCTCAAACGCGAAGGACAGCTGAGCTGTATGTTGCAATTGATGAACAATGCCAAATAGTAACCTTCTGATCGCGGGTCAGAGTGACTCAACTACTGAGTTTGTCCTACTGACTTTTGTCAGTATTAAAACCTCAGGCAGAGAGTTAGTGTGGATAAGTGTAGGGCCTGATAGACTTCGTCTCGATTTGAAAACGTGTTTTCGCAAACCAAATCAGTTTTGACTAGTGCACATTTAAATACGTTTTATGCAAAGTATGAGTTTATAAGATGGTTTGAGAACAATGCAATAAAATAGTAAATGCCACAAGAAATTTTTAACGTGGTTCGGATACGCAAGATCCTACGTCCACGGTCCTGCTGAATAGGAGGTCTTGTTGATTAATCTGAGCCTTAGCACGGTATCTTTGCGCTGGACAGACCCTTCTAAGTTATAGTCCTTAGTGACTTTACAATTCAAACCGAAGTTTGAAGGGGAGGGGATTTTGTCCAACTATGAAGGAGTTATTACAATAAGAACAGTCACAAAAGGTGAACTCCTTCGAAGGTTATAAGCTATGGATATAACAGTTGAGCTTAGATAGGGAAGAGGGATCTAAAGAAACTCTAGAGAGAAGAACTAAAGATTTTCAACTAGGCAAGTTCTTCGCTGGATCTTCGTGAATGCGCTAGGGAGTTTGAATGCTTGAGCGTGTAATCCCTTTGATATCCCGTGCGTTGAGCTCGGAAAAGCTTCTCTATTTATAGTTGTGACCCATGCATTTGTCCGTTGGAGAAGACGATGCTACGTGTCACAAACGTCCAAGGAAAACGACCATAAGTTTGAAATAGCGTCGCAGAGTGGTTGGTCACTGTAAATGAGAGCAACTTTAGTTCCAGAGCAGGTAAGGCTTTGAATGCTTCTCATTGGTCGAGGTTTGTGGTAGGTGAGACTTGTCAGACATCAGTCTTCATCTGAGTTGACTCTCACTCATCCTCGTATGATCCTCTGCTGACTTTCGAATTGTCATTAAAAGTCGGGCAGTCGTTTCCTGTTGGATACAGTAGATCTGGCACCATCATACTGTCTTCTTCATCTGAGTCGGCTGATAAAAGATCTTCTATTGAGAGCAGTCGCCGGTGACTCTGAAGGTACTGAGCTCTATACTGTGTTCTTCACTAGAGGTCAGCTGATGAGAGATCTTCTACTGATAAGGGTCAGTTGGAGACCTGAGAACATGAGCTCTTACAGACTGATGACGTGGGGCTTTGGAATTTAACTTCCTACTGAAGTTCAGACCAACAGATACCCCTTACAGGACTTAAATAAAAACAGATAACGAAAATAAGAACAGTCTAGCCTATTACATCATCTAGTCTGAAAGACAACACACAAATGGTACAAGACATGTTTTGGGATCTTCAATTCCATAGCAATAGATCACTGTGATTTCCCCCATTACCGAAATAAATAATAATACATGAACTACTTATGATAATACAAAGTTACCTCTAAGTGATGATTTAATCAATCACTGACTCATAACCCAACATAAGTTCCTAAGTCAAGTCTAGTTGGAAATAGCCTATAGGAGTAAGTTGATATGACATACATTTAATGCAAAGTAGAGTCAGCAATCATAGCATAGAATGTCGTGTATTTAAAGAAACCATTTATAATAAATGACATTATCTAAGGCATTGAACATTGTAGTCAGTTGATACCTCGCGTAGTTGGCATCTGAATCTATGTGTACTGAACAAGTCCAGTACTGAGAGGAGGCATTCCCCCTTGCTAAATGCTTCTCTCCTAAATCCACTTACTGACTTGAGTCAGTAGGGTCCACTAGACCTAACTCTACTGAAAGTTCTCTGAATCTGGCTTCAGCTAGAGGTTTGGTCAATATGTCGGCCTTTTGATGGTCAGTATGGATCTTCTCCATCCTGATGTCCTTCTTTTCGACATGGTCACGAACAAAGTGATGTCTGATGTCCACGTGCTTGCATCTGGTATGGAGAAAAGGGTTCTGAGTGATGTCTGAAAACCTTTCTGAAGAAGAAACTCAGATAGTGTATCGTACCAAGCCCTAGGTGCTTGTTTAACCCGTACAGAGCCGTTTTGAGTCTATACACTTGATGTCCCTGCAGAAAGCCAGGAGGCTATTCTACATAGACTTCTTCTTTCAGTACGCCATTTAGGAACGCTGACTTTACATCCATTTGATATACTCTAAAGCGCTGATGTGTTGCGTAGGCAAGGAATAGTCTGATTGCCTCCAATCTTGCAACTGGAGCGAATGTTTCATCGAAATCTATCCCTTCGGCTTGACAGTAGCCTTTTGCCACGAGTCTAGCTTTGTTCCTTACTATGATGTTGTTTTCATCACTCTTGTTCTTGAAGACCCATTTAGTTCCGATCACATGTTGATGCTGAGGTCTGTCAACAAGCTCCCATACGTCGTTTCTAGTGAACTGATTCAGCTCCTCTTGCATAGCAGTGATCCAGTCAGCATCTTTTAGCGCGCCCTCAATTGACTGAGGTTCTTCAGTAGACAAGAAGCAGGAATATAGAGGACTTCCCCCCTGATAGAAACGGGATCTTGTCTTAACACTTGCTAACGGATCTCCAATGATAAGGTCTGAAGAGTGAGCATCCAGCCACGATCGACGATGTCATATCTCTTCATCTGAAATTTGTTTAACACAGATAGTAGGTGAGTTAGACATTTCAGTTGTACTATTTTGAGATTGAAGCAATTCAGTGACAAGAGTTGGGTCTACTGAGTCACCAGGTTCAGGGGCATTAAGCTTAGGAACGTTATTTGTTCCCTCTGAGTTGTTATTCTCAGTAGAGGTCTCAGTTACCACTTGGGTTTCTTCATCGACCTGAGTTACCTGGGATTGATTATGGTCAGTAGAATCAATCTGTTTAGCTATGTTCGCTGCTGGCTGTGATTCAGTAGTCTTGACTTCATTATCTTCTTCTAAATCATCATCCCAACAAAGCTAGATCTTTTCAACATTATGTTTTAAGCTTAGATCCTGTAGCTGCTTACTGATGTCCTCAGATTCTGAATTTGAGTTTCTGCTCCTATTCTTAGTAGCAAACTTATTAAAGACAACATGAGGGCTTTCCTCCACGTAAAGGGTCCGGTAGTTAAAAACTCTGAAGGCTTTGCTAACCCGGGAGTATCCTAAGAAAAATCCCTGATCTGACTTGCTATCAAAAGTCTTTAACTGATCCTTTCCATTATTGTGGATAAAGCACGAGCACGCAAAAATATGGAAATGAGATAAGAGAGGTTTCCTGCCATTCCATAGTTCTTAAGGTGTCTTCTGATGTTGCTTTGTCAGTAGTGATCTGCTCTGAGTATAACATGTAATATCAGTAGCTTCTACCCAGAATTTTGATGGGAGTCCTGAGTCTCCGAACAGGGTTCTTTCTGCTTCTTTGAGTGTTCTATTCTTCCTTTCATCAATCCCATTTTGTTGAGGCGTGCGTGCAACAATTGTCTCATGCTCTATTCCTTCAGTATCGCAGAACTCTTTAACCATCGCATTTAGGAACTCGGTTCCTCTGTCTGAACGAATCCCTCTGATTTCGGTGTTCTTCTCGACACTGAGTCTTTTCAGAAGCGTAGGCAACTCTGTTTTGACGTCAGACTTGTTGGCAATAAATATGACCCATGTGTAGCTCTAGTAGTCATCATTGACTACTAAAGCATGCTTCTTGCCTCTGATCGTCACAGGAGAGACTGGACCGAACAAGTCCATGTGCAGGAGCTGAAGGATTCCATTCGTGGAAGGGGATGGAACTGGTGGATTTTGTTTCTTTGTCTGCTTTTCCTTCAGACATGCCTCGCACCGAGTGTCCTTGTTGAACACTTCATTCGGCAGTCCTCTCACTATAGCGTTTCTAGCAAGCTTGTTGAGCATCTTGAAGTTGAGATGGCTGAGTCTTCTGTGCCTGAGCCACCCCGTTCTGTAACATTGCCGGTTTCCTTTTGGGGATGGCTGAGTCTTGAACTCTCTTAGAGATGGTTGGATCGATGATGAGTTATGCAACATTACCGGTTTCCTTTTGGGGATATGCCCTAGAGACTGCAGCATACTTGTTGAACCGTATGCCTTCCAAGTCAGTTCAAAAGACCCTTTTCGAGTTGTTGAATGGGCATAAGCCTAGTTTGCACTAGTTAAGGATTTGGGGTTGTCCTGCTTATGTGCTAAATAGGCAGACCGACAAGTTGAAATCACGTTCAAAAGTGATGTTGTTCATAAGGTATCCGAAGGAAACGAAGGGTGGATACTTTTATGATCCTAAAGAACATAAGATCGTTGTTAGCACCAACGCTTGGTTCTTAGAATAGAATTACATTAGTAACCACAAGTCTTGAGTCGACATCTTCCTTGAGGAATTACAAGGTGGTCGAGTTCCACTTGAACAGCCAGTTGTGCAAGATAGTACTCCACAAGTAACTGCACAATCTGTCAACACAGCGTCTGACATCGTCCTTGAGGAATTTAAGCGTGATTGGTATGTGTTCACTGGGAGACGTTTGATCATCTCCCAGCTGATGAACAAGATACCATGGATCACTAGACCTACACCGAAGCTGTGGGAAATGTAGATGCAGATTCATGGCGAGTGCCCATGGACTCGTAATTATAGTCCATAACTGATATGGATGTATACGAGGTCACAGAACTACCTGAGGGCTGCAAGGCCGTTGGTAGTAAATGGGTATACAAGAGAAATAGAGGACCGAATGCAGAGATCGTTGCATTTAAGGCCAGGGTAGTGGCGAAGGGTTTTACCCAAAAAGAGGGTATCGATTATGTTGATCCCTTCTCGCCTGTAGCAATGATCAAGTCCACTCGAATTCTCCTTGCCATAGCAGCTAACATATACATTGAGATCTGGCAAATGGATGTCAAGACCGCTTTCTTAAACGATCACCTTGAAGAAGGTAGAGACATATACATGAAATAACCAGAAGGGTATGTGAAAGAGCGCGAAGAACATCTAGTTTGGAAGCTTAAGAAGTCTATTTATGGACTTAAACAAGCTTCCCGGTTATGGCACCAGCATTTTGACGAGGTAGTCAAATCCTATGGTTTTGTATCCTGTCCTAACGAGGTGTGCGTGTACCGTATCTGTGTTAACGGATTAGTGGTGTTTCTTGCACTTTACGTAGACGACTTCCTTCTCATTGGCAACAATGTTGAAGTGTTATCAGACGTAAACACGTGGTTATCTGAGCAGTTTCAAATGAAGGACTTAGGTGAAGTTGCTTACATCCTTGGGATCAAGGTTATCCGAGATCGCCAGAAAAGGATGTTAAGCTAGTCACAAGCGTCCTACATTGACACTGTTATTGCTCATTTTAGCATGCAAAATGCCATGAAAGGTTCAGTAGCTTTCAGACATGACATTTTTCTATCCAAGAATCAATGTCCTAAAACGCATGAAGAGATAGAAAATACGAGGCTAGTCCCATATGCTGCCGCTGTCGATAGCCTCTTGTATGCAATACTTTGTACGAGACCAGATATCTTATATGTTGTAAGCGATGCTTGAAACTGAGACGAAAATATTTTTGGGCGTACACTTCCGCACCATATCTTATACTGAACTACTGTTCACTGACTGTAGTTAGCAGATAGGACTCAGTATACAGACACTATTGCTTGCGCGATCTAGAAAGCTAATTTGGCCGACTGTCTCATTTAGTAGCACAATTCAGTAATCATTGATTTTTGCATTTGAGTTGAAATTTAAACTCTGGTGAATTCACTCCCCCCCCCTCTACAACTGAAGGCTTGTCTCTGGACCAACAATTAGTATAAAAGCATTCTTCTGATCATCGTTTTTTGAACACAGTGGTCTACTCGAACAGATCCTGAAAATCATTTTTTCTTCATTTGCAACTCTTTCATAGGATCATATACCATTTCTTCATCATGTTTGATATTTCAGGTATAAGGATAGTACCCATGTTTTCAGTGGAAAACTACGCTGTATGGCGTGTAAGGATGGAGGCACACTTAACATCGCTGCATGACTGTATGACGGATATCTTGGAAAAGAGACCCATTGTTCCCATGGTCAACAACATTGATTTCGCAACTGTGGGTGCAATAGGGGCCAGAACCAGTGAAAAGGATCCCAAGGACAAGAGCATCTTTACACCAAAAGAGAGAAAGTTGCACAACCTTGACCGAGTCGCACGTAATGTGATGCTGACTACACATAGTGACTCTTATCTCGAAAGGGTGTATGATTCCAAAACTACAAAAGAGCTCTGGGATGCTCTCGTAGTACTAAGTTAAAGAACTCCACAGATCAAGGAAAACAAGCTGGAGTTGGAGCTACAAAAGCTCGAAGCATTTGCAATGATTCCCGGAGAGTCAATTGATGATTTCAGCTTTAGATTCACAAATCCGGTCAACATCATCAATGGAGTAGTTAAAACCTTTAGCAATAAGGAAACAAATACCAAAATTCTAAGGGCTCTTACTAGGCCCAAGTGGTACTCTTTTGCTACTTTTTTGCGAAGAACTGACTTAAGCTCTATTTTTCCTAACTATATATTTTCAGAATTAAAAGCTGAGGAGTTTGAGTTCAATCTTCCGCAACTCCCAGTGCTGATATTGAAATACCAATGGATCATGTACATAAAGCAATGGTCAGCACACTTGGAGAAAGTCCCTCAATCACTTGTCAATCAGTTGGAAGCTCTTGATGATTCCAACTGCTGATAATCTATCTGAGAAGTATGCTCTCCTTGCAGTAAAGTACCAAAAGGAGAAGGACAAGCTCAGAAAGATGAAAAGAGATTTAAAAAACTACCAAATTAAGAGAGAAAATAATCACCCGAAAGGTGAATCTAACTCTCTACCTAAATCCAGGAACACGAAGGCTGCCTCTATTGGAAATAATGACACACTAAGAACATAAGGCAAGAGCTCAACGTGTTACAATTGCAAAAATCCAGGACATTACCAATATGAATGTCTAGAACTCTCGGCTGCTGAAAGAGCTAAAAGGCAACTCAGAAGAAACAAGTTGTTTTGGAAAAGGCAAGACTAAATAGCCGGAGAACTATACGATTGCCGAGCGATGAAGAGTTGTGTTGGGTGATGATTCCATCCTCAGCACTGTTACTCTTAGTGGGAAATGATTCGGTCTTAAACACTGATCTTAAGCTCAGTAGCCTTGTGCTCTGTACTTATCTGAAGATTTGAAGATCCTAAAACCCTATCTGATTGGTGAACCATTCCGTTGTATATGTTATTTGTCTCTGAGGTTTCAGACTCAGTAGACACTCTGCTCTGGTCAAGGCGTTCAGTAGCTTATTTGCCTCAGCACCAGTGTAGAAGACTCAGTGATACTGGACTCAGCAGGAGCAAGATATGCGAGAGAGTCGATTGAACGGAACTCGGCAAGGAGTAGTTCACTGGACTCAGAGCTGATCTTCAGTAGACTTATCTCAGCTGTCTATCTACTGAATATAAGGTCAGACTCAGCATCGGCAGACAATCTTCTGAACTGTCAGATCTTTTTGAAATGCAATCAGCATAGTCATATACGAGGAAGAGAGAAGTCACCTTCAATTAGCCTCGAAGTCTGTTCTGTCTCAACCACCTTATTCACCTCGACAAATGACAAGCATACACGTGTCATCCTACCTACTAAAGCTGCAAGTCAACACTTTTCGAAAAAGGAGGAAAAGGCACTGAGCCGTTTGCTACCAAAAGAGAGAGAGAAGAAGATCGTCTCCAACGGATCTATTTCAATCTCTGCTCTATAAATAGAGGGATTATTCAAGAAGAATACACCGAATGCACGAACCACAAAGCCAAAATCCAGAAAGCACTCAACGAGCAAAGAACCCAAAGAACAAAGTCTTAGCAAGAAATTGAAGAACAATCTTCCGGCAAAAGACTACATTCTAGCTCATAGGGAATCAAGCTGAACTGACATATAAAGCCTCTAGTATCCAAATCAACGTTACACGAACTCAAAGCTTACCTTCAGCTGTTCGTCGATCTAGAAGCTACTCTCTCATATTCCCTATCCCTCTAACCCTAAGCTCAACTGTTCTTATCTATAGCTTAGACGAAGGAGTTCATCTTTGAACCTGATCCTTATTGTATAAGGACTCCTTCACTGTTGGAGAAAGTTTGTCAAACACTTCTAAGTTTGATCGTTGTAAGCCGAGACTTGGATCGCATATAAAAACCAAGACGCGGCTTTGCCCAGTGCGCAAGCTGACTGAGACTAACTCAGGATAAATAATAGCCTCCTGATCTTTCGGGACAGTGGACGTAGGATTTGAGCGATATCCGAACTACTTTAAAAGTCTCTGTGTCGTTTACTTACTATTGCATTGATTTTACTATTCATACCGAACATCATTTCTTAAAATCAATCAACTGTCTCAGCATACTGAACTGAATATCTACTGAACTGAGATTTTCATAAAATGTTTTCACCACTCAACTGATTTGGGCCTACACACATTTCCGCACGCTGAACTCTTACTGTAGATACTGAATTTCTGACTCAGTCAGCTAGCAGGTCTCAGTAGAGTCAGACTCTTTGCCGTACACGATTCAGAACAGCTGTTTAGTCTGCTGAACTGTTTCAGTCAGACACCATCCTGAATAGGACTGTTCGTGTTCGAAGTTGAGAAATCAAATCAGGTGTATTCACCCCCCCCTCTACACCTGACCGTACACTCGGGACCAACAATTGGTATCAGAGCGGGAGTTTCTTTAAGACTCTTGTCACTTTGAGACTGGTCTATTCGAACGGATCCGGAGAAAACGTTTTCACTGCATATCACTTTACATTCATATCTTTATCTTCTATGGCTGATATGTCAGGTATAAGGATGGTACCCATGTTCTCGGTGGAGAATTATGGAGTATGGCGAGTCAGAATGGAAGCACATCTGACATCCCTCCATGACAGTATGACTGAAGTGCTTGAAGATGGACCTATCGTTCCCATGATCGATAGTGTTGTAACTCAAGACCAAGCTGAAGGAGGAGGAATGGTGACCGGGAAGAAGATTCCCAAAGACAGAAGTCTCTTCACTCCTGAGGAGAAGAAGCTTCACAACTTAGACCGTATTGCCAGAAACGCTATACTGACCACCCTTAGTGATTCTTATCTTGGCAGGGTTCAGGAATGCAAGACTGCAAAAGAACTCTGGGACGCCCTAGCGCTACTGAGTCGGGGGACTCAGAAGATTAAAGCTAATAAACTAGCGCTGGAACTCCAAAAGCTGGAAAGCTTGTCTCTCATGCCTAGTGACAAAATCGAAGATCTGAACGTCAGATTTACCAATCTGATGAACTCAATCAACGGGCTGGGAAAGACATTCAGCAACCGAGAAATGAATCTAAAGATACTGAGGGCACTGCCGGACGGACACTGGACACCTTTTGCCACTCTATTGCGACATTCTGACTTAGATGCTGTGTCTCCTGACCATATCTTTTCAGAATTACAGGCAGAGGAGTTTGAGTTCGACAGACCTCAAAGAAAGCTGAGAGCTGAAGCTGACACAAAGATTGACCATGCTTTCAAAGCGTCAGTCAGCACAGCATCTCCCGCGACGAGCAAGACGACGAGTAAGACTGAACCTTCACTCAATGATCTACAAGAAGGAAGTCTCGCTCAGAAGTATGCGCTGCTCGCTGTGAAATATCAGAAGGAGAAGGAGCGACGCAGAAAAGTGACTAAAGCCTATCGGGAAACAAAAGGTAAGTCAAATTATATGTCGAAACACACTCCTGACTCACAATCTTCTGAATGAAGGATGACTCAGAACCATCAAAGAATAGCGAAAGCAAAGAAGAAAGAGTCATTGCTTGCTACAACTGCAAAAAGCCGAGACATTATCAATATGATTGTCCTGAGCTCAGTAGTGCTGAACGCGCAGAACGTAAGGCAAGGAGAGAGAAATTCGCCCAGAAAAGACAATCCTACATAGCTGGCAAAATCTCAGACGACTCAGAAGAGGTCGACTCCTTTATGGATTCATCGGATGATGATGCAGCTTTCATGGCCCTAGAGCTTGAAGCTGAAGAAACAACTGAAAAGTGCCTAATGGCAGGCGAAGAGGATGAGGTAAACTCTCTTGAACCAGTCAATTCCTCTTCACATTGCACACACGACACTATTTCAGGTGCAGATGAGAATTTGGACGTCGCGACCGCATATGAAGAACTGCTCGACGAACAAATTCAAATGAGTCTGCAGCTCAGCAAGACTCTTCAGGAGTTGGATACCCTGAAAGTGGAGAATCAGAGACTTTCTCAGGAGAGTCAGGTTGCTACTGAGGCCGAAGGACTTGTGTTGAGACTCAGGGAGGAGATAAACTCTCTGATGGCCAAGTCTCAGCATCAAGAAGATCGGATTTCAGTTTGACCAATGACTTCACTCAGAAAGATACTGAACTGAGTCTGCTGAAGCAAGAAATGTCAGGACTTCAGACCGAGCACGACACACTGAAGAAGAGTGATGATGTCTGGAGGAGCCTGATGACTGAGCGTTACATGGGCGCTGAAAAGAAGCTGGAGGCTATGCTCGCAAGCAACAAGCCCAAGCATTGCAAGGAAGGACTTGGCTTCAACCAGGAAGCTTCCTCATCTGCCCCCGTTCGCTCAGAAGTGCGTCTTACTGATAGGTTTGTTTGAGGGGAAACAATCAATGCAAATCCTCCGAACCCCTCAAAGAAAGAACAAACGAGAAGATGAAAGCACCTCATCCTAAGTATCGGACACCGACCGTAAGATCGGACCCGGACACCCCGGGTTCGGTCGAAGGGGGAACTAGCAGAGTTAAGTGGGCTGATCAGTATGGACCACCTCAGTTGACACATCCAGCTCAGTATGGGTCATATTACTATGATCCTATAGTCAGAGGAGGTTCCAAGAGTCAGAAAAAGAAGAACGCACAAAAGGCAAAGGTCAGCAGTCCACCAGCTCAGAAGATCCGGACTCCTGAACCTGAGAAGCCTAAGAAGTCACCTGTGACCAGTCCAGTGGTCAGATATGTTGACTCTAATGGAAAGAAGTTGTCTGAAACCACCAGGGTTGTTAGACAAATTTGGGTTACAAAAGCTAACATCTAAGGACTCAAAATCAAAAATAAAGGGTACCTGAATATAATTCTGTTTTGCAGGTGCATAAAGACCCATGGTATGTGGACAGCGGATGCTCAAGACATATGACATACCAAAGGAGTCTACTGAAGAATTATATCACTGAAGAAGGACCTAGAATTGAGTTCGGAGACAATGCCAAAGGCTACACGAGAGGATACGGCACACTCAGCATAGGAACTGCCAACGTTCCTAGAGTATCCTATGTTGAAGGACTTCAGCATGATCTTCTCTCTGTTAGTCAATTTTGTGATAACTCAAAAAGAGTGATTTTTGACGCTGGTTTCTGTGATGTCATTGATAAATCTACAGGGAAAACAGTGTTATCAGGTTCGCGCAAAAAGAATACCTACGTGGCTGACTGGAACTCAGCTGAACCATAAGCTTGTTTGCTGGCGAAGAACGATAATCGAACGGGGTGGCTATGGCATAGAAGACTCAGCCATCTCAACTTCAAGACGCTCAACAAACTAGCAAGAGACACTCTAGCAAGGGGACTGCCGAATGAAATATTCAGCAAAGACACTCAGTGTAAAGCATGTCTGAAGGGAAAGCAAACAAAGAATCAAAATCCAACAGTTCCATCTCCTTCCACTGATGGAATCCTTCAGCTGCTACATATGGATTTGTTCGGTCCAGTCTCTCCAGTGACGATCAGAGGCAAGAAGTATGCTTTAGTGGTCATAGATGACTACTCGCGCTACACATGGGTCATATTTATTGCCAACAAGTCTGACGTCAAAACAGAGTTACCAAAGCTTCTGAAAAAGCTCAGTGTTGAGAAGAACACCAAGATCAGAAAAATACGTTCAGACAGAGGAACTGAGTTCCTTAATTCCATGGTAGAGGAGTACTGCGAAGCAGAAGGGATAGAGCATGAGACATCGGCTGCCCGCACACCTCAGCAAAATGGAGTTGCTGAACGAAAGAACAGAACTCTCAAAGAAGCAGCTAGAACTCTACTCGCAGATTCAGGAGTCCCATCTAAATTCTGGGCAGAAGCTACTGACACTGCATGTTACACTCAGAACCGATCTTTACTGACGAAGCAGCATAAGAGGACACCATATGAACTATGGAACGGCAGGAAGCCTTCTCTATCTTATTTCTATATCTTTGGTTGTTCATGCTTTATCCACAATAATGGGAAAGATCAGCTGAAGACTTTTGATAGCAAGTCGATCGTGGAGTATTCTTAGGATACTCTCGGGTCGACAAAGCTTTCGAGTATTCAACTATCGGACTCTTTGCGTGGAGGAAAGCCCTCATGTTGTTTTTAACGAGTTTGCTACTGAAGACAGGAGCAATAACTCAAATTCTGAATCTGAGGACATTAGTAGACAGCTACAGGATCTAAGCTTAAAGGACAAACCTGAAAAGATCCAGCTATGTTAGGATGATGATTCGACGAAGAAACCGAAGACAAATCTACCGAATCTCAACCAGCGAGCAAGTAGGCGAGCAGCATTGATTCTCTCGAACGGAATCAATCCCGTGTAACTCAGTCGATGAAGAAACCGTTGAGGTAACCGAGACCACTACCGAGAATAACAACTCGGGGGGGAACATCTAGTAATGTTCCCGAGCCGAATGCCCCCGAACCTCGGTGACTCGATAGATCATACTCTTATCACCGAAATTCTTCAATCTCGTGAATAGTACAACCGAAATGCCTAACTCACCTACTATCCGTGTTGAACAAATTTCGGATGAAGAGCCGAAACTTCGTAGATCGTGGCTCGATGCTCACACCGCCGATCTAATCATTGGAGATCCCTCGGCTAATGTCAAGACAAGATCCGGATTCGTCAAGGAGAAAGCGCATTAATTTCCTGCTTCTTGTCTACTGAAGAGCCTCAGACCATTGAGGATGCATTAAAGGATGCTGACTGGATCATAGCTATGCAGGAGGAGCTGAATCAGTTTACGAGAAACAAAGTGTGGGAGCTTGTAGACAGACCCCGTCATCAACATGTCATTGGAACCAAATGGGTCTTCAAAAACAAGCGAGATGAAAACAACGTTATAGTAAGGAACAAAGCAAGGCTCGTGGCTAAAGGCAACTGTCAAGCTGAAGGAATAGATTTCGAAGAAACTTTCGCTCCAGTTGCAAGATTGGAGGCAATTAGACTATTCCTAGCCTACGCAACACATCAAAGATTCGGAGTTTATCAAATGGATGTGAAGTCTGCGTTCTCGAATGGCGTGCTTTGAAAGAAGAAGTCTATGTGGAACAACCGCCCGGCTTTCGCAGGGACATCAAGTATATAGACTCGTAAAGGCTCTATATGGGTTAAAACAAGCACCCGTGGCTTGGTAGGATACCCCGTCCGAGTTTCTTCTTCGAAAAGGTTTTCGGAAAGGCACAGTAGACCGCACTCTATTCAGCATTCGACTGGAAGAAGACTTATTACTTGTGCAGATCTACGTGGATGACATCATATTCGGATCAAAGAATGTCATCATGTGTCAACAATTTGAAAAGATGATGAAGGATAAGTTCGAGATGTCAATGATGGGAGAAATGAACTACTTCCTTGGTTTTCAAGTCAAGCAATCTGAAAATGGAACGTTCATCAACCAAGGCAAATACACTCGAGACCTCATCAAAAGATTCGGTTACACATCCGGCAAATCTATCAAGATCCCGATGAATACGAATATGAAGATAGATCTTGATAAAGAGGGAGTATCAATAGACCAAACCGAATATCGTGCTATAATTGGTTCATTATTATATTTAACAGCTACTCGTCCTGACATAACTTATGTTGTAGGTGTCTGTGCTCGATTTCAGGCGAATCCCAAGCAGAGCCATATGGACTTAGCAAAGAAGATTCTCCGCTATCTCCGAGGAACACCTGACATGGGTTTATGGTATCCAGCTGATGATAATATTGAACTAACTGGCTATTCTGATGCTGACTATGCAGGATGTAGAATTGACCGAAAATCAACTTCAGGAACATGTCAGTTCCTTGGCAGCAAGCTGATCTCTTGGTTTTCAAAGAAACAACACTCAGTAGCTACGTCGACTACTGAAGCTGAATACATGGCTGCCGGAAGTTGTTGCACCCAAATCCTTTGGGCCGAGACAGAAGTGAGAGACTATGACGTCATTCGGAATGAAGTGCCGATCTTCTCGCGATAGTACCGATGCCATTGCAATCACTCGAATCCTGTACTACACACGAGATGCAAGCACGTGGACATCAGACATCACTTTCATTCGTGACCATGTCGAAAAGAAGGATATCAGGATGGAAAAGATCCATACTGACAAGCAACGGGCTGACATATTGACCAAGCCTCTAGCTGAATCCAGATTCAGAGAACTTTCAGTAGAGCTAGGTCTGCTGGACCCTATTGACCCCAGTCAGTAAAAGGTTTCATGAGAGGACCATTTCAGTAAGGGGGAATGTTCACTCTCAGTACTGAATGTATTCAGTACGTAGAGATTCAGAAACCATCTACACGAGGTATCAGCTGACTACTATGTTCAGCTGACAGGTTTGCGTATCTCTACTCAGTAGTAATTTATATTACAGAACCAAGCATTTATGACAAAGATTCAGCATGATATTAATATCTCTTGGTTTGTCTTTATTATTAACGGATTTCATTTAATGCACGACATTCCATACATAAGCTTGCTGAACTCTGCGCGCATTTAATGCATGTCTTTTCACAGTTACTACTTAGGCTATTTTACAACTGGCTTTGAATTAGGCGGCATATGTGATCATTACCTATAATATATCTTCTAATCTTGACCGTCCATTCTATAAAGCAGTTTAAAACTCAACCTTTGATCAAATAACTGTTCATCTTCACGTTTGATATATATATTTGATCATATCTTCTCAAACCGCCATTAGCATACTTCAAATCTTTCAAATCCGAAAAATCCGAGATTTGCAAAAGCAATCCTTACTTGCAACTTCATCTTCATATCTTATCTCGATTTTATTGGTATGCCTATGAGAACTGTTACTGTATTTTTTTTTTCAGTATCGCTACAGAAGCACTGTTCTAACTAAGAATCGATATTGATAAATCTCTTGTAATAGGTACTATGGCGGGTATTTTTGTAGATGCTCCTGACAACATGGAGGAGATCCTCCGCAAAGGCCGTGTCTGGTGCGAACCAGTCATGGAATTCGATGCTTGCGAGCTCGAATACATGGATGAAGTCTTTACATACCTCAAAGGATCTGGTCTGGAAGAATTTCTATCGAGGAAGCCCACTTACTTCCTTCCTCGACAAGTGGCAGAGATATATCTGAACTCTGATTCCGTCGGAGGAGATATTGTGGCGAGTTTCGCTGTTCACGCTATTGGCGATGCGTCGAAGATTTTGAAGCGGATATCGATCAAGCAAGCACTGAAGAAGAACTTCAATCTTCCATCTGATGGCATCAGTACTATAGGCTATAACGACGACTCAGTAGATGAATACCTGACGTTATTCTGTGGCAAGCCTACAACCTTCAGAGCAGCCTTCCCGAAGAACGCAATGCTACCACAGTTCAGAGCATTGGCCTACATCGTCACGCAGTTGCTGACGAGCCAAGCTGGCTCCTTCGATCAGGTCTCTTGACCTAAGATCCACTTGATGATGGCAATTTATGATTGTGCCAAGGTCAACTGGACTGAGTTCTTCATTCGGGAATTTATGGCTCAAGCAGCCAAGTTTGACAAGCCCATGCGTACGTTGAGCGCAAAAGGCAAATTACTTTATGGGCTAAAGCTGTCTGTTATGATTGAAGACTTCTGTGGCTCTGAGCAGATCACCTATGACGACAAGGAGTACTTCAACATAAAGAAAATTCGGTTTTACAACGGGATCTGCGGCCCCTTCAAAGAAATCGGGTCAGGGCCCTCGCCGTGACTCGCCAGAACTGATTCCACAGAACGCCTCCAACGAAAAGGAGAACGCCTCCAGCAAAAACCCCAAAGGCACCTGCTAAGAAACTGAGGAAAGCCAGCGATGTGCCTGCTGAACCTGAAGCCCCTGCTGAACAGGCCACTCAGCAAACTACTCAGCCCCAGAGGCTGATAGATGAATCTGAGTCTTCTGAGAAGACTCAATCAGTGGAGAAGGGAGTCTCCACTGAAGAACCAATAGAGATGGAACAAGGGGAGGCTACTGAAGCTCACAGTGAAGAAATTCAACGCCTTGATAGCCCCCTCGCAGTTCCTCCACTCAGCAGTGCGCCACCTGCTGAGACTCAGACGTCTCCAATTGACTTGGAATCCGAGACGGCTTCTGAAGAAGAAACAATCGGGATGGAAGCGTCAGTGATTCTATCCAGAGCATCCCGAGAAATTCTTCAACTAATTCCAGAGCTTGCTGACTACTCAGACCTGTTGCAAATTGCCAAATCAGCAAGGCTCCACATGTTGCTGCGACATCAGGAGTGGCCTCGTCTACAACGCTTAGTTCTTCACTACTCCTGTCAGCAGCTTCATGAAGAAGAACTGAGACTGAGAGAACAGATAGGCTATTCTGAGCCTGAAGACCTCAGTTCAATGGACAATCTGAGGGCTGCGATGCTGGCTATGATACATGATCGACAGCTTGCCTCCGGCCCAAGGACCCTCAAGATGGGTCAGACCATGACGACCCACCCAGTGATTCAGGCCCTGGAAAGCCTGATGAGGGAAATCCCCAGGACAAGGATACACTCACTTCTGAAGAAGCTCCGCGTCCACCCAGTATCCTTGGACCTGCGAAGTTGACGGCTGGTACCTCAGCATCCACAGAGCCCGCTCAGCTCTTGTTGAAGTCTGCATTCGAGGTAGCGCCCAGCCCGCATCATCGACGTTCCAAATATGTGGCGAAGGCTATTAAAAGCCAAGGCACTCAGAACCGTGCCCTCGCCAAGGCAGTCCACAACGTGTGGAAGAAGACTGCTGAAGCCACCGCTACTGAGCTTCAGGGGCTGAAGTCTTCTATATCTCAATCGCCGCCCTCGATGTCTCTCGCGCTTATTTCATAAGCACTGGCTCAGCAGCAAGAAAAATTTGAATCTCATCTCAGGATCTTTCAGGAGAGCCAAGCCAAACTACTTGAGGAATTTCAAGCTTCCAAATTGGCTCATATTGAAGCTATTACTGAACAATCCCAGGCCACAGACATAAGACTTGATAATATTCAACTGGTCCTGGAGGATAAGATCTCGGAGAAGCCGAATGATTTTAAGGTCAGCAATGAACTCTCCTACAAGCAATACAATGAAGCTCGACTTCCGAGAGGAACGAGCCGCATGAGGTACTCGACGGACTTTAAGGATCAAATTCGCCGTCGTCAACCTCCTTCAATAGCCTTCAGAAAAAGGTACTTATCCCTACCCCGGCTGCTATTGATGATGCCAAAAAGGGGGAAAGTGAAAGAGGGAAGGAAAAGAGTACCGAGCCAGCAAAAGGCAAGAAACAGAGTACTGAGAAGCCTACTCCTACAAAAACCACAAAATCTACAAAATCTTCTAAGGGGGAAGCTACACTGGAAGTCATCTCGGACTCGGACTCGGACTCAGACGGGTGAGGCCCAGGGTGTCCCAACTGCGAGCACAGCTGAGATCGGCCCAAGTGGCTCAGGATCCCAGGCTACTCATGCAACCCTGACTCCTACTAATATCATCAAGGAGGTTGCAGACTATGCTGAACAGAAAGAGGACTCAGATGATGAAGAAGAGGTTCCTCTACCTCCACCTGTTCAGGGAAAAGGTAAGAAAGTAATGGATCTCCCGACCCCTCCAGCAAAGAAGAAAACCAAGAGATATATTTCTGCTGAGGAGGAGGCTCAGATAGCGGCTGATGACAAGCTCGCTAGGGAGATTGCCGATGCTGAAGCTGCCAACAAGCCAAAGTCTAAGCCTGCTAAAGGAAAGACAAAGGCACCAAGACGCGGTGGAAAGAAGAAAGCGCCGCTAGGTTGCCTCCCGAAAACTCGAATCGAGGATGATGAAGATAGGGAGAGGCAACAACAACAAGAAAAAAGGCACTTAGCAAGCAAGGTACGTCCAAAAACAAATCCAGTACCTCTGCCGACTCACGAACAAGCTCCTCGAAGCCTCAAGAGCAAGATGCGAAATTGAAGCAATATTCGCTCGAGATGGAGAGATATCTCTACCGAGGAGAGGAAGCTAGACAGCTTAGAGGCCGCCAGGCAGAGGATACATTTGGCGGACCTCGAGGCACTCGAGTGCATGCGAGCAAGAGGCCAGCCGAGAGTTCCTTCGAAAGCCGACATTCCTTACCGATACGTAAGGTTCGGGAAGCCAACCGATCCGAAAACACATAGATGGCCGAGATCGGACGAATGGATGCCTATTCGGTTCAATCGAGATGGGAATCGGCCAAGATTGAGTTTATCAAGAGAAATTATTTCCGGAGATTCGCCTCGAAATGTCTAAGGCCGATGCCTACGTCGAGTGGATGGGTCACATTCGAACCCGATCTTTACCCATATTTGCACAGAACCGTAACTGAAGGGGTAGTAGTCAGCATTCCTGAAGCAAGAATCATTCCTCCACCCAGAAGACAAGACGACTCAGCTCATCTTGGAGTGATTGAACAAGAAGTGAAGAATGCTGCGATGAACAGAGGTCTAGAACAAGATGATCCAGCAGACTTCGCTGAATACTTGAAGCTGAGGAAGAACACGTTCAGAATGTATGGAGTCCCACTGCCTGAAGATCAATCTCAACCTTTCATGAATAGGATTCAGCAGTTTAAGGGTTCTCCTCCTTAGTTCTCTTCTTAGCTTAGCAAGATTTGTATTGTACTTAACTGACTATCATATATATACAATCTGCTTTTTGGCTTTGACAACTACTTGTTGTCTAAATAGCCGTGTTTGCTTTATGCTTTAACACTCAGAATCACTGAAGTGATTACTGACACACACACTTTGTTTATTTACTTGTCAGTTTTTGCTCCGTTAGATTTCTGATAGACTAGACTTTCATAGAGTTATTATTTCTCATAGGGGGAAATTGTTGCATGGGGGAAATTGTTGTAAAGGGGGAAATTGTTCTGCTCTGTCTCCCTCAGTAGTCTAGCACTTACCAGACAACTCTACTGATCCTTCTTGTAATTATGTAAGGAGCTCTGTTCTTGAGTAAGTTAGTGTTTAGCATAGATGATAGGTTTTGGCATCATCACATAGGGGGAAATTGTTGGGTGATGATTCCATCCTCAGCACTGTTACTCTTAGTAGGAAATGATTCGGTCTTAAACACTGATCTTAAGCTCAGTAGCCTTATGCTCTATACTTGTCTGAAGATTTGAAGATCCCAAAACCCTATCTGATTGGTGAACCATTCCATTGTATATGTTGTTTGTCTCTGAGGTTTCAGACTCGGTAGACACTCTGCTCTGGTCAAGGCGCTCAGTAGCTTATTTGCCTCAGCACCAGTGTAGAAGACTCAATGATACTGGACTCAGCAGGAGCAGTATACTAAGAGAGTCAGTTGAACTGAACTCAGCAGGAGTAGTTCACTGGACTCAGAGCTGATCTTCAGTAGACTTATCTCAGCTGTCTATCTACTGAATACAAGGTCAGACTCAGCATCGACAGACAATCTTCTGAACTGTCAGATCTTTTTGAAATGCAATCAGCATAGTCATATACGAGGAAGAGAGAAGTCAGCTTCAATTAGCCTCGAAGTCTGTTCTGTCTCAACCACCTTATTCACCTCGACAAATAACAAGCATACACGTGTCATCCTACCTACTAAAGCTGCAAGTCAACACTTTCCGAAAAAGGAGGAAAAGGCACTGTTACCTACGTCAAAAAGAGCCGTTTGCTACCAAAAGAGAGAGAGAGAAGAAGATCGTCGCCAACGGATCTATTTCAATCTCTGCTCTATAAATAGAGGGAATATTCAAGAAGAATACACCGAATGCACGAACCACAAAGCCAAAATCCAGAAAGCACTCAACGAGCAAAGAACCCAAAGAACAAAGTCTTAGCAAGAAATTGAAGAACAATCTTCCGGCAAAAGACTACATTCTAGCTCATAGGGAATCAAGCTGAACCGACATATAAAGCCTCTAGTATCCAAATCGACGTTACACGAACTCAAAACTTACCTTCAGCTGTTCGTCGATCTAGAAGCTACTCTCTCATATTCCCTATCCCTCTAACCCTAAGCTCAACTGTTCTTATCTATAGCTTAGATGAAGGAGTTCATCTTTGAACCTGATCCTTATTGTATAAGGACTCCTTCACTGTTGGAGAAAGTTTGTCAAACACTTCTAAGTTTGATCGTTGTAACCGAGACTTGGATCGCATAAAAACCAAGACGCGGCTTTGCCCAAGTCGCAAGCTGACTGAGACTAACTCAGGATAAATAATAGCCTCCTGATCTTTCGGGACAGTGGACATAGGATTTGAGCGATATCCGAACCACTTTAAAAATCTCTGTGTCGTTTACTTACTATTGCATTGATTTTACTATTCATACCGAACATCATTTCTTAAAATCAATCAACTGTCTCAGCATACTGAACTGAATATCTACTGAACTGAGATTTTCATAAAACGTTTTCACCACTCAACTGATTTGGGCCTACACACATTTCCGCACGCTGAACTCTTACTGTAGATACTGAATTTCGACTCCGTCCGCCTAAGCGGTCTCAGTAGAGTCAGACTCTTTGCCGTACACGATTCAGAACAGCTCTTTGGTCTGCTGAACTGTTTCAGTCAGACACCATCCTGAATAGGACTGTTCGTGTTCGAAGTTGAGAAATCGAATCAGGTGTATTCACCCCCCCTCTACACCTGACCGTACACTCGGGACCAACAAGTTGTTCATGGAATCATCTGATGATGAAGTTGCATTCATGGCAATCGAAGCTTAATAAGGTACTGAACTTGTGTCTCATGGCTGGAGAAGAGGCTGAGGTAAATTATATTCGTAACTTATGTCCCTCTTCACCATGTACACAAACACATGCTCTATTGTAGGAGAACCTCTAGATGTGGTTCTAGCATATGAAGATCTGTTAGAGGAACAAATTCAGATGAGCACTCAATTCAGTAGGACATTCAGGAGCTGGAACTCCTGAGAACAGAAAATAAGAGACTTTCAATGAGAAGTCAGGACTCTACTAAGTCTGAAGGACTGGTCTTGCCATATAAAGAAGAGATCAATTCTCTAATAACTAAGTCTCAATTACAAGAATCTCGGATCTCAGTTTTGACCAAGGACAACTATGAGAAAGATACTAAAATTGCCAGTCTAAAGGACAAGCTTGCATTGTCTAGAGCTGAGTATGAAGCTCTGAGAAAGAGTGATGAGGTTTTGAGAACCTTAATGACTCAACAATACATAGGAGCCAAAGAGAAGATTGAAAAACTGCTAAGATCAAAGAGTCCAACCTCCACAAAGGAAGGACTTGGTTAAACATATGAATCATCGAATTTAGAGCAGAAAAGCTCAGACAAGCTGGTTGATAGATTTCTCGAAGGGGGAACTCAATATGCGAAATCTTCAACCCCTTAGACAAAGAACAAACAGAAGATGAAAACACGTCGGCACAACCATCAAAAGATGACCAATGGTTTTCAAACCCTAGAACACCTAGATCCAACTTAGCGGGAACCAAGAAGGTCAGATTGCAGAATAGTATGGCCATCCTTAGTGGACTCATCCAGCTTTGTATGGATCATACTACTATAAACCCAGAATCAAAAGCTCCAAGGTTCAGAAGAAGAAGAAACCTGAACCTCAGAAGACGAAGAAGTCAGCATCTCCCAGTTCATCAAAGAGATTGGTTGACAGCAAGGGCAAGAAGATATCTGAAACCGCCAGGATTGTCAGAAAGATTTGGGTCCCATAATCCACTAACATCTAAGGATCCAACCTAAACCAAATGGAACCTGAATATTTTTTTAATTTATAGGTGCCAAAGGACCCTTGGATCGTGGACAGTGGATGCTCAAGAAACGTGACGCATCAAAAGAATCTGCTGACCAACTACGTTCTGCAAGAAGGTGCCAAAATTGAGTTTGGTGACAACTCCAAAGGATAGACAAGGGGATATGGAATACTGAAGATAGGAACTGCCATAGTTCCCAGAGTATCATATGTTGAAGGACTTCAACATAATCTCCTTCAGTCAGTCAATTTGTGATAACTCCAATAAAGTAACTTTTAACGTAGGTTTTTATGACATTCTTGATAATTCTATAGGAAAAGCGGTGTTATCAGGCTCGCGGAGAAGAAACATCTACTATGCAGATTCGGATATTGCTGAACCTAAAGCATGCTTGCTAGCACACGCAAAGTCAGATGATAAAACAGCATGGATGTGGCACAGAAGACTAATTCATTTGAATTTAAAAACTATGAACAAGCTAGCAAGAGATGCTAAAGTCAGATGCTAAAGTCAGAGGACTTCCCAATGAAGTCTTCAAATGACATAACAATTGTGAAGCATGCACGAAGGGAAAGCAGACTACATCAAGCAATCCTCCAATTCCATCACCCTCTACTGATGGAATCCTTCAGCTGCTCCACATGGATTTATTTGGTCGAACTCTCTAGTGACGATCACAGGAAAAAAATATGCTCTTGTAGTCATTAATGACTATTCAAGATATACTTGGGTGATTTTCATCGCCAACGAGTTTGACGTCAAAACTGAATTGCGGAAACTACTGAAAAGACTAAGCGTGGAAAAGGATATCAAGATTTAAAGAATACGCTCAGATCTAGGAACAAAATTTATAAATTCAATGATGAAAGACTACTGTGAAGCTAAAGGGATCCAACATGAAACCTTAGCGGCATGCACACCTCAGTAGAACAGTGTTGTTGAAAGAAAAAATAGAACACTCAAAGAAGCAGCAAGAACGTTACTCGCAGACTCAGATCTACCATCAAAGTTTTGGGCAGAAGCTACTGACACAGCCTGTTACACTCAGAATCGCTCATTACTAACTCAACTGCACATGAAGACACCTTGTGAACTATGGAAAGGGAGAACGCATTCCATTTCGTATTTCCATATAATTGGTTGTTCATGCTTTATCCACAATAATGGAAATGAATCAGTTAAAGGTCTTCGATAGCAAGTCAAACCAAGGAGTATTCTTAGGACACTCTAGGGTCAGCAAAGCTTTCAGGGTCTTTAACTACCGGACACTTTGCGTGGGGAAAATCCCTCATGTACTATTTAGTGAATTTACTTCTGGGAATAGGAAACAAAGCTCTCATCAAGATGCTGAAGAGGTCGGCACCAAGCTACATGATCGAATCTTAAATTATAATATAGAGAAGATCCAGCATTGTTGGGATGATGATTCAGATGATGAAATTTAGAACCAACAAGCAATGTAGCTGTACCGATTGATTTTTCAGAACAAAATCAATCCCAGGTAACTCAGGTCGATGAAGAAACCCCAGTGGTAACTGAGACCTTTACTGAGAATAACAACTCAGGGGGAACTACTATTATTCCTGAGCTGAAAATTGGTATCAGAGCAGGAGTTCTTTGACTCTTGTTATCTTTGAGACTGGTCTATTCGAACGGATCCGAGGGAAAGCGTTTTTCACTGCAAATCACTCTACATTCATATCATTATTCTTCATGGCTGATATGTCAGGTATAAGGATGGTACCTATGTTCTCGGTGGAGAACTACGGAGTATGGCGAGTCAGGATGGAAGCTCATCTGACATCCCTCCATGACAGTATGACTGAAGTGCTTGAAGATGGACCTATCGTTCCTATGATTGATAGTGTCGTGACTCAGGACCAAGCTCAAGGAGGAGGAATGGTGACTGGGAAGAAGATCCCCAAAGACAGAAGTCTCTTCACTCCTGAAGAGAAGAAGCTTCACAATCTAGATCGAGTCGCCAGGAATGCTATACTAACCACCCTTAGTGATTCTTATCTTGGCGGGGTTCGGGAATGCAAGACTCGCTAAAGAACTCGGGATGCTCTTGCGCTACTGAGTCGAGGGACTCAGAAGATTAAAGCCAACAAATTAGCGCTGGAACTCCAAAAGCTGGAAAGCTTGTCTCTCATGCCCAGGGACAAAATCGAAGATCTAAATGTCAGATTTACCAATCTGATGAATTCTATTAATGGGCTGGGAAAGACATTCAGCAACCGAGAGATGAATCTGAAGATTCTGAGGGCACTGCCGGACGGACACTGGACACCTTTTGCCACTTTATTGCGACATTCTGATTTAGATGATGTGTCTCCTGACCATATCTTTTCAGAATTACAGGCAGAGGAGTATGAGTTCGACAGACCTCAAAGAAAGCTGAGAGCTGAAGCTGATACGAAGATTGACCATGATTTCAAAGCTACAGTAAGCACAACATCTCCCGCTACGAGCAAGACGACGAGTAAGACTGAGCATTCACTCACTGACCTACAAGAAGGAAGTCTAGCTCAGAAGTATGCGCTGCTCGCAGTGAAGTATCAGAAGGAGAAAGAAAGGCGTAGAAAACTGACCAAAGCATACCAAGATACAAAAGGTAAGTCAGAATATACACCTAAACGCGCTCCTGATACTCAATCTTCTGAATGCAGAAAGAAGGATGACTCAGCACCCTCAAGGGATAGTGCAACCAAAGAAGACAAAGTCATCACTTGCTACAACTGCAAGAAGCCGGGATATTATCGGATGATTGTCCCGAACTCGGTAGTGCTGAACGCGCAAAGACGCAAGGCAAGGAGAGAGAAATTCGCCCAGAAAAGACAATCCTACATAGCTGGCGAAATCTCAGACGACTCGAAGAGATCGACTCCTTTATGGATTCATCTTGACGATGAAGCAGCTTTCATGGCCTTAGAGCATGAAGCAGATGAATCAACTGAAATGTGCATGATGGCAGGCGAAGAGGATGAGGTAAATTCTCATGAACCGCTTAACTCCTCTTCACACCGCACACACGACACTATTTCGAAGTGCAGATGGGAATTTGGACATCTCAACCGCATATGAAGATCTACTAGATGAACAAATTCAGATGAGTCTGCAGCTCAGTAAGACTCTTCAGGAGTTGGATACCCTGAAAGTGGAGAATCAGAGACTTTCTCAAGAGAGTCAGGTTGTTACTGAGGCCGAAGGACTTGTGTTGAGACTCAGGGAGGAGATAAACTCTCTGATGGCCAAGTCTCAAAGATCAAGAAGATCGGATTTCAGTCTTGACCAATGACTTGACTCGAAAGATATCGAACCGAGCTCATCAAGCAAGAACTGTCAGGACTTCAGACCGAGCACGACGCACTGAAGAAAAGTGATGATGTCTGGAGGAACCTGATGACTGAGAGGTATATGGGCGCAGAGAAGAAATTGGAGGCTATGCTAGCAAGCAATAAGCCAAAGCACTGCAAGGAAGGACTTGGATTCAGTCGAGGAGCTTCCTCATCTGCCCCAAAACACTCGAAGTACGGCTTGCTGATAGATTTGTTCGAGGGGAGACTATCAACGCAGATATACTGAACCCCCTAGCAAAGAACAAACAGAAGATGAAAGCACCTCATCCCACACATCAGCATTCTGACAAGAAGATCAATGCCAAGAAACCCCAGTTCAGTCAAGGGGGAACCAGCAAATCAAACTTGGCAGATCAGTATGGACCTTCGAAGCTGACGCATCCTGCTCAATATGGATCATATTATTATGAACCTATAGTCCGAAGAGGCTCCAAAGGTCAGAAGAAGAAAAAGGCCGCACAGAAGGCAAAGGTCAGCAGTCCACCAACTCAGAAGACCAGGACTCCTGAACCTCAGAAGCCTCAGAAGTCAGCTGTGACCAGTCCAGTGGTCAGATATGTTGACTCCAGTGGAAAGAAAATGTCTGAAACCACCAGGGTTGTTAGACAGATTTGGGTTACTAAAACTAACATCTAAGGACCCAAAATCAAAAATAAAGGGTACCAGAATATATTTCTGTTTTGCAGGTGCGTAAAGACCCATGGTATGTGGACAGCGGATGCTCAAGACACATGACATACCAAAGGAGTCTACTGAAGAATTATATCACTGAAGAAGGACCCAGAATTGAGTTCGGAGATAATGCAAAAGGCCATACCAGTGGATATGGAACACTCAGCATTGGAACTGCCAACGTTCCAAGAGTATCATATGTTGAAGGACTTCAGCATAATCTTCTCTCTGTTAGTCAATTTTGTGATAACTCAAATAGAGTGATATTTGACGCTGGTTTCTGTGATGTTATTGATAAATCCACAGGGAAAACAGTGTTATCAGGTTCGCGCAGAAAGAACATATATGTGGCTGATTGGAACTCAGCTGAACCTGAAGCTTGCTTATTTGCGAAGAATGACAACCGCACGGGGTGGCTATGGCACAGAAGATTCAGCCATCTCAACTTTAAGACGCTCAACAAGCTTGCAAGAAACACTCTAGCAAGGGGACTGCCGAATGAAGTATTCAGCAAAGACACTCAGTGTGAAGCATGTCTGAAGGGAAAGCAAACAAGGAATCAAAATCCACCCGTTCCATCTCCTTCCACTGATGGAATCCTTCAGCTGCTACATATAGATTTGTTCGGTCCAGTCTCCCCAGTGACGATCAGAGGCAGAAAATATGCATTAGTGGTCATAGATGACTACTCGCGCTACACATGGGTCATATTCATTGCCAACAAGTCTGACGTCAAAACAGAGTTACCAACGCTTCTGAAAAAGCTCAGTGTCGAGAAGAACACCAAGATCAGAAAAATACATTCAGACAGAGGAACTGAGTTCCTTAATTCCATGGTAGAGGAGTTCTGCAAAGCAGAATGAATAAAGCATGAGACTTCAGCTGCACGCACACCTCAGCAGAATGGAGTTGCTGAACGAAAGAACAGAACTCTAAAAGAGGCAGCTAGGACTCTACTCGCAGACTCAGGACTCCCAACCAAATTCTGGGCAGAAGCTACTGATACTGCATGTTATACTCAGAACCGATCTCTACTGACAAAGCAGCATAAGCGAACACCATATGAACTATGGAACGGCAGGAAGCCTTCTCTATCTTATTTCCATATTTTTGGTTGTTCATGCTTTATCCACAATAATGGGAAAGATCAGCTGAAGACTTTTGATAGCAAGTCAGATCAGGGAGTATTCTTAGGATACTCTCGGGTCAGCAAAGCTTTCAGAGTATTCAACTATCGGACTCTTTGCGTGGAGGAAAGCCCTCATGTTGTTTTTAACGAGTTTGCTACTGAAGACAGGAGCAATAACTCAAATTCTGAATCTGAGGACATCAGTAAGCAGCTACAGGATCTAAGCTTAAAAGACAAATCGAAAAGGATCCAGCTATGTTGGGATGATGATTCGACGAAGAAACGAAGACAAATCCACCGAATCTCAACCAGGAGCAAGTAGCTGAACAGATTGATTCTCCCGAACAGAATCAATCCCAGGTAACTCAGGTCGATGAAGAAACCGTTGAGGTAACTGAGACCAACACTACTGAGAGCAACACCTCAGGGGGAACGTCTAGTAATGTTCCTGAGCTGAATCCCCCTGAACCCGGTGACTCAGTAGACCATACTCTTGTTACTGAATTACTTCAATCTCAGAATAGTACAACTGAAATGCCTAACTCACCTACTATCTGTGTTGAACAAGTTTCAGATGAAGAGTTGAAACATCGTAGATCGTGGCTCGATGCTCACACTGCCGATTTAATCATTGGAGATCCTTCAAGAAATGTCAAGACAAGATCCAGATTCTCGTCAAGGAGAAAGCGCATTATTTTCCCCGCTTCTTGTCTACCGAAGAGCCTCGGACCATTGAGGATGCACCGAAAGATGCTGACCGGATCATTGCTATGCGGGAGGAGCCGAATCGGTTCACGAGAAACGAAGTATGGGAGCTTGTAGACGGACCCGGCATCAACATGTTATTGGAACTAAATGGGTCTTCAAAAACAAGCGAGATGAAAACAACGTTATAGTAAGGAACAAAGCAAGACTCGTGGCTAAAGGCTACTGTCAAGCCGAAGGGATAGATTTCGATGAGACGTTCGCTCCAGTTGCAAGATTGGAGGCAATCAGACTATTCCTGGCCTACGCAACACATCAACGATTCAGAGTTTATCAAATGGATGTGAAGTCTGCGTTCCTGAATGGCGTGCTGAAAGAAGAAGTCTATGTGGAACAACCGCCCGGCTTTCAGCATGGACATCAAGTATATAGACTCAGAAAGGCTCTATACGGGTTAAAACAAGCACCCAGGGCTTGGTACGATACCCTGTCTGAGTTTCTTCTTCAGAAAGGTTTTCAGAAAGGCACAGTAGACCACACTCTATTCAGCATTCGACTGGAAGAAGACTTATTACTTGTGCAGATCTACGTGGATGCATTATATTCGGATCAAAGAATGTCATCATGTGTCAGCAATTTGAAAAGACGATGAAGGATAAGTTCGAGATGTCGATGATGGGTGAAATGAACTACTTCCTTGGTTTTCAAGTCAAGCAATCTGAAAAGGGAACGTTCATCAACCAAGGCAAATACACTCGAGACCTCATCAAAAGATTCGGCTGCACATCCGGCAAATCAATCAAGATCCCGATGAACACGAATATGAAGATAGATCTTGATAAAGAGGGAGTATCAGTAGACCAAACTGAATACCGTGCTATAATTGGTTCTTTATTATATCTAACAGCTACTCGTCCTGACATAACTTATGCTGTAGGTGTCTGTGCTCGATTTCAGGCGAATCCCAAGCAGAGTCATATGGACTCAGCAAAGAAGATTCTCCGCTATCTACGAGGAATTCCTGACATGGGTTTGTGGTATCCAGCTGATGATAATATTGAACTAACCGGTTATTCCGATGCCGACTATGCAGGATGTAGAATAGACCGAAAATCAACTTCGGGGAACATGTCGGTTCCTTGGCGGCAAGTCGATCTTATGGTTTTCAAAGAAACAAGCACTCGGTGGCCACGTCGACTACCGAAGCCGAATACATGGCTGCTGGAAGTTGTTGCGCCCGCATCCTTTGGCCGAGACAAGAGGCCGAGAGACTATGACGTCATTCGAATGAAGTGCCGGTTTTACTGCGACGATGCAGTGCTATTGCAATCACTCGTAACCCCGTACTTCACACAAGATGCAAGCACGTGGACATCAGACATCACTTCATTCGTGACCATGTCGAGAAAAAGGATATCAGGATGGAGAAGATCCATACTGACAAGCAATGGGCTGATATACTGACCAAGCCTCTAGCCGAATCCGTATTCGAGAGAACTTTCGGTAGAGCTAGGTCTCTGTTGGACCCTACTGACCCCGATCGGTAAGAAGAGGTTTCAGGAGAGAGACATTTCAGTAAGGGGGAATGTTCACTCTCAGTACTGATACATTCAGTACGTAGAGATAGAAACCATCTACACGAGGTATCAGCTGACTACTATGTTCAGCTGACAGGTTTGCGTATCTCTACTCAGTAGTAATTTAATACAACAGTACTTTGCATTTATGACAAAGATTCAGCATGACATTAATATCTTTTGGTTTGTCTTTATTATTAACGGCTCACATTTAATGCACGACATTCCCTACATAAGCTTGCTGAACTCTGCACGCATTTAATGCATGTATTTTCACAGTTACTACTTAGGCTATTTTACAACTGGCTTTGACTTAGGCGGCTTTTGTGATCATTGCCTATTTTTAACTTCTAATCTTAACCGTCCATATCATAAAGCAAGTTTAAGTTCAGCCTTCGATCGAAAACCGTTCATCTTCATAGTTGATATATATATTCGATCATATCTTTGAAACCGCCATTAGCATACTTCATAACTTTCAAATTCCGAAAAATCCGAGATCTGCATACGCAATCCTTACTTTCATCTTCACTCTCAATCTTATCTCGAATTTTATCTATTGGTATGCTTATATCTGTTAATGTATTTATTATATTTTTCAGTATCGCATTGTACATCACTGTTCTATCCAAGAAACGGTACTGATTCATTTCTTGTAACAGGTACTATGGCTGGTATATCTGTCAGTTCTCCCGACAAGATAGAGGAAATCGTCAGCAAGGGCCGTATCTGGTGCGAACCAATTACGGAGTTCGACGCGTGCGAGCTCGAGTACATGGACGAGATCTTCACATATCTGAGGAAATTCCGGACTTGAGGAGTTTTCTATCGAGGAAGCTGACCTTCTTCCTTCCTCGACAAGTGGCGGAACTGTATCTGAACTCCGACTCAGTTGGAGGAGACATTCTGGCGAGGTTCGCTGTTAACACCATTGACGACGCATCGAGGATACTAAAGCAGATGTCCATTAAACAAGCGCTGAAGAAGAGCTTCAACCTCCCGTCTGAAGGTGTCAGCACCTTGGGGTACAATGACGACGTTGTCGACACATACCTCTCCATTTTCTGTGGCAAGCCCACAACCTTCAGAGCAGCATTTCCGAAGAATGCCATGCTACCGCAGTTTAGAGCACTGGCATACATCGTCACTCAGCTGTTGACGAGCCAGGCTGGCTCTTTCGATCAGGTCTCCCGACCCATGATCCATATGATGATGGCGATTTATGACTGCGTGAAAGTCAATTGGACCGACTTCTTTGTTCGCAAATTTATGGCTCAGGCAGCCAAGTTCGACAAAGCTACGCGAACACTGACCGCAAAGGGAAAGCTTCTCTACAGACTTAAATTGTCAGTCATGATCGAGGATTTCTGCGAGGCTGAGCAGATCACTTATGACGGCAAGGAATATTTTAATGTGAAGAAAATTCGCTTTCACAACAAGTCCGCGGCCCTGCAACTGATTGGTTCAGGACCGGACGCAGAAGCTCAGCCATCTAAGCCTCAGCAGGCGACTCCTAAGAAAAGGACACCTCCGGCAAAATCACCTAAGGCACCAGCCAAGAGGCTGAGGAAGGCCATACCGGATACACCTGCTGAACCAGAGACTACTACTGAAGTGGCTACTAAACCGACTCCTATTCAGCCACTACAGTTGGTAGATGAGTCTTCCTCATCTGAGAAGACCAAGTCAGTGGAGAAAGCCGTCTCCACTGAGGAACAAGTTCAAGAGGAACAGGGAGATGCTACTGAAGCCCAAAGCGAAGAAGTCCAACGTCTGGATAGCCCTCTCTCTCGTGCCTCCGCTCGCCAGCCGCCCACCCGCGACTCCGAGATCGACTTCGTTGATATCGAGTCGATTCTGCGTCTCCGTAAGAGACTCTTGGGATGGAAGCAAGCAGCTATTGTCTCTAGAGCTTCCCGAGAGATCATCCAGCTTCATTCCGGAGCTTGCCGACCATTCGGATTTGCTCGTCCTAGCCAAGTCAGCAAGGCTCCATATGATCCTACGCTTTCAGGAGTGGCCTCAGCTTCAACGCCTTGTTCTACACTACTCCTGTCAGTAGCTCCACTTGGAAGAACTGAGATTGCGTGAGGAGATAGGCTATTCAGAACCTGAGAACCTCAACACGATGGAGAATCTAAGGGCAACCATGCTTGCAATCATTGCTGATCGACGCCAAGCAGCTGGCTCGCCGCCCTCAGATGGGTCTGACCACGACGGTCAGGACCCACCCAGTGATTCAGGCCCTAGAAAGCCTGATGAGGGACATCCACAGGACAATGATACCCATACTGAAGCAGCAGCACCACTCAGTATCCTTGGGCCTGAGAAGCCTTCGGCTGGTGTCTCGTCCTCGGCGAGCCTCGCTCGCCTCTGCTCGAGTCGACATACGAGGCAGCGCCCAACCCATCTGCCAAGAGATCCCGTTCAGTTGCCAAAGCTCTTACTGCACAAGGAATTCAAAATCGGGAATTGGCGAAGGCAGTCCACAAGGTGTGGAAGAAATCAGCATTGGCCACCAACTCGAGCTCGTGGGCCGAAATCCAAAGATCTCTACATCAGTTGCCCCCGATGTCTCTCGCTCTCATATCTCGAAGCATTGGCCCAAAGAAGAATGGCCAGCTTCGGACTCGACTAAGGACAATTCAGGAGGGACAGGCCAAGTTCCTTGAACAATTTCAGAACGCCTTGTCCGCTCATACTGAGTCATTCACCGAGCAAGCCCAGGCCACGGCGAACAAACTAGACCTCATTCAACTGGTCGTGGAGGACAAGATCGGTGAGAAACTAGCTGAACTGAAGTCAGAAGCCGTTCTCTCTCATACAGCATACAAGGACGAACTCATATCTGAGAGGAACGAGCTGCATCTAGCATTGGAGAAAGTGCATAACAGACTGGACGACTTGTCCACTGTTTATCAGAAGCTAGAGAAGAGGGTACTCATCCCAACCCCGGCTGTACTTGATGATGCCAAAAAGGGGGAAGGAAAGAAGAAGGGTACTGAGAAAGAAAGTGACGGAAGTGACGGAAAGAAAAAGAGTACTAAGAAGCTGACTCCCACTAAACCTTCTAGACCACTGAAGGGGACAGCTACTGAAGGAAAGAAGGGGACTAAGAAGAAGAAATCTATTGCTGACATTAGCAAAACTCAGTCTCAGAAAACTCAGACTCAGACTCCGGGTAAGGCCCAGGGTGTTTCGGCTGCGAGCACAGCTGAAACCGGCCCAAGTGGCTCAGGACCCCAGCAGACTACTCAGGCAACCCAGACTCCCAAAGACATTATTAAGGAGGTTGCTGAGTACGCTGAACAGGCGGTGGAGGACTCAGAAGAAGAAGATGCTCCTCTTCCACCACTAGTTCAAAAAGGCAAGGGCAAACAAAAGCTTAAAATTCCAACCCCTCCAGCAAAGCGATTAAAGTACATATCTGCTGAGGAGGAAGCCCAAATAGCTGCGGATGAGAGGCTGGCCAGAGAAATTGCAGAGGCCGAAGCAGCTAACAAGCCAAAGTCTAAGCCTGCTAAAGGAAAGACTAAAGCCCCATCCAGAGGAGGAAAGAGAACTGCTAGACTGCCTCCGAGAAAGCTCATCATAACAGATGAAGAGGACAGAGAAAAGGAAAAGGAGCAAAGCAGCGAAGAGTACCGAAAGGCGGGGTACATCCAAATCTAGATCTAGTACCCCGCCGAATCGAAGAAGCCCCTCAAGCAAGCCACCGATACACAAGGAGATGAAATCGAAGCCATATTTGATCCGATGAACGATATCTATACGAGGCGAGGAGGCAAGACGGATTCAGCCGCCGAGACATAATTTGGAAGGCGGACCTTGAAGCTCGATGAAAAGGACTCGAAGAGGAGGCCAGCCGAGAGTGCCTTCTAAAGCCGATATTCCATACGAGATACAGGAAATTCGGGAAGCCAGCGACTCGAAATTTCAAAGATGGCCAAGAACAGATGAATGGATACCAGCCTACCAATCAAAGATGGGAAAATGCGAAAATTGAGTTCATAAAGAGGAACTATTTCTGGAGGTTCTGGTCCAACAGGACAAGGATTGAAGCTTACATGGAATGGATGTTCGCTATTGAACCTGAACTCTACCCATACCTCGACAAAGCCATATCTGAAGGTATAGAAGTCAGTGTTCCGGGACCCAGAATCATACCTCCACCAAGAAGACAGGATGACTCAGTACACTTTGGTACGATTGAAGCGGAAGTGAAGCATGCCGCAGCGAAGAAAGAACTTGCTGAAGATGAGCCTCGCCGATTTTTGCGGAATTTCGAAGCTAAGGAAGATCACATACAGGATGTATGGAGTGCCGCTCCCTGAAGATCAGACTCAAGAGTTCATGGACAGAATCAAGAAGTTCAGTGGCCCTCCTCCTTTGATCTTTAGCTCATTCTTTTAGCATAGCCAGATTGTATATGTACTGAATTTCTCTTATATTTATACAATCTGCTTTTGGCTCTGACAACTACTTGTTATCTATACAGCCGTGTTTGTTTTATGCTTTAACACTCAGAATCACTAAAGTGATTGCTGGCTCACACTCTCTTTATTACATGTCAGCTGATTGCTTTGATAGATTCTGCTAGCCTGTTTTGTTTGCAATGGGGGAAATTGTTATGTTTACCCTGTTTGCTTTATAGTCTAGAACTGATGGAACATCTCCACTGATCCTACTTGTAATATTTGTAAGGAGTTTTTGTTTCTTTTAGTGTTAGCATAGATGATAGGTTTTGACATCATCAAATAGGGGGAAATTATTGGGTGATGATTCATTCCTCAGCAGACACTCTGCTCTGGTCAAGGCGCTCAGTAGCTTCTATACTGAATCACGCTCAGTAGCCTCGTGCTCTGACTGTTGAGAAGATTTGAAGATCCCAAAACCCTATCTGATTGGTGAACCATTCCTTTGTATTCGTATTTGTCTCTGAGGTTTCAGACTCAGTAGACACTCTTCTCTGGTCAAGGCGCTCAGTAGCTCATCAGCCTTAGCACCAGTGTAGAAGACTCAGTGAATACTGGACTCAGCAGGAGCAGTATACTGAGAGAGTCAGTTGATCTGAACTCAGCAGGAGTAGTTCACTGGACTCAGAGCTGATTTTCAGTAGACCCTTCTCAGTGTCTATCTACCGAATACAAAATTAGACTCAAGATCGGGCCGACGGTCTTCTGAACTGTCTGAATCTTTTGATAAGCTATCAGTGTTGTCAAGTACGAGGAAGAGAGAAGTCAACTTCAGTTGCCTCGAAGTTTGTTCTGTCTCAACCACCACATCCACCTCGACAAATGACAAGCATACACGTGTCGTCTCACCTACTAAAGCTACAGTCAACATATTTCCGTAAAAGGAGGGAAAGGACACTGTACCTACTACACAAAAGAGCCGTTTGCTACCACAAAAGAGGGAAAAAGAAGAAGATCGTCTCCAATAGATCTATTCTTCTCTCCACTCTATAAATAGAGGGATCATTCAAGATTTGAAGTACACCTAGAACACCCAAACACATAGAAGCAAGAAACGCATAGAGCATTCAAACGAGCGAAATTAACGACTAAGTCTTCCGCAAGAATCAACCGAGTTATCTCCGACGAAAGACTACATCCAGCTCAAAAGGAACCAAGCTGAACCGACATAAGCTTCTAGTATCCAAGCAACTGACACGAACCTATAGCTAAACCCTCAGCTGTTCGTCGCCCTAGATAGCTACATTCTCGTTCCTTATCCCTCTAACCCTAAGCTCACTTGTTATATCCATAGCTTAGACGAAGGAGTTCACATTTGAACCCAATCCTTATTGTATAAGGACTCCTTCATTGTTGGAGAAGTTTGTCAAACACTTAAAGTTTGATAGAATTGTAACCGGGACTTGCTCGGTATAATCCCCAAGCCACGGCTTTGTCCGAGTGTACAAAGCCGACCGAGACTAACTCGGTATAATAAATAGCCTCCTCGATCTATCGGGACAAGTGGACGTAGGATTGTTGATATCCGAACCACTTTAAAAATATCTGTGTCGTTTACTTACTGTTTCATTGGTTTTACTGTGCATACTGAACATCATATTTAAAATCGATTTAACTGTCTCAGTATTCTGAACTTCTTATCTACTGAACTGAGACTTGCATAAAACGTTTTCCTCATTAAAACTGATTTGGGCCTACATAATTCCGCACACTGAACTCTCACTGATCGATACTGAATTCTGACCTAGTCGGTTAGCGGATCTCGGTCGAGTCGGTACTCTTTTAGCCTTTAACACGATTCGGTAACGGTTATGCAGTCCGGCCCGAACTATTTCGATGGCACCTTCCTGAATAGGACTGTTCGTGTTCTAAAGTTGAGAAATTTGGATTCAGGTGTATTCACCCCCCCCCCCCTCTACACCTGAACTCACTCACGGGACCAACACCCCTGAACCTGGTGACTTAGTAGATCCCGATCTTGTTACTGAAATACTTCAATCACAAAATAGTACTACTGAAAATTCCACACAATCCTACTATTTGTGCAGAATCAACTTTAGAAGAAGTAACAAGAAGACGTTGTTCTTGGTTAGATGCTCATACTTTAAATCTAATTATCGAAGATCCATCAGCAAGTGTTATGACAAGATCCAGATTCTGTCAAGGAGAAGGCGCCCTATACTCCTGCTTCTTGTTTACTGAAGAACCTCAGCTGATTGAGGATGCGATGAATGATGCTGACTGGATTACTGCCATGCAAGAAGAGCTCAACCAGGTCACCAGATACAATGTTTGGGAGCTTGTAGGCAGACCCAACCACCAACATGTGATAGGAACCAAATCAGTCTTCAAGAACAAAAGAGATGAAAACAAGATCATTGTCAGGAATAAAGTTCGACTAGTTGGTAAAGGATATTGTCAAGCAGAAGGAACGGATTTTGATGAAACATTCGCTCCAGTTGCAAGATTTGAAGCAAGTCGACTATTCCAAGCATATGTTACTCATCAACAGTTTACTGTCTATCAGATAGATGTTAAGTAAGCTTTCCTGAATGGCGTACTGAAGGAAGAAGTTTATGTAGAACAACCACCCAACTTTCAACGAGGACATCAAGTATACAGACTCAAGAAAGCTCTGTATGGGTACCATTTCAAACTTTCTACTTCTTTTCTAGAAGGCAACCGTAGATCACACACTATTCAATATCAAGTCAGACAATGATATCTTACTGGTGCAGATCTATGTGGACGACATCATCTTTGGATCTAAGAATCTGACCATGTGTTAGAAATTTGAACAAATGATGAAAGATAAATTTGAGATGTCGATGATGGGAGAAATGAATTATTTCCTTGGTCTTCAAGTAAAGCAATCTAAGAAAAATAAATATTTATAAATCATCTAGAAATTCGGCTGCGAATCCAGCAAATCAGTAAAGATCCCCATGAACACGAACTAAAGATTGATCTTGATAAAGATGGAGTATCTGTTAACTCAACTGATTATCGTGCTATTATTAGTTTATTGTTATATTTAACTGCCAGCAGATCTGATATAACTTATGTTGTAGATTTTAGGCAAATCCCAAGCGGAGTTATATAGACTCAGCAAAGAAAATTCTCTGATGCCTGAAAGGAACACCTGATGTTGGGTTATGGTATCTTGCTGATGATAATCTTGAACTAATTGGATATTCTTATGCTGATTATACAGGATGTCGAATCGACAGAAAATCACCTTCAGGAATGTGTCAGTTCCTAGGCAGTAAGCTCATATCATGGTTCTCAAAGAAACAGTACTCAGTGGTAACGTCCACAACTGAAGCTAAATATATGGCTGCGGGAAGTTGTTGTGACCAAATTGTATGGCTTCGACAACAGTTGCGCGATTATAATATCTTGCAATTACTCATCATCCAGTTCTACAAAAAAGATGCAAGCACGTGGTCATCAAACATCACTTCATCCGAGATAATGTCGAAAAGAAGGACATCGGAATGGAGAAAATCTATACTATCAAACAAAGGGCCGATATACTGACCAAACCTCTAGCTGAGACCGGATTCAACGAACTGCCAGTCGAACTAGGTCTACTGGATCCTACTAACTCAGTTCCGTAAGAAGATCCTGAAAGTACTGAGTAAGAGGGAACTTACACTTAGTAATGTTGAAGTACTCAATGACGATTAGCTGACTGCAATGTTCAGCTGACAGGTTTCGAGTATTTATTTAGCATACTTTATTCAGCAACTCATTACATTTATTTTTTGCCATTAATTTAGGATGTTTCTTATTAATAAAATTGTTTTCAATAAAAGCACGACATTCCATATACTAACTAGGGCGCATTAAATGCATGTCATCTCACCTTACCTTTTAGATGATAAATACCTAGGTCGAGATTATACGTGGCAACGTAATCATAACGTTCTATAACATTAAATCTTGGTCGCCCATCTTTCAAATTCAGATTAATTTGAACCGCATGCTCAATAAACCGTTCATATTCATACATAATATATATACTTGTATCCATGATTTGCTATCTTACTTTTCACCATTATCAATCATATTATTGCTTTTCAAAATTTACTGCATCCGAAATCTATTACCTTCACAATACTAATTATTCGATACAACTCTTAAACTGAATCTGTAGTAACTAACTTACTCTATTTTCAAGTGCTAACATTTATTTTGCAGTTTCAATATCTTAAAATGGCGAGTGATGAGTTGTTTTCATACCATCTCAACGTGTTTTTTTAAGCTTATTTACATTACTTTCTATTAATTTTAGTTTTGTTTCGCTTGGAATTATATACTTTCGATGGTTTTTGGTTTTGTAGGTTTCTTGCACGTTTTGAGCATATTTGGTGGTATTTGGAAGCTAAATGAAAGAAACCATGACCATTGATGCATTTTTGGCAAATATGGAGTCATTTGGATGAAGAATGAAGAAGATTTGAAGCCGGACGTTGAAGAAACCATATTTCGGAGCTCTTGTAACAAGGCAATTCGGAAATCGCGTGTCAGATGGATCTAAAGATCCTAGAATCTGATCTCCACCATCCGCATTGTACTTCTTTGTGTTAGGAACATTGTGCCAAAATTTTGTGACGATTCAACGGTTATCGAAGGAGATATCATATTTTTCCCAAAACTGGTCAGTGTAGGAAATTATGTCTCGGCCGAAGCAGGCGGACCACTGTCCGCGTTTTGTGCTGGACCGCGGTCCGCCGTGTTCTGACCCAAAAACATGAATTTTTGTGGCAGTTGGACCGCGGTCCGTGTTTTGTACTGGACCTTGGTCGACGTCTGTTTAGGCCTAGAATCGTTTTTTCTTGGCTCGAAACGTATATAAACCCTTCCGGACTTCTTTCCTACGGACGACACACCATATTTTCGACCTCTTCCACCCTTCGAAGCAGAGAAAGACCCAAACCATCCCTCCGTTGAAGATTCAAGACGAAGATTGAAGACCACAACCCGAGAACCAAGTGCGAGGATCAATCCGCTAGATTCTAGGTTGTATTATTCCTTCTTAGTTTTGTTTAGGGTTTTTGGTACTTGAATTCTATGGACTCTTTTTGCATCTTTTGTGATTGTTTTTCTACGAATATGAGTGGCTAAATCCCCGTGTGTGGGGGTTTAGCAGAACCTATATTTTTGATGAATTGATTCAAACCCCAGTTTTTCAATGAAAGAATTATTTTGTTTCTTAATTGTTGAGCCTGCTTTTGATTTCTCTATGATTCTTTAATGTGACTGACCATCATCTTAGATAATTGTACAGAATATAGGTAATAGGTAATATGGCGGATCATACCCGGTTATTTATTAAGACCTGCAATTAAGTGTCTAGATTGTTACCATTGGTTTGGGAGAGTTTAGATGGTTCTTTAAATTGTTGAGCATGATACGATCCTTAGGTTCTTGTTATGATCACTTGATTGACCCTTAGGATTATAAGTTAGAGATCTTCTGCCATCATACGAAATCCCTAGAGCCTTAGTGGATGAACCAACAAAATAAATTCATAAATGCTAGCTAGAGAATGGGAATGAATCAATCATCTTAGACATAGTGATTTTTAACCTCCGCACTCTTCATCAAATCTTGAAACCACACCCATTAATCCACTTTAATTTGCTTTTACTTGCTCTTTCACTTTCTTGCAATTTTACTTCCGTAGTTTAGAATAAACCAAACCCAGTTTAGGACCAAGTAGATAGTGAAATAATTAGGATAATTAGAACCCAGCTGAATCATTGTGAGATCAACCTCGGGCGTTGCTAGATTAGGTATTACCTCAATTCGCGCACTTGCGAGAATTAAAATTTGTTTATCAAGTTTTTGACGCCGTTGCCAGGGACTCAGTCGTTTTGATTATTCTTTTTACTAGCTGTTTATTTGTTTAGATTTTATTTTTTGTTTATTTATTTTATTATTTTTTTTTTGTTACTCACTCCCTTTCATTTCTTTATGTGTGTTTTTTTTTAATTTTATAACACACAATTGAAATGGGTGGGCCCGTATGGAACAACTAGAACTATAATCGGATGTCAAGCCTCCAAGATACTCTACAGGATTTCATTCGAAGTACTAATAACTGCAAGACATGTCCTCTTTTTATAACGGAAGACGCATGCATAGCCTGTGGAAGCTACGTGCATCAAACTGAGTCATGTCCTTTTTCTTTCAATAATGGACACGTGGAGGAGCCTTTTGAGGGTAGTTACATGAGGACTGAAGTGATTGATCAAGCTAGGAAAACAAGTCTCGAGGAAACTTTGTAGGACTTCCTGAAAGCTTTCAAAAGGTCGAAAGAATCAGTTACCTCATCAGTGAGAAATATTGAATCATCTGCAAAGAACATTGATACTCATGTTGGGAATATGGTTACGGATATACGTAAGATAGCGAGTCAACAATGGGAGCTTCCTGTACATATGGAGCCCGCAAAAGTCATCCTATCCTTGACAAGTGGTAATGTGGCTGAAAATTCAGATTATATCTTCGATGATTTTCCATTTTGTGCAAGAAAGGATAAGGAAAAGCCTGAAGACGCGGTAGATGAAAATCCCAAGAAAGAGGAAGAAAATTTTGTAACTACGGAGAAAGTTGAAAAGGGGAATGAAAGGGGGCTTGAAGAAATAATCAATCCATATAGACCTCCTATTTCATTCTTGAATCGTCATAAGGACGTTAAACAAGATAACTAATTTTCTTCGTTCGTTTTATCTGTCTATTCTCATGATGAGTTTAATGATATTGGTTGCACACACACTTTAGAGCAGAAATTTCATTTGCGGGGATTCATGGAGGATAAAACAAAAGCAAGATCACACAAGACACTAAAGAGGGAGTATGTGAGGAGGAGGAGATAAGATGGAAGATCTATTCGATAAGGATTTTGGAACATGATATCAAATCTATTAAGAAGCCTGAAAGAAGACTCAACTCCGTGATGCAGGATGCAGTGAGAAATAGCGAACCTATATTAGTAGATACTTGGTTGACACTAGATGGAGGATATATACAGATTACCGGGAGCTGAAGTTTTCTATCAAACATGATCTATTTCCTCTATCTTTTATTAATAAAATGTTAGGAAGGCTAATCGGGCATGATAATTATTGTTTTCTAAATGGTCTTTCAGGTTTCTATCGGGTTCCTATAGTGCAGCAGTCGATTTAATGAGGAGTAACTTCGGGAGATTGTGAGGGGGCCAGCCTGGGATTTTCATTCTAAGATGGATAGCTAGACAAACCAAAATCCTATTTTGCTCTCAGGGAAGACTCGTATACCCATTTTTTATTGTTTCACTCTATTTTCGTGCTAGGGACTAGCTCGTAGATAGGTTTGGGGGGGGTATGTAGAATATTGAACCCTATTTATTTGGTCTATATAATTATGATTCTGATGATTCTCCATGTACTAGATATTTGAACTACTATGACTTATGCTATTTGATGATAATGCATTTCTTGGCTTAAAAACTTTTCTTTGCTGAAGGATTGTTGAATTGAATTTGAGCATGATAAAATTTTTGGACATGTTTAATGTAAAAGTATGCTAGTCCAAAAGCCTGTGGTGAGAATTTGAGCCTATTGTGAACTGACAAAATCCTATGTCGGTCTCAATTTCTTCATGTGTGATACTCGCTTTAGGGAGAACATTTAGAACTTGCTTTGAGTCTGTTTGAAGTTTATTGAACACTTTCGTGTATGGTGTTGGTCCTGAGACGTGGTTCAGGTGTAGAGGGGGGGGGGGTTGAATACACCTGAATGCAAATTTCTTTCTCAAACGTGAAGTCACTGAACTGAGTCAGATAGCCAAATATGCTTCAGATAGCGTGGGCAGAATATCTTCTACTGAGTTCAGCTCTATTGACTTTAGACAGTCGAACAGTCGTTCAATATTAGAGTGTGTGCGGAAGAGTAGGCCGTATGAAACGTCTCGGTTAGAAAACACCAGTTTTTAAGCTGAGTTTTGTGAAATACAGTTTGTATGCAGTATGGTCTGTTAAATAAAAAGTAAATCAACACAGCGATTTTTAAAGTGGTTCGGACACGCTAGGTCCTACGTCCACTGTCCTGACCAATGAAGGATACTTGTTATATTTATATAGAGCAAGTCTCAGTTGGTCTGTTCACTGGACATATGCGAACCTTGAAGTTTATACTAAGCAAGTTCTCAGTGATTTCTGCGCGGGACGGATTCTCTAGTTATAGTCGTAGTGACTTTTACAAGGGTTCAAACTTGAAGAGTTTGAGTCTTCTCCAACTAAGAGGAAGTCTTACAAATAAGAACGGTTTCACAAGGATGTGAACTTCCTCGAGGTTTCTAAGCTAATGATATTACAATGAGCTTGCTTAGATAAGAGAAGGGGAACATAATAAAAACTCTAAGTGAAGAACTAAATATGTTCTTCAATGGATGCTAGTTCTTCACTGGATTCAACTTTGAGATTGCTAAGAGTTTGTGCGTAGATAGCTTTGGTTCCCGGTGTCGTCTCTGCATGGCGACTTCTCCTATTTATAGTCATCGATGTGAATAGATCCATTGGAGGGAAGTCTAGACACGTGTCGATACGACAAGGAAAATGGTTCCTTTAATTTGAACTTTGTCAAGCAGGTACACTGTAGAGATTCTTCTCTTTTTCAGTTTCAGAGCAACTTTTGTCAGAGTAGATGGTTGGAATCGGCTCCTTATTGGTCGAAGTAGATTGGTAGTTGAGAGTTGTCAATCATCAAGGTTGACTTCCTCTGAATCCTTGGACCTGCAACTGAAGTGTCTTTCCTACTGACGATCTTATGAGCTTTCAGTGCTTGGGCATGAATTCCTGGGCAAATTCAGCTGGAGGTTGATGTCCAACTGACTTCTTCGATCCTGAGTTCTTCAGCTGAGTGAGGTCTTCTACTGAATCCTGCAGCTACTGAACTCTATCCTACTGAGTTCTAACAACTGAACTCGACTAGGCTATACAGATACGAAGTTACAATATTCAGCTAGGGTTTTGGGATCTATTAAATCTATCCAAATCTATCAAGACTATCAGATCTATAGATTCATCTACTGAATCCTTATCCCAACAATTTCCCCCTATTTAATGATGCCAAAACCTATTACATCTTCTATCACAGAAACATGCTAAGGTTAAGACTAATAGCTACTGAAAAAGAATATCTATTACAAGGGAATGCTCCAATCAACAAGTACAGCAGACTAAGGTAAAGAGAATGAGAAATCAGAGCAGTCACAAGTAAAGAATATCAGAGCAAACTTATGATCATGAGGTTATGTATGAGAGCCAAACTACGACAGTTGAGAATAGCTGAATGTATCAGAGCATATGACTCTAGTTAACATGTTTATAGCATGCTGACATGTATCAGAATTTAACAGATCATAACAATTTCAGCACAAGATTGATACAAATATTCTAAGTTCAGAATAGATCATATAGTAGCTCATCATCAAGTGTAAGTTCAACATTTATCAGTTATCTTCCTAAGATGCAAGTGTCCCCTAAGAAACAATTTCCCTTTTTTTTACATTACTATATCATAAAGAAGCTCTTCCCCCTAAGCATAAGCAATTACATCAGAGAAGAGTAAGATAAAAAAAATTAATCAGTAGGAAATAATTGTAATGCAGATAAGCACATAAGTCAGATAGGTTAGATAAGATAAGTTAGGAGCTGATCACTGAGGTGATCAGTGAGACAATGAGAGATTGTCAAGGCCAAAATGTGATATTTTCATATATGATTAAGAGATTTACATTACAAAGACAATCTATCACTAGAAACAAGACTAGGAAGAAAGGATCAGCTGGGCTTCTGCTTCTTGAACAGTTGCATCCTTGCCCGAAAATCTTCTGACTTCTTCTCTTGGAGCTCAAGGCCATAGCTCTTGTAGACACGCTTCCTCAAGGCCTTGCTCTTAGCTAAGTCTTCTTCTATATCAGCTCTCAGACCTCTGCTGTATATAGCGTTCTCGATTTCTTCTTCTATCTCCTTTTTGCAGATATTGCCTTCATGCGTCAAAGGAGGAGGTAGAGTCCGAAAGGGAGGTGCCTTCAGCGGTTGACCCATCCGGTCAAGCAGAGTCTGAATCTCAGCTAAGAGGGTTGGACTCATGGTGGTCAGGAGATCTTTGAAATAAGAATCTTGATCTGAGGTAGGATCTACATTCCCAATCCTCCACACATGAAATCTCTTGAGGAATTCCACCTTCATCTGCTCCCATTGCTGATTGAGCTTGAGAAGCACCCAGTCGTTAGTCCGTTTATAAACGATACGCTTCACCTGACCCAGGGGCTCTCTGCTCCTGAAGAAGGGGGAGGAATGAGGGATACTCCTTCACCGGTACCTTCTCCCTAGCTTCTTTTTCTGTCCTCAGCCTGAGGGCTTCTAGGTCAGCAAGATGAATCCTCTCTCACGCCTCATTGATTTGCCTTGCCTCCGCTGTCCTATCCAGAGCCCTATCACATGCATCCCAAATCTCTTTCATCTCCTATTCTTGCTCTTTGGAAGGGACGTAGGATGGAACAAGAGGTTGTTCCTCTGACTCAGCAGGCGACTGTGATTTAGACTTAGAACCTGAGGCTCCGCCTTGCTGGTCAGTCTTGGACTTTTGGGTCTAATGAGCTCTTCTCTGCTGAGCTCTGGCAGCTGCTGCTCAAGCCGCTGCTATTGATCGAGATTGCTTGGAGGTGGTCGACTGCGTTATTGCCGAAGCAGGAGACGGATCTGGACTCCTTTCTAGTTTGCAGCAGGCTTCTTACGAGCCTCTTCTTCAGCTAGTTCCCTAGCGAGTTGCTCATCAAAGGTAATCTGCTCTTCTCGCGAGCTGAACTTTAGCTTCTTATGAGCTTTGGGTGGGCTAGGTTCAGCATGCACCTTGCCCTTACCCTTAATATCTGTCTCAGGTGCGGGAGGTGGTGATCCTTCAACATACAGATTTTCAAGATATGTAGTCACCTCTGCCACCGCTTGCTCAGTAGCTCCTTCAGCTGCCGGCACAATTGCCTTCTCAGCTCTTGAGCTCGGTCCGCCCTGTGAAGGCATACCGCTCCTCCACTGCCTTCTGAACGCGACCTGTTACAGCAGCCACTTCCTGATAGAAAGTCTTGGCTAGTGACTGTAATATAGATTGGAACTGAGAGTTCAGGTCGGTCTTCTGAGCAGCTAGTGCCTTCGCGAGGATCTCATCAACATTCACAGCAGTTGGGGCGCTGATCCTCTTCACCTCAGCTGTCAGACTGGTCAGCGACTTAGTCTGTGCCTCCGCGAACCTGCTCCACTTCTTGTTCACATCATCGGCGAGGTTCATGTTCTTATGAGCCTGTCGCTTTATGACCTTGTTGATGGAGTCGGTAGAGATGTCCTTGATCTCAACAGATTGATATCAGCCCTTCAGTTGCTGAGATGAGGACGGAGTCCAAACGATCTGGCCTGATGTAGACGGCGGTTGTGGCTGATCGTCCTTGGGTGTGTTGCCGTCAGCATATCCACCCGTATCTGCATCCTTAGGCAGTTCTGACTAATCGTCACGAGGAGCTGATGGAGGAGGAGACGGAGGAAGCTGAGTAGAAGAGGGCTCGCTCCTTTAGTCCGATTGTGCAGCAGCATCAATATCACTACACGAAGGTCCTCCAGTGAGGAAATGTCAGCTGGTTCCTCATAGCCGATTTCCTCCTTAAAAGTTTGCCCCTCCTCGAGGAGAGTGGATAGGGACCGGACCTTGATGGTCTCCTCCAACAGGTCCCATTCCAGGAATCGGATCCGTATATGAGTTCTTATGCGGATCGCAATATCTACCAGATCGGGGTAAGATCCGATCTCTGTTATCTCTTTAGCTACCTCGTCTGTGGCCTTCAGACGGATGTTAAGTACTGAGAGAGGTACAGAGGAAACCTCAGCTGTTTGGGTGTCAACCTGAATGTCCGGCAGAGTTTCCTCGCTGAAGACCGTCTGGACCTTGTCCTTTATAGTAATATCGTACTTGCCAGACCCTGAGTCCTCTATAGAGATAGGAGAGGAGGGTGGCACATCAGAGATAGGCTTCTTTAGCGTCTTCGGTCTCTTCACCTGAATGGGAGCCGGGGACTGAACTACTTCCAGAGGACACTTAGCAGCTGGTCCCTTCCCAATCGACTTCTCGGCTGAGGCAGCCGTTGTGAACTTCATCAGTTTCACATCGAAATCGAATGAATTGGCGAATGAGACATTCAGGGGGAGCTCATCTTAATCATGATTGAGACCTTAGTCCCATAGAGCAGCTTCCCCTTCTGGACTAACTGCATTCCTTCCTCTACGTCAATAAATTTCTGTGACTGAGCTTTGAACTCAGCCCGAAAGAATGCATTCCAGTTAACCTTGGTTGCGTCAGTTGGACGCGAATCCTACTGAGTTGGACGCGAATCCTACTGAGTTGGTCGTACGAGCCTACATAACTCGTTAGTATATGGATGACCACGTACACCAACCCACGGTACTCAGGTAACAACTGGTTCTTCGGGAATGCTGCCTTGAACACGTAGTCTGATAAGTCGTTGAATCGGCAGAGATACTGATCGATCTCTGATTCCTTATATCGAGCGACTGAAGACCCTTCATCGACCAGGCCGAAATTGTCATGAAGGCTCTTCGAGATATCCATCTGAGAGGCACTATCCTCCCACTGATTGGAGAGAACCTCCCTCTTTACAATGACTGAGGAGATGTCATTGGAATCGTCGTCCTGCCGGAAATTGAGAAAGAACTCCGTGAACTGACGAGGGAGAAGATGGCGCGGAGCACACGAGAGGATCGGAAGCAGACCCAACCTCTCCAAGGCATAAAAAATGGGTGCCATGCATTCTACCCCACAAGTTCTGAAAGACAGAACCGGCTTGAACCAGACTCGCTTCGCGGATAGAATATCCTCCATATCAAGGGGAATGGCGACGTCTGTTATCGGTGCGAAAGCCATTGTATGTATTTCAGATCTGCAAAAACACAGATTAGTACTTCGAAAATAAACATAGTTAGTTACAGATTCAGTATAAGGATTGCTTACCGAAGAAAGAGTGCTGGAAATTCAATAAATGTCTTAGTGCAAGTATATGAGTAAATGCAGAGAAACTATTCTTCTTTAATGGCGTAAAAGTAAGGCAGTTTAGATATGAATGAATATATATATGCAGATTTGAATCTAAGGCGGTTTTAGCTGAGCGGCTGAGATTAATAGGTTTAAAACAGTGAGCGACTCAGATTAAATGTCATAATAGGTTATGATTACTGTGCCGCCTATAATCTCGTCTACTTATCTCTAACGCCTAAGAGGTAAGGTGATAAGACATGCATTTAATGCGCCGCAGTCAGGTTTATGGAATGTCGTGCATTTAATGAAAACGACATAGTCAGTGCAATACGATGAACATTAATGGCGGGAAATAAATGCTATGACATGCTGAATCACCAAAAGCTGAATTTAATACTCGTAACCTGTCAGCTGAACATCTTAGTCAGCTGATACCACGTTTGACGAATGTTGAGTACTTAGCTGTACTTAATATAGGTTCCCCCTTTACTCAGTATTCCTCTGGATCATCTGCTGAATCGTGTCAGTGGGATCCAAAAGACCTAGTTCTACTGAGAGATCATTGAATCTGGTCTCAGCTAGAGGTTTGGTCAGGATATCAGCTCTTTGTTTATCAGTGTGGATCTTCTCCATTCTGATATCCTTTTTTTCGACATGATCTCTGATGAAGTGATGAAGAATGTCCACGTGCTTGCATCTTGTGTGTAGAACTGGATTCTGAGTGATTGCAATACCACTGGTACTATCGCAGTAGATCGGCACTTCATCTTGATGAATGTCGTAGTCTATCATCTATTGTTGAAGCTACAGTATCTGTGTGCAACAGCTTCCGACAGCCATATATTCAGCTTCAGTAGTGGACGTTGCTACGTAGTGCTGTTTCTTTGAGAACCACGATATGTGCTTGCTACCGAGGAATTGACTAGTTCCTAAGTTTGACTTTCTGTCGATTAGGCAACCTGCATAGTCAACATCAGAATAACCAGTTAGTTCAAGGTTATCATCAGCTGAATACCACAATCCAACATCAGGTGTTCCATTCAGGTAACGAAGAATTCTCTTCGCTGAATCGATATGACTCTTCTTGGGATTCGCCTGAAATCGCACGCATACACCTACAACATAAGTTATATCAGGTCTGCTAGCTGTAAGATATAATAAAGAACCAATAATAGCACGATAGTCAGTAGAGTTAATATATACTCCCTCTTTGTCAAGATCAATCTTGAGATTGGAGTTCATGGGTATCTTGACTGACTTGTTGGATTCACAGCCAAACTTTTTGATGAGATCTCTAGTTTATTTCGCTTGATTAATGAATATTCCCTTCTTAGATTGCTTGACTTGAAGTCCAAGGAAATAATTCATCTCTCCCATCATCGACATTTCAAACTTTTCTTTCATCATCTGCTCGAATTTCTGACAAATAGTCAGATTCCTTGATCCAAAGATGATGTCGTCCACATAGATCTTCACCAGTAGGATATCTTCGCCTGACTTGATGATGAATAGGGTGTGATCCACTCTTCCTTTCTGAAAACCTTTATGAAGTAGAAAGTCTGATAGGGTATCGTACCAAGCCCTAGGTGCTTGTTTTCACCCGTACAAATGTTTCTTAAGTATGTACACCTGATGTCCCTTCTGAAAGCCGGGCGGTTGTTCAACGTAGACTTCTTCCTTCAGTACGCCGTTCAAGAAAGCTGACTTCACATCCATCTGATAGACTGTGAACTACTGATGTGTTGCATAAGCTAGGAATAGACGAATAGCTTCCAATCTTGCAACTGGGGCGAATGTTTCGTCAAAGTCTATCCCTTCTGACTGACAATATCCTTTGGCAATGAGTAGAGCTCTGTTCCTGATGATGACGTTGTTTTCATCACGCTTGTTCTTGAAGACCCACTTCGTTGTGTTGATGTCTAGGTCTGTCAACAAGCTCCCATTCGTCGTTTTGCGTAAATTGGTTCAACTCTTCTTGTATGGCAGTGATCCAGTAAGCATCATTCAGCGCGTCCTCAATAGTTTGAGGTTCTTCAGTCGACAAGAAGCATGAGTACAAGGCACTTTCTCCTTGACAGAATTTGGATCGTGTCTTGACGCTAGCTGAAGGATCTCCTATAATAAGATCTGAAGAGTGAGTATCTAGCCATGAGCGACGACATCTTGTTACTTCAACTAGAATTGTTTCAGTACAAACAGTAGGAGTATCAGGGAATTTTAGTAGTATTGTTATGTGTCTGAAGTAATTCAGTAACAAGGGTTGGATCTACTGAGTCACCACGTTCAGGGGCATTCAGCTCAGGAACATCAGAAGTTCCCCCTGAGTTGTTATTCTCAATAGAGGTCTCAATTACCATATTGGTTTCCTCATCGACCATAATTACCTGGGATTGATTCTGTTTGTTAGAATCAATCTCCTTAGCTACAATGCTTGTTGGGTGCAGAGGATCATCGTCTGAATCATTATCCCAACAAAATTGGATATTTTCAGTGTTGTCGTTTAAGATTAGATCCTGTAGCTTGCTTCTGACCTCTTCAGCTTCTGGCTGAGAGTTTGACTTCCTGTACTCAGAAATAAACTCATCAAATACAACATGGGGGCTTTCCTCCACGCAAAGGGTCAAGTAGCTAAAAACCCTGAAATCTTTGCTGACCCTGGAGTATCCTAAGAAGACTCCTTGGTCTGACTTACTTTCAAAAACCTTGAACTGGTCCTTTCCATTATTGTAGATAAAGCACGGACAGCCAAAGATATGAAAATGCGAAATAGAATGAATTCTCCCTTTCCATAGCTCATAAGGCGTCTTCATGTGCATCTGAGTCAGTAGAGACCAGTTCTGAGAGTAGCAAGCTGTGTCAGTAGCTTCTGCCCTGAACTTCAATAGAAGACATGAGTCTGCGAGTAGCGTCCTTGCTGCTTCTTTAAGTGTTCTGTTCTTTCTTTCAACAAGACCGTTCTGCTGAGGCGTGCGTGCTGCTGATGGCTCATGTTCAATGCCTTCAGCCTCACAAAATTCTCTTACCATTGAGTTCAGAAACTCAGTTCCACGATCTGAGCGTATCTTCTGAGTTTTGATATCCTTTTCGACGCTCAGCCACTTCAGTAGGTTCGGCAGCTCAACTTTGACGTCAGACTTGTTGCCACTTCAGTAGGTTCGGCAGCTCAACTTTGACGTCAGACTTGTTGGCGATGAATATCATCCAACTATATCTCGAATAGTCATCACGACCACAAGAGCATACTTCTTTCCTTTGATCGTCACTAGATTGACTAGCCCAAATAAATCCATGTGCAACAGCTGAAGGATTCCATCAGTGGAAGGCGACGAAATAGGTGGGTTACTTGACTTTCTTTGCTTCCCCTTTAGACATGCTTCACAATTATTGTGTCTCTTGAATACTTCGTTGGGCAGTCCTTTGACTTTAGCATCGTGAGCTAGCTTGTTCATTGTTTTGAAATTCAGATGACTCAGTCGTCTATGCCACATCCATGTTGTTTTGTCATCTGACCCCGTGTGTGCTAGCAAGCAAGCTTCAGGCTCGGCGGTATTCCATTCAGCATAATATAAGTTCCTTAGCCGCGACCCTGATAACACAGTTTTTCCTATAGATTTATCAAGAATAGCACAAAAACCTGCTTGAAAAGTCACTTTGTTGGAGTTATCGCATAATTGACAGACAGATTGGAGGTTATGTTGAAGTCCTTCAACATAAGATACCCTAGGAACTACTGCAGTTCCTATTTTCAGTGTTTCGTATCCCCTTGTGTAGCCTTTGGAGTTGTCACCGAACTCAATTCTGGCTCCATCTTGCTTAACATAGTCCAAGGGTCCTGTAGGCTCTTCTGATGTGTCATGTATCTTGAGCATCCACTGTCGACAATCCAAGGGTCCTGTTGCACCTGAAAAACAAAAATAGATTCAGGTACCCTTTGGGTTCAGCTTAGGTCCTTAATGGTTAGATTTTAGGATCCAAACTTGTCTGACAGCTTTGGTGGCTTCAGACTTCATCTTGCCCTTGTAGTCAGTATTCTGCTCCACTGAACTCGGAGTAGCTAATTTCTTAGTCTGTTGTGGTTCAGCTTTCTTCTTCTTCTTCTGAACCTTAGGGCCGTTGACTCTTGGCTCGTAGTAATATGATCCATACTGAGCTGGGTGAGTCAGTAGTTGGTGGTCATAACGTTCAACCCACCTGACCTTCTTGGTTCCCCCTGAGTTTGACCTTGGTTTCATTGGGCTTGAACCATGGGTCACTTTCCTGTTGCGAGACTGAGGTGCTTGTATCTTCTGCTTATTGTTTGCCTGAGGGGATGTGTATTCAGCATGTTGAGTTATCCCCTACAAAAAATCTATCAGTCAGCTTGTTGGAGCTCTTCTGTCCTGAAGTGGAGGCTTCATATGTGTAGCCAAGTCCTTCCTTGGTGGCATGTGGTATCTGTGCTCGTAGAAGCTTCTCCAACTTCTCCTTTGCTCCAATATACTACTCTGTTATCAAGGTTCTCCACACTTCATCACTCTTCCTTGGAGCTTCATGCTCAGATTTGGCTTGTGTGAGAGTTTCCTCGAGATTAGCAATTTCAGTCTCTTTCTCGGAGATGTCTTTGGTCAGCACTGAGATCTGTGCTTCTTGATCATGAGACTTAGTCATCAGAGAGTTAATCTCTTCCTTTAGTCTCTGAACAAGTCCTTCAGACTCAGTAGAGTCCTGACTTCTCCTTGAAAGTCTCTGATTTTCTGCTTTCAGGATTTCCATGTCCTGAATAGTCTTGCTGAACTGCTGGCTCATCTGAATCTGCTCTTCTAGCAAATCTTCATATGCAAAAACCACATCTAGAGGTTCTTCTGCAATAGAGCTTGTGTCATGTGTGTCGGGTGAAGAGGAACATATAATGGGTTCAGAATTTACCTCAGCGTCATCTCCGGCCATCAGACACAGTTCAGCATCTTTAGTCTCGATTGCCATGAATGCAGCATCGTCGTCGGACGATTCCATGAATAGCTCTTCATCGCTTGAGCAATTGGAAAACTCTCCAGCTATGTACGCTTGCCTCTTTTTCACGAACTTGTCGCGTCTGGCTTGCCTTTCAGCTCTTTCTGTTGCTGAGAGTTCAGGACATTCATACTGGTAGTGTCCTGGTTTCTTGCAGTTGTAGCATGCTGAGGTTCTGCCTTCCCTTCTGGGTGTATCTTTTTGTTCTAGTGGGGCAGCTTCAGCATTCCTGCAATCAGGTAGAGATTTAGATTCACTATTCGAGCGATGATTATCTCTCTTACCTTGAAATTTCTGGGAAGCGTTTTTCAACTTCCGTCTAAAAATGTCTTTCTCCTTCTGGTATTTCACCGCGAGGAGAGCATACTTCTCAGCCAAGTTGTCAGCAGTAGGTATAGTCACTGAGGTTCCAGCTGACTGGCTTGTTGCTGAGGGACTTGCTCCGGGAGTGCTAGCTGATTCCTTCTAAGCATGATCCATTGGCACTTCAGATTCAGCATTGGGGGCGTGTGGGAGATTGAACTTGAACTCTTATGCTTTAAGTTCTGAAAAGATATAGTCAGAAGTAACATAATTCAAGTCAGTTCTCCTCATACACGAAACAAAAGAATACCACTTGGGCCTACTAAGAGTCCGTAGAATTTTGGTGTTGGTCTCCTTGTTGCTGAATGTCTTCCCCAGTCTGTTGATGATGTAGATTTGATTCGTAAATCATGCGCTGAAATCATCTATGGACTCCCCTGGAAGCATAGTGAATGCCTCGAGTTTCTTCAGCTCCAACTCCAGTTTGTTTTCTTTAATCTGTGGAGTTCCTTGGCTCAGCATTGTCAGAGCATCCCATAACTCCTTAGCTGTCTTGCAGTCGTGCATCCTCCCGAGATAAGAGTCACTGAGTGTCATCAGTATAGCATTGCGAGTGACTCGGTCGAGGTTGTGTAGTTTCTTCTCTTCAGGAGTGAAGAGGCTCTTGTCCTTCGCAACTTTAGGTCCGGTTCTGGCACCGCCTGCTCTGTCTACTACGAGTTTGACTGAGTCGACCATCGAAACAATGGGGCCTTTCTCCAAAACATCAGTCATACTGTCGTGCAGCGAAGTCAGATGCACCTACATCCTTACGCGCCATATCGCACAGTTTTCAGAAGAGAACATTGGCATAGTCCTAATACCTGAAATATCACCCATTGAGAAAGTACAGGGTATATGATGCAATGAAGAAATGCAAGATGCATAGAAAACGGGTTTTCTAGGATCTTTGTTCGAGATAGACCAATTTCAGAGAACAATGATTAGTTAAGAACACGCCGCTCTGATACTAATTGTTGGTCTTGAGACGTGGTTCAGGTGTAGAGGGGGGGAGGTTAATACACCTGAATGCAAATTTCTTTCTCAAACGCGAAGTTAGCTTTAGCTGAGTTTGCTACTGAAATGAGTCAGATAGCCAAATATGCTTTAGATCGCGTGGGCAAAATATCTTCTACTGAGTTCAGCTCTACTGACTTTAGTCAGTCGAACAGTCGTTCAGTATCAGAGTGTGTGCGGAAGTGTAGGCCTTATGAAACGTCTCGGTTAGAAAACACTAGTTTTTATGCTGAGTTTCGTGAAATACAGTTTTATGCAGTATGGTCAGTTAAAATAAAACAGTAAATCAACACAGCGATTTTTAAAGTGGTTCGGACATGCTAGGTCCTATGTCCACTGTCCTGACCAAAGCAAGATACTTGTTATATTTATACTGAGCAAGTCTCAGTTGGTCTGTTCACTAGATAGACGCGAACCTTGAAGTTTATATTGAGCAAGTTCTCAGTGATCTATGCGCGGGATAGATTCTCTACGTATAGTCGTAGTGACTTTTACAAGGGTTCAAACTTGAAGAGTTGGAGTCTTCTCCAACTAAGAGGAAGTTCTTACAAATAAGAACGGTTTCACAAGGATGTGAACTTCCTTGAGGTTTCTAATCTAAAGATATTACAATGAGCTTGCTTAGATAAGAGAAGGGGAATAGAATAAAAACTCTAAGTGACGAACTAAAGATGTTCTTCTATGGATGCTAGTTCTTCACTGGATTCACCTTTGAGATTGCTATGAGTTTATGCGTAGATAGCTTTGGTTCTCGGAGTCGTCTCTGCATGGCGACTTCTCCTATTTATAGTCGTCGATGTGAATAGATCCATTGGAGGGAATAGACACGTGTCGATACGACAAGGAAAACGGCTCCTTTAATTTGAAAGTTGTCGAGCAGGTACACTGTAGAGATTCTTCTCTTTTTTAGTTCCAGAGTAGCTTTTGTCAGAGTAGATGGTCGGTGTCGGCTCCTTATTAGTCGAGGTAGATTGGTAGTTGAGACTTGTCAAACATCAAGGTTGACTTCCTCTGAATCCTCGGACCTGCAACTGAAGTGTGTTTCCTACTGACGTTCTTCTGAGCTTTCAGTGCATGGGCACGAATTTTTGGGCAGATTCAGTTGGAGGTTGCTGTCGAACTGACTTCTTCGATTTTGCGTTCTTCAGTTGAGTGAGATCTTCTATTGAATCCTGCAGCTACTGCAAAGGGTAAAGCAATAGCTCCTGACAGTCCCCTCAAGCTTGAGAAGCTCAAATACATAACGCCTGAAGAAAAAATTGCCCATGATGAGAAAATAGCCAAGGAACTCCAAGCTTTGGAGGAAGGAAAATCCAATGCTAAGAAGAAAGGCATACAGATCAGGACTCCAGTGCTTAAGAAATTGAGATCTGTCGTGCCAAGGTAATCTAGAGCTCAGTCTTCCAAATCCAAATCGGCTAAAAAAGCGTCTGATGCTTCTAAATCTAAGTCAAAGTCAGCTGAACCAAGGGAAGTTGAAGCCGACACTGAAACAAAGCAGAACATTCCTTCTACTAAGCCATCTAAAGAGCAAGAGGCTGAGATGCCTGCAAAAGAGGCTTAGACATAACTGCTGAGGCCCGCCAAATTCAAGCTACAAAAGAGAGAGTTAGATTAGCAGACCTTGAGGCACTACGGTAGAGAACAGAGAAAGAATCTACGGAGAGAATCCCTGAGAGAGATAGAAGTATTCCTACTACTTCAAAATTCTCCTGACGTAGAGAACAGGGAAATAATATCAAGATCATCTATCCAAGGACTCACTAATGGGTACCTTGGAAGATCAATCCGAAATGGGAGCAGATCAAGATCGACTTCATCAAGAGTCACTATATCTGGAAGACGGCGAATGAGGATTCTACTCCAGATGTGCAGTTCAGAGAATTCTTGATAATTTCAGATTCAGAAGTTTACGAAGAAATACTGATCGCTCTCGAATAATCAGGTCTAACCCTCAAGGCACCTGAATTCAGAACTCTCCCCCCTCCTTGCACTCTTGAAGGAAATATGTACAAAGGAGATTGATGACGAGCTTATATTTGCCATGGAAGGAAGGGACTTGAACTTAATGACCCTGATTAGATGGAAGAGATCAAGAAGCTGAGGCTCATAATATACTCATTATATAGTCTTGATCTTCCAGGGACGAAATCAGTTGACTTCAAGGCCAGATTTCAACAATTCAGGAAGGCCAGTTGATTCTCTATTTTCCTTCCTACCTCTAATAGAATAAAATTTCTAAGTACATGTAATTTCCATCATATATGAAATTCTATCTTTTTGGCCTAAGACAACTACTCATTGTCACATGGTTGTGTTTATTTAACATTACTGATCACCTAAGTGATCAGAACACTCACTCACCTGTTACTTGTCCTTCTGTGTGTTTTTTTCCCTTAGTTCGTTATTAATATATCATCTTGCTCCTAGTCTTAGAGGGAAATTGTGTTATAAAAGGTTTTGGAATGTAATGGTTTTAACATCATCAAATATGGGGAAATTTTTGGATATGAGATTCAGTATGATAAGATTTGAAGATCCCAAAATCCCTAGGTGAATGATGAGGCTTATAATGTAATAGCTTAGTTGAGTTCAGCTTGTTAGTAACTCAGTATGCTAGCTAGAGTTCATTAGCTGATAGGTTCAGTAGAATATCTGTTGTCAGCCTGAAGAACTTAGCATCAAGAAACTCAGTTGGCTTTTTGAGAACCCACTAAATCTGCAAAGAAATTCGAGCCAAGTACTGAGTATCTCAGAAGAATGTCATTAGAAGACAATTCAATAAAAGGTCAGAGGAATCAAAGGAAGTCAACTCAGTATGCTCTGGGAGTTTGAACAAATCTCACCAAATAACTAACCTCGACCAATGAGGAGTTGTCAGCACTGTACTGTTCTGCCATGAAGCTGCTTCCTAGACTGAAAAAAAGAAAATCCCTATAGTGACATTCAAATTGAAGATGACCGTTTTTCTTATCATTTTCAACACGTGTCTAGACCTTCTTCCAACGGATCTATTCATGAGTCGAGATTATAAATAGAGAAGAGTCTTCACGCAGAGAGGATACGAGAACCAAGCATTCAAGCATTCATACTCTTTAGCAATATTAAAGCCGAACACAGCGAAGAACTCTTACACTTGATAGATCCTTAGAAACTTCTTCACTCTAGAGATTCATAGTTCCCATTCTCTATTCTAAGCAAATTGTGGCAATATCTTAAGCTTAGAAAACTCGAAGTAATTCAGCTTTCTGAACTGTTCTTATTGTAAGAACTCCTTCTTAGTTGGAGAAAATCAAACCTCATGTTTGAAACATTTAATGTCACTAAGACTATAACTAGAGTATCTGTCCAGCGCACAAATCGACTGAGACTTCCTCAGTATAAGTAATCACGAACTCCTGCTTTGTTTAGGATAGTGGACATAGGATCCAGCGTATCTAAACTACATTAAAAACTGCTTGTGTTGATTTACCGTGACATTGATTAACTGTTCATACTGCATGAAGTTTAACTTTAAAATCACTCAGCATAAAACCTGTTTTCAAACTGAGACGAAAAACTTTTTAGCCTAGACTTCCGCACCATATCTTATACTAAACTATTGTTCACTGACTATAGTCAGTAGATATGACTCAGTAGACAGATACTCTGCCCGCGGGATCTAGAAAGCTAATTTGGCCAGCTAATTCGTTTAGTACCACAATTTAGTAATCACCAACTTTCGCGTTTGAGTTGTAATTTCAACTAAAGTGTATTCACCCCGCTCTACATTTGAAGGATCGTCTCCGGACCAACAACATATAATAAAGATAAACAGTAGCAATCCCCACTTAATGTTGACTTGAAGAAAAATTTAAGTCCTGCGTGCTGGTCATAAATATGGAAGTTTATCTCAATAACTCGTACATGATATGTCATGCATGCATCAACAGGTTCAATAATTTAAAAATAGACATAAATCAGAATAATCATTTTATCCATAATCTAATTATTAGCATGAAATTTTAACGATTTCACATAGTAATAAACTTAAGTATATAAAACATAATCTTACTTTCTATTGACAATTCATTTGTGTATTGAGTAATTTGGCAATTAATGAAATAAATCAATGAAATCATGAAAGTTTTGTCCTAAAAATTATAGATCTCTAATATTAACAACATATTACCTATTCTATCACAATAAAATATTGATCAAGAATTCATTTAATAGTAACATGAAAACTTTTGGTTTTCAATATACATGCATGTTGAGAAAAAAATTTGGCACATCAAGAAACTAATTAACAAATAAATATTAAACGTATCCTAAAAATTCTATATTTTTAACATGCATGACCTACACGTATATCATATCCATTAAAATTCCGCATGGTCGAAAAAACATAAAGAAAACATGAAAAATAATTTTCCTATCAAGCTCATGGACATGCTGTCAAAACCTGCCAGGTTACGAATAACAATTTTTATCAAATACTTTTCATACTTTTAAATTTCTAAAAAACTAATATAGTATACTAGATACACATAGGAAGATTCTCCTAAATTTTCACGACGATATGATGAAGGGAAGATGTGTAAATAATTTTTGAAACAACTCCAAGATATGCTGACAGATTTTCAAAAATTTTATGTGATGCTATATTATGATCGACTAAGGGGTATTTACAGGCCTAAAGTAACTTATTTAAAGATCCCTAATCATAAAAGGTATCAAATATATTTTATCCATAATTATTTTCAAACTTATATCATTTAGATAGAATTTAATCTATCACTAACTATATAAGAGATTCAATCATAGATAGATTAGGATATGGAGAAACACAACTAGATTTGATCTTAAAACATGAATATCAGATGTACACTATATAATAATTATAAACCATAATCTAAAATTATCTTCTAATAACTTAATACAAATAAAAAATATTATATCCTTTCATGAATCCTAGTATGTTTAGAAAATCCGAAATAAATAAATATTATTATTGCCTCATATTCTAACATCATTTATATCACAACAATAAAAAATATAATCATATTATGATATAAATAAACACATTTAAAATCCAAAATACATTTACATAACAAAAATGATTTAATGAAAAATAAGATAAATGCTTTAATTTTTATTTTAATTTCTAAGGCGCGAATTACAGAACCTAACACTTGATATCATATCCCGACTCATACATTCGTACCCGCTGACCAAACTTGAATAAAAAAATGATTTATTTATTTTTAATTTTTAAATATAAACTTGATCTCATTTCTATTATTTTATTTGCATGCTTATTTTTTTTTAAAAAAAATATTTTTATATACGCTTCTTATATATTAGTTGCTCTGAACAAAATCTATAACTTATTTTGAACAACACAAAAATTTGGGTGCATCCGTAAAATGTGTCCTTTTTCAAAATCTATATCATTTTATTGAGCATCAATTGTTATCGAAAAACTGTTAATTCTTTATAATAAAAGTGTACATCATTTAAAAATTACAAGAAATACATGCATATCAATAATGGTTAAGACGTTCATAATGAAAAATGACACTTTTGTTTTTGAAACCAATCATTGTCAACAAATGACACTATTGTTTTGGGAAAAAAAAAGTCTTTTGGTTAGAAAAAAAAGTATCAATTGTTTTGAAAAGAGTCTCATTGTTTTGAAAAAATTGAGTCATTTATTTAGGAAAAAAAATATCAATTGTGTTTGAACAAAAGTGTCATTTGAAAATTACAGGAATAGATTACCATTTGCCATAACTAATAAAGGATAGAAACCATCATATCCCTTTTTCTTATCCACAAACAGTAACTAGTTCACATGATCACATCTACAGTGAGATATTTGACTAAGTAAATCCCTCTTTTCGTGATGAAATTGTTGGTCCAGAGACGAGTCTTCAGGTGTGGGGGGGGGGGGGGATGGGGGGATGGGGGACTGAATCAGTTAGCCAAATAAGTTTTCTAATCGTGTGGGTAGAGTATTTCAAAATCCGAACACTGTCTACTAACTTCAATCAATCTACAGTAAAATCAGTAGATGAAATAAGTGCGGATGTGTAGGCCAGTTTTATATTGTCTCTTAATTGAAAAACGTTTCTTCTGAATATCGTTCAAGTTAGGCTTGTGCGTGGATTCTGCTTTACTGAAATCTGACTTATGAATTTTGGTAAATTAGTTTTATGCAATGTGAACAGTAAATCAATAAGTGCACAGACAGTTTTTAAAGTGGTTTGGAAACGCAAGATCCTACGTCCATTGTCCTAAACAAAGCAGGAGGTCTTGTAATTAAGCTATTACATTCAAGTCTCAATCGATCTGTTTGCAGGACAGATACTCTAGTTAAAGCTTTAATGACTTTACGAATTTTCAAACACGGGATTTGAGTTTCTCCAGCTAAGAAATAATTCTCATAATAAAAACAGTTCAATGAATATGAACTACTTCGATTTCTAAGCTTATGATCTAATAATGGTGGCTTAGAATTGAGATTGGGAACAATGTATCTCTAGAGTGAAGAACTATAACAAATGTTCTAAGATGCAAATTCTTTGCTGAATACGCTTGAGTTCGCTAGAGGTTGTAAGCTTGAATGCTTGGTGTTCCCGCTGTCTTCAATGCTAGAAAGTCTTGAGTTGCGAAGAGATCCGTTGGAGGGGACTTAGACACGTGCCAAAAACGACAAGGAAAACATTCATCTTCAATTGGAACATTACTATAGAGATTCTCTCTTTTTCAGTCTTGAGGGCAGCTTTGGTCAGTGCAAGTACAGTACTGACAGCTCCTTCTTGGTCAAGGTAGAATGGTAGGTGAGGCTCGTTCAAACTCCAAAGCAGATGCTGAGTTGACTTCCTCTGATTCCTCCTCTTCTACTAACATTCTTCTGAAAAGTTCAGTCTCATGCCGATTCTTGTCCACTAAATCAGTAGGTTCTGACTAAACATACCGAGTCTTCAATGCTGAGTTCGTCCGATTGACATAGATCTACTCTACTGAGTCTATCAGTTACTGAACTCTAGCAACCCTGCTGAATTCCTAACATGTTGAACTTAATTAAGCTATTACATTATCTAGCTCATCATACTGAATCTCATCCCAACAGAAATTACAAAAAATCAGACATCAAATCGGATAAAATAGAGAACCATACTGAATCTCATACCCAACGACCAGACGAATTCTGTTGTTTTTTTTATTTGCCTAGTCATAACAAAACAACATGAATTCATAACAAATTTTTCTAGGATAATCAGAGAAGAAACAACAACAAATTAAATTCCCTCGAGTCTTAATTTGTTGATAATTTTTCTTAATTTAGGATGCAAGAGGCGGAAAAGGAAATCTGGCTTACAATTTTGAGAATAATAATACATCCTCTTCAGAGAAGAGGCGAGACAACAAAATTCTTCACCAAAATAAGTTATCCTCATACAAAAAATATATTCAGTGATTGGTTTACAATTTCATTTCAATTGTGCTAGACTCTGCAAGCTCGTTAGTAGCGCAGCCGGCGTCTCTGACTATGTGTAGTACGACGACCCCAGATCCTATGGCATGGATGCGAGATCGTCGGAAAAACCGACCATTTGGGTGCGGCGATCTCACGGATGATGGGGGAGTCAGAATGAGAGAGATGAGATTTTTCAGATCTGTAGAACAGAGAGGGCAATCAAAGAGATCTGAAAAGCAAATTTATATAGTGTTAGGGTTTCTTTTTTTTTTTTAATGAAATGACGGTCATATATAAAAAGGGCCACAAAATTAGATCCGTGCGACTGGTTGCAGATGCAACGGGCGCACAAAATTCCATCTCCTCTAAGCAAGGTCAGATCATATCCTAACTTGTAAATTCGTACCCGCTGACCCGACTTGAAAATAAAAAAAAAATATTTATTTATTTTTAATTTTTAAATATATGCTTGATCTCATTACTATTTTTTTTATGCATGCTTTTTTTTAAAATAAAATATTTTTCTATATTTGAACAATATCTATAACTTATTTTGAACAACACAAAATTTTGGGTGCATCATGATGCACATACATCTGGGTCACCCAAGATCCGTGCCCTAAGAGCCTCACCCGAATCCGCAATCCGGCATAATTAAAAAATAATTCCGCCTGCTACCATCACTGAAGAAAGTGTCTTTAATTTGAACAAAGTGTCATTTGTTGAATATCATGTTGTTGGGAGATGATTCAATAGCATAGTGTTAGAAGATTTGAATGATCTCAAACCCTAATTTGATTGGTGAACCATTGAGTTGTAATTGTTATGCCTTTGTATCTGAGAGTTTCAGACTCAGTAGACATTTCCTCAGCATGGTTCAGGCGCTCAGTTCTGTCTGTTGACCCTTCAGTAGACTATCCGCCTCAGTACCATAGAGTGAAGACTCAGCAGTGCTGGACTCAGCAGGAGCAGCATACTGAGAGGTATTCATACTCAGTAGTGCTGGACTCAGCAGGAGCCACATACTGAAAGGTGTCAGTAGAACTGGACTCAGTAGGAGCAGTTCACTGAACTCAGAGTCGACCTTCGTAAAGTTGGACTCAGCAGGAGTATACTACTGAACCCTAGGTCAGACTCAGCAACGGCCAGACAGTCTCCTTGACTGTCAGTAATCTTACTTGTTAAATCAGTAGAGTCATACGAGGTATTCAGAGAAGTCAGCTTCAGATCTGCGTAGAAGTCTATTTATCTCAACCAATTTCTACACCTCGATCAATGACGAGCAGCCAGCCTTCCAAGTTCTGATTAAAGCGGCAAGTCAACCACTTTTCAGAAATGGAGGGAAAAGACTCTGCCAGATTCTTCGAAAGAGCCGTTAGCTACCCAAAAGAGAGTGACACATGGATCGACGTCTCTAACAGATCTTTACATGGCTCACCTCTATAAATAGAGGGAAATCAAATCGAAGCTCACCTACAACGAATACAAGAACACACAAATGATTACGAGCATATACTCACCGACTAAAGCTTTCCGCAAGATCTTCAGAGCGATATACTTGCTCAAAGGGAACCAAGCTGAATTAGAATCAATAGCCTTTAGTATCCAAGTGACTGAACACGAACCCAGAGAGCTTATTCCTCACTGTTCGTCACTCTAGAAGCCACCTTCTTGTTCCCTTCCCTCTAACCTAAGCTCAACTGAACCTATCCATAGCTTATATCGAAGGAGTTCATCCATGAACTGTTCTTACTCGTAAAGAACTCCTTCATCGTTGGAGAGTTTGTCAAACACTTCAGTTTGATACTTGTAAACTGAGACTTGCTCGGTATAGTCCTCAAGACCAGTGTTTGTCCAGTGCAAAAATCAACTGAGACTAACTCAGTATAGTAAAATAGCCTCCTGATCTTTTCGGGACAGTGGACGTAGGGTTGTTTGATAGCCGAACCACTTTAAAATTGTTGTGTTCTTCTTTTACTGTTGCATTGATTTCTGTTCATACTGAAAACTATCTTTCAAAATCATCCAACTGAGTTTCGGCAAAGCTTAAGAGACTGCACTAATATACTGAAACAGTTTTAATAAAACGTTTTCAAACTCAACTGAATTGGGCCTACACATGTCCGCACTCTACTGAACTCTTACTGAACGGTATTGAATTCTGACATCAGTCAGCTAGCAGGCCTCAGTATAGTCAGTCACTTTCTCCACGCGATTCTGAACATCGTATTTGGTCTACTGAACTTGTTCAGCAAGGCACTTTCCTGAATAGGACAGTTCGCGTTTTAAGTTGAGAAAGTTTTCAGGTGTATTCATCCCCCCCCTCTACACCTAAATGTTTATCTTGGGACCAACAATGTGAAGGATAATTGAGGTTAGGAACGATACCTTCCTCCTTCGTATGTTGTCGCGGCTTTGATTGTTGCTCCTGTGTTAGATATTTTGATCTGTGTCCCAGCCTTTTTCTTCCTCTGGTTGGTCAGAGAACTGAAAAAAATAGATTATTATCTCTCTACGTACTCACGCACGCGTTCAGAAATTAGGAATGTGTGTAATCTATTTCTGAACAGAATACAAATATTTATAGGCTTCAAAAGCCAATATAATATTAATATATTTGTAGCCCATTAATTTAATTATATTTCTAATGGACTTCCACATAATTAGACCATAATATAATTAACTAATCCACTTGGATACTAATATTTATCAATTAATTGGCCCAACCAATTAATTCCAGATAAATAACAATATTAAATAATGTAAAAATACATTAATCCATTAATAATGATTTCTGACAGAGACAATAAATAAATAGGCAACTAATAGGGGTGTAAGTGGTTCCGCTTCAAACCGCGAAACCGATTGGATCGAACCGAACCAAATCGAAAAATGCGGTTCGGTTCGGTTTCACGGTTTGGTTCGGATTATTTTTTTAGAAATCGTTTACATTCGGTTCGGTTCGCGGTTTCAAGAATTTTTGAACGGTTCGAACCGAACCGAACCAATATCCTATTTTTTTATATTTTTATTTAATATTTGTCTTTCTTATATGAGAATATTGTTGGATTTAGATATTAGATTTAAGTTAAGATCAATTATAATCTATACAAATGAAGAAAAATGAGTAACAATTATATATTTGTGAGTTTGGAATGAGTGACATCCTATAAATTAATATTCTTGCATTATTTAGGATTTAAAAAATAAATAAATAAATAAAAAGGTGAACCGAGGAACCGAACTGAACCAAACCATTTATAAGCGGTTCGGTTCGGTTCGGTTCCGATATTGAAAAACCCATCGAACCGAACCGAACCGAACCATTTCTATGTGTTTGGTTCGATTCCTAAAATACATAAAAAATCGAACCGAACCGAACCGTTACACCCCTAGCAACTAATTAGGCCAGATCAGGGATCCAATACAAGAAATAAAGTTGGGCCTCAAATTAATTAATTATCTATGCTCAGCCCAGAGCAAAATTAATTAATAAACACAGATTCATTCCACTAGAGAATCCATGCTGACTTACCCCTTTATCCCAAATTGAGCAAGGGCTTTTATTTTAGACTTAATCGATCTCCGTATTTAAGATAGAAATATCCGTTAATTAATTAAGCTCACTGACAGCTTAAATTAATTAACATCTTTTTATATTCCTGAGTAGTACCACTCGACCTTATTAACACACCTGAACTTAATCAACCGACCGGGTTTAGTGTGTTAATCCTTTCGAGTTCCTCAGGGGATATTATCAACCCATTTTACTAGGATATGGTTGCAAGATACAGACAACCAGCCTGAGCCACAAATGACTACTAGCACCCAAGATACATAGATCCGATTGCGATGACGTTCACCATAGTAGGTCAAAGTGATAGATAACCAAATGCACTCAGCTGAAGTCTTACCAAGCTTAAGACCAGCTAAGTCACCGAGATCTTGGTTCTACACTAAGGTCAGTTAGGAGAAAACATCTCACTGTGATCCATCAATACACCACCTTAAGTGTACCAGTAAAGACAAGCAGCTAAGATAAGCCACTTCTTATCTAAACTGCAGCTTCGACCGACAACTTATCCTTAAGTTGTCTCAGCTGTGATAACTGTGTATATCTTGTTAGTTCAACCAATTTGTGTTGTTTTCTGTGATACCCGACACACCACACAAATCTAACTTTTATACAAGATAAAGAATAACTTGTGCAAATATACATATTTATCAGATAGGAGAATAAAATAGTGGTAAGGAAAAAAACACATTGTATAAAGAGTGCTTCCAGTATACAAAAACACAACATAAAGAGTGCTTCCAGTCTACAAAAAACACAACATAAAGAGTGCTTCTAGTATACAAAAACACAACATAAAGAGTGCTTCCAGTATAAAAAAACACATTGTATAAAGAGTGCTTCCAGTATACAAGCATAAAGAGTGCTTCCAGTATACAAAATCCCAACACAATGGGTATCAGAGAAGTAGTTCTCTAAGACTCTTGTTATCTGAAACTGGTCTACTTGAACGGATCCTGAAAACGTTTTCACTGCATATCATTCTTTATTCATTTCACTATTTAAAATGTCTGATATTTTAGGAATTAGGATGGTACCCATGTTCTCAGTGGAGAACTACGGGGTATGGCGAGTCAGAATGGAAGCTCATCTAACTTCCCTCCACGACAGCATGACATAGGTCTTGGAAGACGGACCTATCGTTCCCATGATCGATAGTGTCGAAACCCAGGATCCAGCACAAGGAGGAGGCATGGTGACCGGGAAGAAGATCCCCAAAGACAGAAGCCTCTTCACTCCTGAAGAGAAGAAGCTTCACAATCTAGACCGGGTTTCCAAAAACGCCATAGTGACCACTCTGAGTGACTTCTATCTCGGAAGAGTTCAGTACTGCCAGTCCGCGAAGGAACTCTGGGATGCTCTCGCGCTACTGAGTCGGGGGACTCAGAAGATCAAAGATAACAAACTAGCATTGGAACTTCAGAAGCTGGGGAGACTGTCTCTCATGCCTGGCGACACGATTGAAGATCTCAATGTCAGATTTGTGGATCTGATGAACACTATCAGCGGGCTGGGAAAGACGTTCTCCAACCAAGAGATGAATCTCAAAATCTTGAGAGTACTGCCAGACGGACATTGGACTCCATTTGCTACTTTGCTTAGACATTCTAATCTTGACATTGTTTCTCCTGATCATATATTTTCAGAATTAAAAGCTGAGGAGTTCGAGTTAGGTCTACCACAAAGGAAGCAGCGAGCTGAAGCTGACAAACAGATCGACCACTCTTTCAAAGCATCAGTGAGCATAGCAGCTCCCGCATCTAGCACGGCTGAACCTTCAAACAACGATCTACAAGAAGGAAACCTAGCTAAGAAATATGCACTGCTTGCCGTCAAGTATAAGAAGGAGAAGGACAGGCGCAGAAAGCTCTCTAGAGTCGTTAGAGACTCATAGAGTAAGTCTGAGTATACACCTGTGCACTCCTAAACCGCATACTTCTGATTGCAGGAAACAGGAGGATTCTACACTGTCGAAAGACAGTAAGGGCAAAGAAGGCAGAATCACCTCCTGCTACAACTGCAAGAAGCCAGGACATTACAAATACGACTGTCCTGAGCTCAGTACAGCTGAGAGAGCAGCACGAAAAGCTCGAAGGGAGAAGTTCATCAAGAAACGACAAGCATATATTGCTGGTGAACTCTCAGACGACCTAGATGAAGTCAACTCCTTCATGGATTCATCAGATGATGAAGCGACATTCATGGCCCTAGAGCTTGAAGAAGATGCTGAAAAGTGTCTTATGGCAGGAGAAGAGGATGAGGTAAACTCTCACGCTCCATTTAACACCTCTTCACACTACACACACGACACTGTTTTAGGTGTAGAAGAGAATCTGGACGTCTCGATCGCCTATGAAGAATAATTAAACGAACAAATTCAGATGAGCCTGCAGCTCATTAAGATTCTTCAGGAGTTGGATACCCTGAAAGTGGATAATCAGACACTTTCTCAGGAGAGTCAGGTTGCTACTGAGTCAGAAGGACTTGTGTTGAGACTCAGGGAGGAGATTAACTCTCTGATGGCCAAGTCTCAACATCAAGAAGATCAGATCTCAGTACTGACCAGTGACTTAATTCAGAAGGATACTGAACTGAGTCTACTGAAGCAGAATTTCTCAGGACTTCAGACCGAGCATGAAATGCTTAAGAAGAGTGATGATGTCTGGAGGAACCTGATGATAGAGCGATACATGGGAGCTGAGAAAAAGCTTGAGGCGATGCTAGCCAACAACAAGCCCAAACATTACAAGGAGGGACTCAGGTTCAGCCACGGGGCCTCCTCATCTGCCCCCGTACGCTCAGAGAATCGGCTAACTGATAGGTTTGTTCAAGGGGAGACCATCAATGCTGAAATACTGACCCCTTAGCAAAGAACAAACAGAAGATGAAGGCACCTCATCCCAACTATCAAAATTCTAACAAGAAGATTAGCTCAAGATCACCCTAGTTCAGTCAAGGGGGAACTAGCAACGTCAAGTGGGCTGATCATTATGGACCTCCGCAGCTGACACATCCAGCTCAGTATGGGTCATATTCTTAAGATCCTATAGTCAGGAGAGGATCCAAAAGTCAAAAGAAGAAGAAGAAAGTCGTTCTGAAGGCTAAGGTCAGCAGTCCACCAATTCAGAACATCATGACTCATGAACCAGTAAAGCCTCAGAAGTCAGCATCGACCAGTCCAGTGGTCAAGTATTTTGATCAAAGTGGAAAGAAACTGTCTGAGACCACCAGGGTCGTGAGACAGATTTGGGTTTCCAAACCTAACATCTAAGGACCCAAAATAAAAAATAAAGGATACCTGAATATAATTCCGTTTTACAGGTGCACAAGGACCCTTGGTACATGGACAGTGGATGCTCAAGCAACATGACGTACCAGAAGAACCTACTGAAGAAATATACTGCTAAAGAAGGACCCAAAATCGAGTTCGGAGATAATGCAAAAGGCTATACCAGAGGCTATGGAACACTCAGCATTGGAACCGCCACAGTTCTAAGAGTATCGAAGGACTTCAACATAATCTTCTCTCTGTTAGTCAATTTTGTGATAACTCGAACAGAGTGATTTTTTATGCTGGTTTCTGTGATGTTATTAATAAATCTACAGGGAAAACAGTGTAATCAGGTTCGCGCAAAAAGAACATATATGTAGCTGACTCCAAATCAGCTGAACCTGAAGCATGCTTGCTGGCAAAGAACGATAATAGAACGGTGTGGCTCTGGCACAGAAGACTCAGCCATCTCATCTTCAAGACGCTCAACAAGCTAGCTAGAAACACTCTAGCAAGAGGACTACCGAATGAAGTATTCAGCAAAGACACTCAGTGTGAAGCATGTTTGAAGAGAAAGCAAACAAGGAATCCGAATCGTCCTGTTCCATCTCCTTCCAGTGATGGAATTTATTCGGTCCAGTCTCTCCGGTGACGATCAGAGGCAAAAATTATGCTTTAGTGGTCATTGATGACTACTCGCACTATACATGGGTCATATTTATTGCCAACAAGTCTGACGTCAAAACAGAGTTACCAACGCTTCTGAAAAAGCTCAGTATCGAAAAGAACACCAAGATTATAAAGATACGTTCAGATAGAGGAACTGAGTTCCTGGATTCGATGGTGGAAGAGTTCTGCAAAGCTGAAGGCATAGAGCATGAGACGTCTGCTGCACGCACGCCTCAACAAAATAGATTGCTGAGAGGAAGAACAGAACACTCAAAGAAGCAGCAAGAACCCTGCTCGCAGACTCAGGACTCCCATCTAAATTCTAGGTAGAAACAATTGATACTGCATGTTACACTCAGAACAGATCTCTACTGACGAAGCAACATCAGAAGACACCATATGAATTATGGAACGGCAGGAAGCCTTTCTTATCTTATTTCCATATTTTTTGGTGTTCATGCTTTATTCACGATAATGGAAAGGATCAGTTAAAGACTTTTGATAGCAAGTCAGACCAAGGAGTCTTCTTAGGATACTCCCGAGTCAGCAAACCCTTCAGAGTTTTTAACTACCGGACCCTTTGCATGGAGGAAAGCCCTCAAGTTGTTTTTAATGATTTTGCTACTGAAGATAGGAGCAGAAACTCAAATTCAGAGTCTGAGGACATCAGTAAACAGCTACAGGATCTGAGCTTAAAAGACAACGTTGAGAAGATCCAGCTGTGTTGGGATGATGATTCAGAAGAGGAAATTGAAGATAAGACTACTGAATCTCAGCCAGCAGCAAACGTAGCTGAACAGATTGATTCTGCTGAACAGAGTCAATCCTAGGTAACTCAGGTCGATGAAGAAACTCAAGTGGTAACTGAGACCTCTACTGAGAATAATAATTCAGGGGGAACAAATGAAGTTCCTGAGCTGAATGCCCCTAAACCTGGTGACTCAGTAGGCCCGCCTCTAGTAACTGAATTACTTCACTCTCAGAATAGTACAACTGAAATGCCTAATTCACCTACTATCTGTGTTGAACTAATTTCAGATGAAGAGTTAAAACATCGTCGATCATGGCTGGACGTTCACACTTCTGATCTAATTATTGGAGATCCTTCAGCTAATGTAAGGACAAGATCCAGATTCTGTCAGGGAGAAAGCGCTCAATATTCTTGCTTCTTGTCTACTAAGAACCCCAGTCAGTTGAGGACGCACTTAAGGATGCTGATTGGATCGTCGCCATGCAGGTGGAGCTGAATCAATTTATGAGAAACGATGTATGTGAGCTTGTTGATAGACCCCGACATCAACTCCTGATCGGAACTAAATGGGTCTTCAAGAACAAGCGAGATGAAAACAACGTCATCGTAAGGAATAAAGCAAGACTCGTGGCAAAGGGCTACTGTCAAGCTGAAGGGATAGATTTCGACGAAACGTTCGCTCCAGTTGCAAGATTGGAGGCAATCAGACTATTGCTAGCCTACACAACATATCAACGCTTCAGAGTATATCAAATGGATGTGAAGTCTGCGTTCCTGAACGGCATGCTGAAAGAAGAAGTCTAAGTAGAACAGCCTCCCGGCTTTCAGCAGGGACATCAAGTTTATAGACTCAGAAAGGCTCTGTACGGGTTAAATCAAGCACCCAGGGCTTGGTACGATACACTGTCTGAGTTTCTTCTTCATAAAGGTTTTCAAAAGGGCAAGTAGACCGCATATTATTCAGCATTCGTCTAGACGATGACATATTACTTGTGCAGATCTACGTAGATGACATCATATTCGGATCAAAGAATGTCATTATGTGTCAATAATTTGAGAAGATGATGAAGGATAAATTCAAGATGTCAATGATGGGAGAGACGAATTATTTCCTCGGATTTCAAGTCAAACAATCAGAAGATCCATACTGACCATCAAAAGGCTGATATTCTGACCAAGCCTCTAGCTGAAGCCAGATTCAGTGAAATTTCAGTAGAGCTAGCTCTGCTGGACCCTATTGACTCATGCCAGCAAGAGGATTCAGGAGAGGAACATTCAGCAAGGGAGAATGTTCACTCTCAGTACTGGACTCATTCAGTACATGGAGATTCAGCAACAATCTACACGAGGTATCAGCTGACTACGATGTTCAGCTGACAAGTTTGCGTATCTCTTTTCAGTAGCCAACACAATATTTAATGCATTTATGATTATGATTCAGCATCGTATTCAATGCCATAGAGTATGTCATTTAATATAAACGGTTTCATTAAATGCACGACATTCTATGCTAAGTTTGCTGAATTCTGTCGCGCATTAAATTTATGTCTTATCAAGTTACTTCTTTGGCTAGTTACAACTCTAATTTGACTTAGGTGGCTAAGTGATCATTGCCTATTTTATAACATAAAATCCTGATCGCCCATCTCATAAAGCAAATTTAAACTGAACCGTCAATTTTGAACTATTCATCTTCTTGCTCATATATATCACGATTCAAAGATAGAAAACCGTCATTTTATCCTCTGCAACTTAAACCCTAAGTTTTCTAGAATTCAAATTCCTTACTTGCAAACTGCATTCACTGTTTCTCAGCGATCATTACGCTAGATTTCATCGCTGATTCAGTAGATCATACTTATGTTCTATAAATATTTTTGATACTGATATTAAGTTTTGCAGATTCTAGATATGGCAACAAAGAATGTTGTAGTTGCTACTCCGACCAATATTGTTGAGATCCTTGAGAAGGACAGGGTCTGGTGTGAACCAATTATGGAGTTCGACACCTGCGAGCTGGAGATCATGACGGAGATATTCGAGGCACTGAGGGCATCAGGCCTTGAGGCATTTGTGTCAAGGAAGCCTGCGTTCTTCCTTCCGCGTCAAATCTCTGAGTTATATTTGAACTCCAACTCAGTAGACGGTGACATCTTGGGGCGTTTTATTATTCATCATGTTGCTGACCCCACCCGTGCTTATTCAGAGATCAAGCAGATGTCAATCAAGCAAGCACTTCAGAGGAGCTTTCAGTTTCCTAGCTCTGGGATCAGTATTGCTCGCTACAAAGATGATCTGATAGATTAATATTTAGAGGTATTTTGTATGCTGCCGCAGTATCGAGCCTTGGCGTATCGAGCCTTGGCGTATATTGTCACACAGTTACTGCATGCTGATTCAGTTCAGGGGCGGCATTCCCGAAGAACTGCATGCTGCCGCAGTATCGAGCCTTGGCGTATATTGTCACGCAGATACTGACAAGCCAAGCTGGCTCATTCGATCAGGTTTCCATGCCTAAGCTCCAAATGATGATGGCAATATATGATAGAGCTCAGGTGAACTGGACAGAGTTCTTTCTCAAAGAATTCAAGACTCAGGCTGCTAAATTCGACAAGCACACAAACAGCCTGACAGTCAAAGGGAAGCTTCTGTATGGGATGAAGCTGACTGTGATAATTGAAGGCTTCTATGGTGCTGACCACATTACCTACGCAGATAAGGCGTACTTCAATCCCAAGAAGGTACGCCTCCACAGCAAGGCAGCAGCCGTCCAGCAGATAGGAGCAGGGCCTGCTGAGGCTGGGAAAGGGAAGAAGAAAACTCCCACTCCCACTAAGAAGAGGTCTCCACCGTAGAAAACTACTCAGAAGAATCCATCGAAGAAGCAGAAAACTTCTGAACAGTAGTCATCATACCTCCCTTCAGATTGCGAGACGACTCAGAATCTTCTGAGAAGACAGTCTCAGTGGAGAAGGCTGTCTCCGCTGAAAGAGAAGCATCACTGGAACAACAGTATTCCTTCTGCTGAGAAGGCTATGTCTCCCATTGACACAGATGACACGGAGACAAACTCAGAAGCCGAGACTATCGGACTAGAGGCTGAAGCTCTTCAGAACAGAGCCTCCCAAGAAGTCTCAGAGGCCATACCTGAGATCTAAAGTCACTCTGACCTGGTGGCTCTTGCTAAGCAGGCTAGGCTTCACATGCTGATTCGGTTCCAGGATTGGTTCTCTCTGAACAGACTCATTCTACACCAAACCTGCGAACAGCTGAATGAAGAGGAGTTGATCCTCCACGAGCAGATAGGCTACTCAGAGCCTGCGGACATCAGCTCCCTAGAAAACCTAAGGGCGGCGATGCTGGCCATTCTTAACGACCGTATCCCATCAACAGCCGCGCCTTCTGAAGGTTCTGATCCCGATGATCAGGACCCGCCCAGTGATGCAGGCCCTGAGAAGCCTGCTGAGGGAACTCAACTGGAGGAGGGTGCTCAACCCACAGCTGAATTACCACTCAGCATTCTTCCTCCAGGGAAGTCGGCAGCTGGAACCTCTTAAGCTGCTGACCCAGAACAGCTGTTGTTGGGCTTTGCTTTTGAGGTTGCGCCCAGCTCCAAAGGCCGACGGTCCAGGACAGTAGCTAAGGCCCTGCAGAGTCAAGGAGCCCAGAATAGACTCTTGGCCAAAGTTGTCCACAGAACCTGGAAGCAATCAACTACTGCTCAGAGTGAGGAAATCAAGGAGCTGAGGACCTCTATTCAACATTCAACCGCTTCTGATTTCACAGCCATCCTCACCAATGCCTTAGCCACTCAGAAAGTAGAGTTTGATAAGCAACAAGCATCGCTGGTGGCTGCCCAGAAAACATTGCTGGAAGACTATAAGACAGCCCACTCAGCACATACTGCAACAATCTCTTCACTGAGTCAAGCTACAGAACTCAGGATTCAGTCTATTCAGAAGACTTGTGAAGAGAAAATAGATGCCAAGTTGCAAGCTATTCAGACGTTGGTAGATTCCTCCCACAAGAAGTATAGTTACGATCTGATCATAGAGAGGAACGACCTCCACCAAAGGTTTGAAACCATGCAAACAGCCTTGGACAGGCTGGCAACTGCATTTGTAGGCTTGAACAACAAGGTTGTTCCTGTCCCTACCCCTGGCTCAGCTTATGATGCTAAAAAGGGGGAAAGTACACCGAGGGGGAAGAGTTCAGTACAAGGAGCAGCTGGAAGCCAATCAGGTCCTACTGACCCCTCAGGAGCAGCAGGTCAGGCCCATGGAGTTTCCAGCGCCAGCGATGTAGAGCGCGCTGAGACTGGCCCAAGTGGCTCAGGACCAAAAGAGCCTAAGGACTCAGCAACCCAGACTCCTACAGAACATATCAATGAGGCTGTTGAATTCCTAGAGGAGGACTTAGACGAGGAGGAGACTCCTCTGCCTCCTCCAGTAGCAGGTAAGGGAAAGAAAAAGCTCAAACTTCCTACGCCACTGAAGAAAGGGACGAAGAGGTATATCAGCCCTGAGGAACAAGCTCACATAGAGGCTGATGAGAAGCTTGCTAGGGAGATTGCTGAAGCTGAAGCAGCAAATAAACCTAAGAAAGCTCCGGCAAAGGCAAAGACAAAAGTCTCAAGGGGAAGAAAGCCTGGTACTAGGCCTCCTCCAAGAAAGCTAAAAATTGGTGATGAAGCCGATAAAGAGAAAGAGAAAGAGACTGAGCAATCAAAGAAGACTGCATCTGATTCTCAACAACAGACTGAACAGACAGAACAACAGCAACAACATCAACAGTAGGAAAGGTCCAAAACTGATCAGCAGAGCGGAACTTCTAAATCTATATCCCAATCACCTGCTGAGTCAGAGGAACAGCCCCATGTTCCCTCCTATGTCCCCTCCAAAGAACAAGAATTGGAGATGAAGGAAATCTGGGACACTATGGAGAGAGCCTTGGACAGGACACCTGAGGCGAGGCAGATCAGTGCAGCCCATGAGAGGATTTGGCTGGCTGATTTAGAAGCCCTCAGACTGCGTACTGAGAAAGAATCCCGCGATAGGGTTCCTGTGAAGGATACTGAGATTCCTTACAAGTATAGGCGAGGTAGGAAGCCTATTGATCAGAAAATCCATAGATGGTCAAGGGTAGATAAATGGATGCCATGGGAAAGGACTCAGAAGTTGGAGACTCTGAAGGCTAAATTTATCAGGAGATACTTCATTTGGAGATACTGGCCTGATATGCACAAGAGCAATGCCTTTGCTGAATGGCTTCTAGTAAGCGATCCTGAAATATATTACTTAGTTCAGAAAGCCATAGCTGACAAAGAAGATGTCTGAGTCCCTGTTCCTAGACCTCTGCCTCCTCCACAGAAGCTTGATGGATCATTATATACTGGAGTTATTGAAGGAGAAGTTAGGAGTGCTATCCAAGCTTTGGAACTTGATGATTCTGACCCTGCTGACGTGCTGAAGATGAAGAAGCTCCGAAAGGATACATTCCAGATGTATGGATTGCCTTTGACAGAAGAGAAGTCTAGAGATTTTAAGGAAAGGATCCAGAGATTCAGGAGATAGCTTCTTTTCTATGTTGTTTTTGTTCTTAGAATAGCAAGAGATGTACTGTACTGAACCGTATTCATATATATAACATCTTTGCTGTTTGGCCCGACAATACCTTATTGTCTTCATGGTCTGTCTGTTTATTTAAGCTTAACACTCATAATCACCTAAGTGATTACTGACTCACACACTCACTGCATATATCTGTGTTTGTCTATTTTTACCTAGATTGATAGACTCTATTTGTTTGAGTATGGGATATTATTTAATTGGGAGATTATGGAGGGAAATTGTTGTTAGAATTCTGTAATAGGTTATGATATTTCTTTCCTGTATCCCTCAGTTGATTAGAACTTGATGAACAACTCCACTGATTCTACTTGTAATTTTTGTAAGGAGCTTGTATCTGATAGTTTGTAGTGTTAGGTTTTGGCATCATCAAATAGGGGGAAATTGTTGGGAGATGATTCAGTAGCATAGTGTTAGAAGATTTGAATGATCCTAAACCCTAATTTGATTGGTGAACCATTGAGTTGTAATTGTTATGCCTTTGTCACTGAGAGTTTCAGACTCAGTAGACATTTCCTCAACATGGTTCAGGTGCTCAGTTCTATCTGCTGACCCTTTAGTAGACTATCAGCCTCAGTACCATAGAGTGAAGACTTAGTACTACTGGACTCAGCAGGAGCAGCATATTGAGAGGTATTCATACTCGGTAGTGCTGGACTCAGCAGGAGCAGCATACTGAAAGGAGTCAGTAGAACTGGACTCAGCAGGAGCAGTTCACTGAACTCAGAGTCGACCTTCAGTAGAGTTGGACTTAGCAGGAGTATACTACTGAACCCTAGGTCAGACTCAGCAACGGCCTGACAGTCTCCTTGACTGTTAGTAATCTTACTTGTTAAATCAGTAGAGTCATAGGACTTATTCAGAGAAGTCAGCTTCAGATCTGCCTAGAAGTCTATTTGTCTCAACCAGTTTCTACACCTCGACCAATGACGAGCAGCCAGCTGTCCAAGTTCTAATTAAAGCTGTAAGTCAACCACTTTCCAGAAATGGAGGAAAAAAACTTTGCCAGATTCTTTGAACGAGCCGTTAGCTATGCAAAAGAGAGTGACACATGGATCGATGTCTCCAACGGATCTTTACGTGGCTCACCTCTATAAATAGAGGGAAATCAAATCGAAGCTCACCTACAATGAATACAAGAACACACAAGCGATTACGAGCATATACTCACCGACTAAATCTTTCCGCAAGATCTTCAGAGATATACTTCAAGCGAAAGGCGATATACTTGCTCAAAGGGAACCAAGCTGAATTAGAATCAATAGCCTCTAGTATCCAAGTGACTGAACACGAACCCAGAGAGCTTATTCCTCACTGTTTGTCACTTTAGAAACCACCTTCTTGTTCCCTTCCCTCTAACCTAAGCTCAACTGAACCTATCCATAGCTTAGATCAAAGGAGTTCATCCCTGAACTATTCTTACTTGTAAATAACCCCTTCATAGTTGGAGAGTTTGTCAAACACTTCAGTTTGATACTTGTAAACTGAGACTTGCTCAGTATAATCCTCAAGACCAGTGTTTGTCCATTGCACAAACAGACTGAGACTAACTCAGTATAATAAAATAGCCTCCTAATCTTTTCGGGACAGTGGACGTAGGATTGTTTGATATCCAAATCACTTTAAAATTGTTGTGTTTTCCTTTTACTGTTGCATTGATTTCTGTTCATACTGAAAACTAACTTTCAAAATCATCCAACTGAGTTTCAGCAAAGCTTAAAAGACTGCACTAATATACTAAAACAGTTTTAATAAAAACATTTTCAAACTCAACTGAATTGGGCCTACACATTTCCGCACTCTACTGAACACTTACTGAACGGTACTGAATTCTGACATCAGTCAGCTAGCAGGCCTCAGTATAGTCAGTCACTCTGTCCACGCGATTCAGAACAACATATTTGGCCTACTGAACTTGTTCAGCAAGACACTTTCCTGAATAGGACAGTTCGCGTTTTAAGTTGAGAACGTTTTCAGGTGTATTCACCCCCCCCCCCTCTACACTTGAACGTTTATCTCGGGACCAACACATGTATTTCGGTCAAAAGTTTCATTTTTTTTGGAATAAATGTGTCATTTTTTTGAATCAAAGTGTCATTTGTTGAGTATCATGTATTCCAGTCAAAAGTTTCATTTTGTTTTGAAAAAATGTGTTATTTTTTTTAATTATTTTGAATCAAAGTGTCATATCTTGCAAATGATGGTGTCATTTGTTGGTAATCAAAGTTTTATTTATTGTGTATCCATTATTTTGAAAAAAATGTCATTTGTTTTGGGAAAATGTGTCATTTGTTTAGGGGAAAGTGTCAATTTGTTTGAACAAAAGTGTTAATTTAAAATTACATGAATGTACTACTAACCACTTTTTCTTCAATTTCCATTGCCTTTTGTCCTGTATTTCGAATCTCATATTCATTCCGGCATTTTGTGAAACACCTACATGATGAAATTCTTTAATTAATTAAACACCAAAAATTGATACAACAATTATATATTCAAATTTCTTATTAAAAAACATCCTTTGAAAGATCATCTTCCCTACCATCAAGCCAGATATAACTAGGAACCATGATAAATAGGAACCCCCAACTAGGTGAAGGGAAAGCTCCCCCTCTGAAACCTTGGAGCTTGCTCAATCATAGTCTGCGACCTCAAAGCATGCGGCTCATGGATGAAGAAATCACTCTTCCCCTACTTGATCGCCTGACCTGAAACCCAGCATAATGAGCAAGAGATCCCATCAACCCGTCAAACTAGAATGGCATACCCTTGTGAAGATGATAATATCATCCACATAAGAGAGATGTGAGATGTGGAAGGTCGGTCTCATCACCCTATGTCACAGATCATGCCATCTCTTAAAGAGCCGGTTCAAAGACCGGGAGTGGTAATCAGCAGCAAGGACAAACAATGATGGGGACATGGGGTCACCCTACAACAATTGCTATGAATCTGGAATCAAATAATGTTTAACCCTTTGTTTTTTGTCGGGTTGTAAATAGTCCATTATGGCAACCGAAGAGTTTTAATCCATTTCATAGAGGCAAAGATCTAGGTTTCATTCCAATCAACTAGAACAACTTTGTAAGAATATGAAAATCGAAAGGATCTGATTCGAGCAAGTTTCAAATTCAAAAGTGAAACTTGTTGAAATTGATTCAACGTATATCATACTATGGTCAATCGTCCATAGGATTCTATGGTAGAAACAAATAAAAAAGATATGTTGCTACCACTTTGAAAGGACTGAGAAGAACCGAAATAATGTTTAAATCGAATGATTAACAATAGGAATATAAGCCTTTCAACATATGGAAACACCCTTTTCTTTTAATTGTGAATTCTCTCAGTGCCTAGGATCGACTAAAAATCGAAATAGAATCTGAAATAATTTAATCGGGATAAACGAAAGGGAGTAAAGACTAATCAATAAATGAAATTGACTAAATATTTTCTTTTGAGAGAAATTACATGTCATATCCTAAAGATCAAAAGTACAACATGAGGAAACGTAAAAAAGGGACCTTTCCCTAAAATAACAATCAAACTAAAAGCAATACGAAAAGGCCTAAACAAATGACAAAATAAGCAAAGAAGTCTAAAACATCATAAATCTCAAAGGCCTAAAGATTTTCCTTTGGGCTACTTGAGAGTTTTCTGATTTGAGTTATGAGTATGAACGATTTATTTTTCAACAATTGGTTGAACTAACAAGAAATAACAGTTATCACAATTGAGACAACTTTAGGATAAGTTGTTGCTTTAAGCTGCAATTTAGATAAGAAGTGGCTTGTCTCGGCTGCTTGTCTATACTAGTATATTACAGGTGGTGTATTGACGGATCACAGTGAGATGTGTTCTCTTGACTAACCTTAGTGGAAAACCACTAGCGGAAAACGAAGATCTCGGTGACTTGGCTAGTCTTAAGCTAGGTAAGACTTCAGCTGAGAGCATTTGCCTAGCTATCACTATAACCTACTACGGTGAACGTCATCGCGATCAGATCTACATATCTTGGTTAGTAGTCATATGTGGCTCAGGCTGGTTGTTTGTATATTGCAACCGTATCCTTGTAAAATGGATTGATAATATCCCCCGAGGAACTCGTAAGGATATTAGCACACTAAACCTGACCGGTCGATTAAGTTCATGTGTGTTAATAAGGTCGTGTGGTACTATTCAGGAATATAATAAGATTTTAATTAATTTAAGTTGCTAGTGGGTTCAATTAATTAACGGATATTTCTATCGTAATTATATCTAAAATACAAGCCCATGCCCAAATTGAATAAAGGGGTAACTCAGCACGGATCCTCTACTAGAATGAATCTGTGTCTATTAATTAATTTTGTTCTAGGCTAAGCATATATAATTAATTGATTTGATTCTTGTGTTGGATCACTCGTCTCTAGCCTAATTAGATGCTTAATTATTTATTGTCTCTCTAGAAAATTATTATTAATAAATTAATGTATATAAACATTATTTATAATATAAGAATTATTTATCTGAAATTAAGTTGTTGGGCCAATTAATTGATAAATAAAAGTAGTCTAGCAAATTAATTCGTTATACTATGGGCCAATTGATGTTGAAGTCCATCAGAAGTATAATTAAATTAATGCATTACAAATATTAATATAATATATACTTTTGAAGCCTACATATATTTTAGTATTCCGTTCAGAATCTCTAGGCACGCTCAATAAATGCATACATGGTTTTAGAGAGTGACACAAACGGTTGAGAGCAAAATATAATTTTCTTCACTTCTCTCACCACGCGGAGAAAAATAAGGGCCGAGACACATATCATAAGGTATGATCAGGAGCAATAATCAAAGCTTCTACGACATACGAAGGAGGTATGTATAATTCGTTCCTACAGTGTTCGGCGGCTCCCTATTCGGTGCTATGCATGGTTCCTTGGTAATTTCTAGTTTGATTAGGGAAACTAGACACAATGGATCTGCTTATGAAGGTTACAGATTCTGTCAAGAGGAAGAAACTAATAATATTATAGCAGCTCAGGTTATTTTAGCCGATTGATCTTCCAATATGCTAGTTCAACAACTCTCGTTCGTTACACTTCGTCCTAGCCGCTTGGCTTGTAGTGGGTATCTGGCTCACTGGTTTAGGTATAACCATTATGGCTTGCAACCTAAATGGTTTCAATTTCAACCAATCTAGAAGTAACGCTTGAGCGCTAATAATGTTTTAGATAATAGTACATAGAAAGAACGCATGTAAGGAGTTTTCCGAAACAACTGCTAGTGGAGGAAGACTTCCTAGGGATAAGAGTCGTAGGGCAAAAGAGAGAGCCGAAAACAGGTCTTTCGTGTATAATACCGCGTAATCATGAATTTTATCAGTTCCGGCATGTAGACAAAATAATACAATGCAAGCAAAAGCTCTTAGATTAATGGAGATATAGACCATCATTCATTTATCATTCTTGCATATCCATTATTTTAGTCTCCACCAATTATTCCAATAAATACATATCTAATTTGACCTATGGACGAATATGCAAGCTACAAGCATGTATTTCATGCTTGTGTTAGGAATGGCTAAGATTACCAGAAGAAGATTTCATTCATTTGATCAGAAATAAAAAAGGAAAATAAAAAATTCTAGTAGATGAAGCTGAAATAGCTACTTTCGAAGTAATAGAAAGAAAATCATGAGACTTTTACTAATTCAAAACCGTGCATGAGACTTTCATCTTACACGGCTCCTAAGTGATAAATGAAGGAAGAACTCATCTTCTTTCTCTTCTGTTTACTTTCCTCGCATATGTAAAAGATCGAATCCTTTCGATTTCTAAAAAAGATTACTAATCCTTAAATTCTTGATGAATCCTTCTTAGTGGTTGTGAACGACTTAGTTTTTCAATCTTTTCGACGTTAGTTTCGTAGGAACAAGTCCGAAGGATTGAGAAATAGAACTATCTGATTTAATTTGTTCTCAATAGCCATGAAATATCTTAGATGATCCTTTTGTCGACAGATGCTCCTGTTACACTCATATGAAGGATGAGAACCAACTATGTAGCATGTACATTGGAAATTCAAGTATTGTATACGTTATTAGTCTGATCCTTTGTCGGAAGTTCTCGTAATAGAAAACTTACATAATGGATTTGTCAATCATAAAGAGATTGGTCGTCTCTAACCCTACTTCGCCTTAATTGTTATTTGAACAAGTAAAAGTTCTTTATTGATTCCAGTGGCGATAGCATGAAGGAAATATTAGGGTTAGGAATGATACCTTCCTCCTTCGTATGTTGTTGCAGCTCTGATTGTTGCTCGTGTGTCAGATCTTCTGATCTGTGTCCCGACCTTTTTCTCCCTCTGGGTGGTCAGAGAACTGGAGAAAATAAGATTACTATCTCTCTTAGACTCACGCACGTGCGTGTATAATATGTGTATGTGTGTGTTCTGTTTCTGAACAAAATACTAATATATATAGGCTTCAAAAGTCAATATAATATTAATATATTTGTATCCCATTAATTTAATTATATTCCTAATGGGCTTCCACATAATTAGCCCATAATATAATTAATTAATCCACTGGGCTACTAATATTTATCAATTAATTGGCCCAGCCAATTAATTCCAGATAAATAATATTATTAAATAATGTAAAAATTACATTAATCTATTAATAATGATTTATGAGAGTGTTGGTCCCGAGAGTGAGTTCAGGTGTAGAGGGGGGGGGTGAATACACCTGAATCCAAATTTCTCAACTTCGAACACGAACAGTCCTATTCAGGAATATGCCGTACTGAAATGATTCGATGAGACCGGCACAACCGTTCGAATCGTGTTAAAGGCTAAAAGTCTGACTCGGCTGAGATCTGCTAACTGACTAGGTCAGAATTCAATATCGATCAGCAAGAGTTCAGTGCGCGGAATAGTGTAGGTTAATCAATGATTCAGCAGTGCCCAAATCAGTTTTTATGAGAAAACATTTTAAGTCTCAGTTTAGTAGATAAGAAGTTCAGTATACTGAGACAGTTAATTGATTTTAAATACGATGTTCAGTATGCACAGTAAAATCAATGTAATAGTAAAAGAACGTAAGTAAACGACACAGAGAATTTTAAAGTAGTTCGGATATCAACAATCCTACGTCCACTGTCCCGATAGATCAGGAGGCTATTTATTATACTGAATTAGTCTCAGTCAGCTTGTGCACAGGACAAAGCCGTGGCTTGGGGATTATACTGAGCAAGTCCCAGTTTACACTCCTATCAAACTTAAAGTGTTTGACAAACTTCTCCAACAGTGAAGGAGTCCTTATACAATAAGGATTGGGTTCAAAAGTGAACTCCTTCGTCTAAGCTATAGATATATCGGTTGAGCTTAGGGTTAGAGGGCTGGGGAAGAAGAATGTAGCTTCTAGAGCGACGAATGGCTGAGGTTTAGCTTTAAGTTCGTGTCACGTCGCTTGGATACTAGATTCTTTGTTGACGGTTCAGCTTGGTTCCCTTATGAGCTTAAAGGTAGTCTTTCGCCGGAGATAACTCTTTCAATTCTTACGGAAGACTTAGGCTTTTGGAATTCGCTCGTTTGAAAGTTCGTGTGTGTGTTCGTTTCTTCGTTAGTTCGTGAACTCTCTCTTTTTGTGTGTTTCAAATCTTGAATGATCCCTCTATTTATAGAGAAGAGATTGAGAAAGATCCGTTGGAGACGATCTTCTTCTCTCTCTCTCTTTTTGGTAGCAAATGGCTCTTTTGGCGTAGATAACAGTACCTTTTCCTCCTTTTTCGGAAAGTGTTGACTTGCAGCTTTAGTAGGTAGGATGACACGTGTATGTTTGTCATTTGTCGAGGCAGATAGAGCGGTTGAGACAGCGCAGACTTCGAGACAAGCTGAAGCTGACTTCTCTCATCCTCGTATATGACAATGCTGATTGTCTTTCAAAAGATTCTCGACGATCCCGAAGACTATCCGCCGATCTTGGAGTCCGACCTTGTATTCGGTAGATAGACAGTGAGATAAGTCTATCGAAGATCGGCTCGAGTCCAAAGTGAACTACTCCTGCCGGAGTTCGGTTCGACCGACTCTCTTAGTATACTTGCTCTGCCGAGTCCAAGATCACCGAGTCTTCTACACCGGTGCTGAGGCAAATAAGCTACTGAGCGCCTTGACCAGAGCAGAGTGTCTATTGAGTCTGAAACCTCAGAGACAAACAACATATACAACGAAATGGTTCACCAATCAGATAGGGTTTTGGGATCTTCAAATCTTCTCAACAGTTCAGAGTACATAGGCTACTGAGCTTGGTTCAGTATAGAAGATAGAATCATTTCCCACTGAGTGAAAGCTACTGATAGAATCATCACCCAACAATTTCCCCCTATTTGATGATGCCAAAACCTATCATCTATGCTAACACTAAACAGACAGAAACAAATCTCCTTACAATTTTAAAAGTAAGATCAAAGGAGATGTTCCATCAGTTCTAGACTACTGAAAAACAGGGCAAAAATAATTTCCCCCATTACATAGAAGCAATACTAGCAGAATCTAACAAAGCAATAAACTGACAAGTAATAAAGAAAGTGAGTGTGTGTCAGTAATCACTTTAGTGATTCTGAGTGTTAAAGCATAAGACAAACACGGCTATTTAGACAACAAGTTGTTGTCAGAGCCAAAAGAAGATTTGTATATATATAAGAGTGATTCAGTTTAGTACATTACAAATCCTTCTAGACTATGAAGAGAGAATACTAAGACTATGGGCGCTTAAACTGCTGAATCCGGTCCATGAATCCTTGCGATTGTGTCTTAGGCAGTGGCACACCATACATTCGGTACGTGGTCTTTCTCAGCTTCAAGTATTCCGCGAAGTCAGCGGGTTATCATCTTGTAAGAATCTTTGATCCGCAGGCGTCCTTCACTTCAGCTTCAATAGTCGCAACATGAATTGAGTCATCCATTCTTCTTGGAGGTGGAATGATTCTGGGTCCGGGAATCTGAATCTCTTTCCCTTCTGAAATGGCATTATACAAGTGGATGTAGAGATCCGCTTCAGTAAGCATCATCCATTCAGCATAAGCTTCAGCTCTAGACTTGTTCGGCCAGAATCTCCAGAAATAATAGCGTTTGATGAACTCAATCTTCGAATTTTCCCATCTCTGAGTGAATTGAGCCGGCATCCACTCGTCTGTTCTCGGCCATCTATGAGATTTCAGATCAGTGGCCTTCTTTCTGAATTTCCTGTAACGATAGGGAATGTCAGCTTTAGCAGGAGTTCTGTGCCTGGCTTCTTCCTCAATACGCTTCCTTAGAGCTTCCAGATCAGCTAAGTGGATTCTGTTTCTCGTAGCCTCGATCTGTCTCGCCTCTTCGCCTCTATATAAGTACCTGTCCATCTGGGCGAATATGGCTTCAGTCCCATCATCTAGCTCTTTAGATTTCTGGGAGGCATCTTCTGAGTCAGCAGGGGTACTTGATTTTTCTTTCGATGTACCACGCTTCTCGATTCGCTCTGCTTTACGCTCCTTCTCCTTTTCCCCTGTCCTCATCGTCTTCGATCCCGAGCTTCCTTGGAGGTAGCCCGGCGAGGCTTTCTTCCTCCTCTCGCTTGGAGCTTTAGATTTTCTTTTCACGAGCTTAGGCTTAGGCGTGTTTGCGGCTTACGCTTCGAAGCAATCTCCCTTGCCGGCTTTTCATCGGCCGGCAATCCGAGCCTCCTCTTTAGCCGAGATGTATCGTTTCGTTTTCTTTCTTTGGAGGGGTCGAGGAGTTTCGAAGATCTTTTTGCCTTTGCCCCGAACAGGTGGAGGGAGAGGTGTTTCCTCTTCATCCGAATCTTCAACGGCCTCCTCGGCATACTCTGCGACTTCCTTAATGATATCAGTGGGAGTCTGAGTCGCATGAGCAGCTTGGGTTCCTGAGCCACTTGGGCCGGTCTCGGTGTGCTCGCACTGGGACACCCCGGGCCTCACCCATTTCGGTCTTAGTCTTCTTCCGAGTTCTTTGTACCCTTAGATTTTTTAGTTTTGGTGGGGGTCAGCTTCTCAGTACTCTTCTTTCCGGTACTCTCCTCTTTTCTTTCCTTCTCTTTTCCTTCCCCCTTTTTGGCATCATCAATTGCAGCCGGGGTTAGGATGAGTACCGACCTTTCCGGACTTTTTGTAAGAGGTTGACGGATCATCAAGACGATCATTGATCTTAGTCGAGCCTCATGCAGCTCGTTCCTCTCGGTGGCAAGATCTTCCTTATGCTGCTGGTGTGAGAGGTCAGCCGCTTCCTTGAACTCTTCCAGCTTGTCAGAGATCTTATCTTCCATGACCAACTGAATGTTGTCTAATCTGATCTCAGTGGCCTGGGCTTGTTCAGCGAAGGACTCGGGAATGAGTAGACAAAGATGCCTTGAACTCGCAAGAAGCTTAGCTTGTCCTTCCCGGAAGATCCCGAGCCGATCATCAAATTTCGTCTGGCTGGCCGAGCCGGTGCTTGAGTGACAATGGCGAGAGACATCGGGGGGGGCCGATTGGGACATAGAGGATTTCAGCCCCTGAAGCTCAGTAGCGGTGGCTTCAGCAGTCTTCTTCCACTCGTTGTGGACTGCCTTGGCGAGGGCACGGTTCTGAGTGCCTTGGCTTTTAATAGCCCTCGCCACATACTTGGAACGTCGACGATGCGGGCTGGGCGCTACCTCGAATGCAGACTCGAACAAGAGCTGAGCGGGCTCTGTGGATGCTGAGGTACCAGCCATCGACTTCGCAGGTCCAAGGATACTAAGCGGACGCTGAGCTTCTTCAGTATGTTTATCCTTGTCCTGGGGATTTCCCTCATCAGGCTTTCCGGGGCTCGAATCACCGGGTGGGTCGTCATGGTCCGACCCATCCGAGGGTCTTGGGCCCGAGGCAAGTTGTCGATCATGTACCATTGCCGGCATTGCAGCCCTCAAATTTTCCATTGAGCTGAGGTCTTCAGGCTCTGAATAGCCTATTTGTTCCCTCAATCTCAGTTCTTCTTCATGAAGCTGCTGACAGGAAAAGTGGAGAACTACGCGTTGTAGACGAGGCCACTCCTGATGTCGTAGCAATATGTGGAGTCTTGCTGATTTGGCAATAAGCATCAGATCGGAGTAGTCAGCAAGCTCCGGAATTAGTTGAAGAATTTCTCGGGATGCTCTGGATAGAATCACTGACGCTTCCATCCTGATTGTTTCTTCTTCAGACGCCGTCTCAGATTCCAAGTCGATTGGAGACGTCTGATGTTCAGCAGGTGGCATACTGCGAGTGGAGGAAGCGTGAGGGGGCCGTCTAGGCGTTGAATTTCTTCACTGTGAGCTTCAGTAGCCTCCCCTTGTTCCATCTCTATTGGTTCTTCGGTGGAGACTCCCTTCTCCACCGATTGAGTCTTCTCGAGAAGACTCGGCTCATCTATTAGCCGCAAAGGCTGAATAGGTTGCTTGAGTAGCCCGTTCGGCGGGAGTTTCGGGAGATACCTCGGATTCGGCAGGCACGTGCCGGGATGGCTTTCTTCGGTTTCTTAGCCGATGCCTTAGATATATTTGCTTTGGAGGTGTTCTCTTCTTTGAAGGTGCAGCTGCTTGAGGCTTAGTCGATTGATCTTGGGGACTCGACCCTATCTGCCGAAGGGCGACAGATCGGTTATGAAAGCGCACCTTTTTCACATTGAAGTACTCTTTATCATCAAAGGTGACTTGATCTGAACCACAGTGGTCTTCATTCATTACTGAGAGCTTCGACCCATACAGTAATTTCCCTTTCGCGCTCAGGATGCGTGTTGACTTGTCAAACTTGGCCGCTTGGATCATGAATTCTCGGATGAAGAAATCTGTCCAGTTGATCTTAGCGCCATCGTATATCGCCATCATTAATTGGATCTTAGGTCGGGAGACCTGATCGAATAAGCCAGCTTGGCTTGTCAGCAGCTGAGTGACAATGTAAGCCAAGGCTCTGTATTGTGGTAGCATGGCGTTCTTGGGAAAAGCAGCTCTGAAGGTTGTTGGCTTTCCGCAGAATATGGATAGGTACTCGTCTACTGAGTCGTCATTGTAGCCTACGGTGCTGATTCCTTCAGATGGCAAGTCAAAGCTGTTCTTCAGTGCTTCTTTGATAGATATACGTTTCAGCAGTTGGGAAGCAATGTTGATGGAGTAAGTTCTGAACCTCCCAATGATGTCTCCAGAGATGGAGTCTGAATTGAGGTATATTTCAGCCACCTGTCGAGGAAGGAAGAACGTTGGCTTCCTCGATAGAAACTTCTCCAGACCGGACTCCCATAGAGATGCGAAGATCTCATCCATGTAGTCTAGGTCGCACGCATCGAATTCCATAACTGGTTCGCACCAGACACGGCCTTTTGCAAGAATGTCCTTCATGTTATGAGGGGCATCTACAATTATGTTCGCCATAGTACCTGTTACATAAGAATCTTACTAGTATCAATTTTAGATACAACAGTTTATATATATTGATACTGAAGAAACAGAGAATACAGTAACGATTCTAATAAGCATACCAATAAAATCGAGATAAGATATGAAGATGAAGTTGTAAGTAAGGATTTCTTTTGCAAATCTCGGATTTTTCGGACTTGAAAGATTTGAAGTATGCTAATGGCGGTTTGAGAAGATATGATCAAATATATATCAAACGGGAAGATGAACAGTTATTTGATCAAAGGTTAAGTTTTAAACTGCTTTATAGAATGGACGGTCAAGATTAGAAGATATATTATAGGTAATGATCGCATATGCCGCCTAAGTCAAAGCCAGTTGTAAAAATAACCTAAGTAGTAACTGTGAAAAGACATGTATTAAATGCGCGCAGAGTTCAGCAAGCTTATGTATGGAATGTCGTGCATTAAATGAGATTCGTTAATAATAAAGACGAACCAAGAGATATTACTATCATGCTGAATCTTTGTCATAAATGCAAGGTACTGTAATATAAATTACTACTGAGTAGAGATACGCAAACCTGTCAGCTGAACATAGTAGTCAGCTGATACCTCGTGTAGATGGTTTCTGAATCTCTATGTACTGAATACATTCAGTTCTGAGAGTGAACATTCCCCCTTACTGAAATGGTCCTCTCATGGAACCTTTTACTAACTGGGGTCAGTTGGGTCCAGCAGACCTAGCTCTACTGAAAGTTCTCTGAATCTGGATTCAGCTAGAGGTTTGGTCAGTATGTCAGCCCGTTGCTTGTCAGTATGGATCTTTTGCATCCTGATATCCTTCTTTTCGACATGGTCACGAATGAAGTGATGTCTGATGTCCACGTGCTTACATCTCGTGTGTAGTACAGGATTCTGAGTGATTGCAATGGCACTGGTACTATCGCAGAATATCGGCACTTCATTCTGAATGACGTCATAGTCTCTCAGCTGCTGTCTCAGCCAAAGGATTTGGGCGCAACAACTTCCGGCAGCCATGTATTTAGCTTCAGTAGTCGACGTAGCTACTGAGTGCTGTTTCTTTGAAAACCATGAGATCAGCTTGCTGCCAAGGAACTGACATGTTCCTGAAGTTGATTTTCGGTCAATTCTACATCCCGCATAGTCGGCATCGGAATAGCCGCTTAGTTCAATATTATCATCAGTGGATACCATAAACCCATGTCGGGTGTTCCTCGAAGATAGCGGAGAATCTTCTTTGCTTGAGTCCATATGGCTCGCCCGGATTCGCCCGAAATCGAGCACGCATACACCTACGGCATAAGTTATGTCGGGACGAGTAGGCGTTAAATATAATAATGAACCAATTATAGCACGATATTCGGTTTGGTCTATCGATACTCCCTCTTTATCAAGATCTATCTTCATATTCGTATTCATCGGGATCTTGATAGATTTGCCGGATGTGCGGCCGAATCTTTTGATGAGGTCTCGAGTGTATTTGCCTTGGTTGATGAACGTTCCCTTTTCGGATTGCTTGACTTGAAAACCAAGGAAGTAGTTCATTTCTCCCATCATTGACATCTCGAACTTATCCTTCATCATCTTTTCAAATTGTTGACACATGATGACAATCTTTGATCCGAATATGATGTCATCCACGTAGATCCGCACAAGTAATAAGTCTTCTTCCGGTCGAATCTTTGAATAGAGTGCGGTCTCATCGTGCCTTTCTAAAAACCTTTACGAAGAAGAAACTCGGACGGGGTATCGTACCAAGCCCCGGGTGCTTGTTTTAACCCATACTGAGCCTTTACGAGTCTATATACTTGATGTCCCCGCCGAAAGCCGGGCGGTTGTTCCACATAGACTTCTTCTTTCGAAGCACGCCATTCGGGAACGCAGACTTCACATCCATTTGATAAACTCGAATCTTTGATGTGTTGCGTAGGCTAGAAATAGTCTAACTACCTCCAATCTTGCAACCGGAGTGAAAGTTTCATCGAAATCTATTCCTTCGACTTGACAAGCCTTTAGCCACGAGCCTTGCTTTGTTCCTTACTATAACGTTGTTTTCATCTCGCTTGTTTTTGAAGACCCATTTGGTTCCAATGACATGTTGATGTCGGGGTCTATCTACAAGCTCCCACACTTCGTTTCTCGTAAACCGATTCAGCCTCCTCTCGCATAGCTATGATCCAGTCGGCATCCTTTAATGCATCCTCAATGGTCCGAGGCTCTTCGGTAGACAAGAAGCGGGGAAAATAATGCGCTTTCTCCTTGACGAGAATCCGGATCTTGTCTTGACATTAGCCGAGGGATCTCCAATGATTAGATCGGCGGTGTGAGCATCGAGCCACAATCTACGAAGTTTCAGCTCTTCATCCGAAATTTGTTCAACACGAGATAGTAGGTGAGTTAGGCATTTCGGTTGTACTATTCCGAGATTGAAGAATTTCGGTGATAAGAGTATGGTCTCTTGAGTCACCGAGTTCGGGGGCCTTCGGCTCGGGAACATTACTAGATGTTCCCCACCGAGTTGTTATTCTCGGTAGTGGTCTCGGTTACCTCTTGGGTTTCTTCATCGACTCGAGTTACACGGGATTGATTCCGTTCGGGAGAATCAATCTCTTCTCAGCTACTTGCTCTGTGGTTGAGATTCGATAGATTTGTCTTCGGTTTCTTCATCCGAATCATCATCCCAACATAGCCGGATCTTTTCGGGTTTGTCCTTTAAGCTTAGATCCCGTAGGCTGTCTACTAATGTCCTCGATTCGAGAATTTGAGTTATTGCTCCTGTCTTCGTAGCAAACTCGTTAAAAACAACATGAGGGCTTTCCTCCACGCAAAGAGTCCGATAGTTGAATACTCACGAAAGCTTTGCTTGGCCCGAGAGTATCCTAAGAATACTCCCCGATCCGATTTGCTATCAAAAGTCTTGACTGATCTTTCCCATTATTATGGATAAAGCATGAACAACCAAAGATATGGAAATAAGATAGATAAGGCTTCCTCGCCGTTCCATAGTTCATATGGTGTCCTCTTATCTTTGCTTTGTCGGTAGAGATCTATTCCCGAGTGTAACACGCAAGTATCCGTTGCTTCGCCCCTGAATTTGGATGGGAGTCCCGAATCTCCGAGTAGAGTTCTAGCTGCTTCTTTGAGAGTTCTCGTTTCTTTCGTTCAAGCAAATCCATTTCTTTGAGGTGTGCGGGCACCGATGTCTCATGCTCTATTCCTTACGCCCGCGAACTCCTCTACCATGGAATTAAGGAACTCGGTTCCTGCGTGCCGAACGTATTTTTCTGATCTTGGTGTTCTTCTCGACACTGAGCCTTTTCAGAAGCGTTGGTAACTCTATTTTGACGTCAGACTTGTTGGCAATGAATATGACCCATGTGTAGCGCGAGTAGTCATTTATGACCACTAATGCATATTTCCTGCCTCTGATCGTCACTGGGGAGACTCGGACCGAACAAATCCATATGTAGCAGTCGAAGGATTCCATCGGTGGAAGGAGATGGAACTGTTGGATTTTGATTCTTTGTTTGCTTTCCCTTCAGACATGCTTCACACTGAGTGTCTTTGCTGAATATTTCATTCGGCAGTCCCCTTGCTAGAGTGTCTCGTGCTAGTTTGTTGAGTGTCTTGAAGTTGAGATGGCTGAGTCTTCTATGCCATAGCCACCCCATTCGATTATCATTCTTTGCCAATAGACAAGCTTCAGGTTCAGCTGAGTTCCAGTCAGCAACATATATGTTCTTTCTGCGCGAACCTGATAACACTGTTTTCCCTGTAGATTTATCAATAACATCACAGAAACCAGCGTCAAATACCACTCTATTTGAGTTATCACAAAATTAACTAACAGAGAGAAGGTTATGCTGAAGTCCTTCAACATAAGATACTCTTGGAACTTTGGCAGTTCCAATGCTGAGTGTTCCATATCCTCTAGTATAGCCTTTTGCATTGTCTCCGAACTCAATTTTGGGTCCTTCTTCAGTGATATAATTCTTCAGTAGACTCCTTTGGTATATCATATGTCTTGAGCATCCACTATCCACATACCATGGGTCTCTGCGCACCTGCAAAACAGAATTATATTCAGGTACCCTTTATTTTTGATTTTGGGTCCTTAGGTGTTAGTTTTAATAACCCAAATCTGTCTAACAACCCTGGTGGTTTCAGACATCTTCTTTCCACTAGAGTCAACATATCTGACCACTGGACTGGTCATAGGTGACTTCTGAGGCTTCTAAGGTTCAGGAGTCCTAATCTTCTCGAGCCGGTGGATCGCCGACCTTTGCCTTACGTGCGGCTTTCTGTTTCCTTTCCTGACTTTTGGATCCTCTTCTGACTATAGGTTCATAATAATATGACCCATACTGAGCTGGATGTGTCAGCTTTGGAGGTCCATACTGATCGGCCAATTTTGATTTGCTTGTTCCCCCTTGACTGAACTGGGGTACTTTGGCTTTGATCTTGTTGTCAGAATGCTGCTAAGTAGGATGAGGTGCTTTCATCTTTTGTTTGTTCTTTGCGAGGGGGTTCAGTATATGAGCATTGATGGTCTTTCCTCGAACAAACCTATCAGCAAGCCGTCCTTCTGATACTTTAGTCAGCCTTCTACGCCTCTCTTTAGTCAGCCTTCTGATGTGTCTCGGTACGCTTTAGTCAGCCTTCTACGCCTCTCTTTCTCCTTCTGATACTTTATAGCGAGCAGCGCATACTTCTGAGCGAGACTTCCTTCTTGTAGATCATTGAGTGAAGGCTCAGTCTTACTCGTCATCTTGCTCGTCACGGGAGATGCTGTGCTGACTGTTGCTTTGAAAGCATGGTCGATCTTTGTGTCAGCTTCAGCTCTCAACTTTCTTTGAGGTCTGTCGAACTCAAACTCCTCTGCCTGTAATTCTGAAAATATATGGTCAGGAGAGACAACATCTAAATCAGAATGTCGCAATAGAGTGGCAAAAGGTGTCCAGTGTCCGTCCGGCGGTGCCCTCGGTATCTTTAGATTCATTTCTCGGTTCTTCGAATGTCTTTCCCGGCCCGTTGATTGAGTTCATCGAGTTGGTAAATCGACGTTCGGATCTTCGATTTTGTCACCAGGCATGAGAGACAAGCTTTCCAGCTTTTGGAGTTCTAGCGCTAGTTTATTCGCTTTAATCTTCTGAGTCCCTCGACTCCGTAGCGGCAGAGCATTCCCGAGTTCTTTAGCGGTTTTGCATTCCCGAACCCCCGCCAAGATAAGAATCGCTAAGAGTGGTTAGTATGGCATTCTCGGCGACTCGGTCTAGATTGTGAAGCTTGTTGGTCCCGAGTGTACGGTCAGGTGTAGAGGGGGGGGAATACACCTGATTCGATTTCTCAACTTCGAACACGAACAATCCTATTCGGGATGGTGTCGGCGAAATAGTTCGGCGGACCAAATAGGCTGTTACGAATCGTGTGCGGCAAAGAGTCCGACTCTACGAGACTCGCTAGGCGACCGAGTCGAAATTCGGTATCTACGGTAAGAGTTCGGCGTGCGGAAATGTGTGTAGGCCCAAATCGGTTGAGTGGTGAAAACGTTTTATGAAAGTCTCGGTTCGGCGATATGCGGTTCGATATCTTTGAGACAGTTGATTGATTTTAAGAAATGATGTTCGGTATGAATAGTAAAATCAATGCAACGGTAAGTAAACGATACAGAGATTTTTAAAGTGGTTCGGATATCGCTCAAATCCTACGTCCACTTGTCCCGAAAGATCGGGAGGCTATTATTTATCCCGAGTTAGTCTCGGTCGGCTTGCGCACCGGGCAAAGCCGCGTCTTGGTTTTTATGCGATCCAAGTCTCGGTTTACAACGATCAAACTTAGAAGTGTTTGACAAACTTTCTCCAACAGTGAAGGAGTCCTTATAGAATAAGGATCAGGTTCAAAGATGAACTCCTTCGTCTAAGCTATAAATAAGAACAGTTGAGCTTAGGGTTAGAGGGATAGGGAATATGAGAGAGTAGCTTCTAGATCGACGAACAGTGAAAGGTAAGCTTTGAGTTCGTGTAACGTCGATTTGGATACTAGAGGCTTTATATGTCGGTTCAGCTTGATTCCCTATGAGCTAGAATGTAGTCTTTCGCCGGAAGATTGTTCTTCAAGTTCTTGCTAAGACTTTGTTCTTTGGGTTCTTTGCTCGTTGAGTGCTTTCTGGATTTTGGCTTTGTGGTTCGTGCATTCGGTGTATTCTTCTTGAATAATCCCTCTATTTATAGAGCAGAGATTGAAATAGATCCGTTGGAGACGATCTTCTTCTCTCTCTCTCTTTTGGTAGCAAACGGCTCTTTTTGACGTAGGTAACAGTGTCTTTTCCTCCTTTTTCGGAAAGTGTTGACTTGCAGCTTTAGTAGGTAGGATGACACATGTATGTTTGTCATTTGTCGAGGTGAAAAAGGTGGTTGAGACAGAACAGACTTCGAGGCTAATTGAAGCTGACTTCTCTCTTCCTCGTATATGACTATGCTGATTGCATTTCAAAAAGATCCGACAGTTCGGAAGATTGTCCGCCGATGCTTGAGTCCGACCTTGTATTCGGTAGATAGACAGTGAGATAAGTCTCATCGAAGATCGCTCGAGTCCAAGTGAACTACTCTGCCGAGTTCGGTTCGATCGACTCTCTCGATATCTTGCTCTTCTTGAGTCCAAGTATCACCGAGTCTTCTACACCGGTGCCGAGGCAAATAAGCTGCGAGCGCCTTGACCGGAGCAGAGTGTCTACCGAGTCCGAAACCTCGAGAGACAAACAACATATACAACGGAATGGTTCACCAATCGATAGGGTTTTGGGATCTTCAAATCTTCGAGACAAGTACGAGCACAAGGCTACCGAGCTTAAGATCGGTGTCTAAGACCGAATCATTTCCTACTAAGAGTAACAAGGCTTGAGGATGGAATCATCACCCAACAATTTCCCCCTATTTGATGATGCCAAAACCTATAATCTATGCTAAACACTAACTTACTCAGGAACAGAGCTCCTTACATAATTACAAGAAGGATCAGTGGAGTTGTCTGGTAAGTGCTAGACTACTGAGGGAGACAGAGCAGAACAATTTCCCCCTTTACAACAATTTCCCCCATGCAACAATTTCCCTTATGAGAAATAATAACTCTATGAAAGTCTAGTCTATCAGAAATCTAACCGAGCAAAAACTGACAAGTAAATAAACAAAGTGTGTGTGTGTCAGTAATCACTTCAGTGATTCTGAGTGTTAAAGCATAAAGCAAACACGGCTATTTAGATAGGGTTTTGGGATCTTCAAATCTTCAGACAAGTACAAAGCACAAGGCTACTGAGCTTAAGATCAGTGTCTAAGACCGAATCATTTCCCACTAAGAGTAACAGTACTGAGGATGGAATCATCACCCAACAAAGCTTCTTCTCTTCAGGAGTGAAGAGACTTCTGTCTTTAGGGATCTTCTTCCCAGTCACCATTCCTCCTCCTTCAGCTTGAGTTACAACACTATCGATCATGGGAACGATAGGTCCATCTTCAAGCACTTCAGTCATACTGTCATGGAGGGATGTCAGATGTGCTTCCATTCTGACTCGCCACACTCCATAATTCTCCACCGAGAACATGGGTATCATTCTTATACCTGACATATCAGCCATGAAGAATAATGATATGAATGTAGAGTGATATGCAGTGAAAAACGTTTTCCTCCGGATCCGTTCGAATAGACCAGTCTCAAAGTGACAAGAGTCTTAAGGAACTCCTCGCTCCGATACCAATTGTTGGTCCCGAGAGTGAGTTCGGGTGTAGAGGGGGGCGTGAATACACACGAATCCAAATTTCTCAACTTCGAACACGAACAATCCTATTCGGGAAGATGTCGTGCTTGAAATGATTCGGCCGAACCGGACAACCGTTACGAATCGTGTTAAAGGCTAAAAAAGTCTAACTCGGTCGAGATCCCGCTAACCGACTAGGTCGAATTCGGTATCGATCAGCAAGAGTTCAGTGCGCGGAATAGTGTAGGCCCAAATCAGTTTTTATGAGAAAACGTTTTAAGTCTCAGTTCATAGATAAGAAGTTCAGTATACTGAGACAGTTAATTGATTTTAAATACGATGTTCAGTATGCACAGTAAAATCAATGTAACAGTAAAAGAACGTAAGTAAACGACACAGAGAATTTTAAAGTGGTTCGGATATCAACAATCCTACGTCCACTGTCCCGATAGATCAGGAGGCTATTTATTATACTGAGTTAGTCTCAGTCAGCTTGTGCACAGGACAAAACCATGGCTTGGGGATTATACTGAGCAAGTCCCAGTTTACACTCCTATCAAACTTAAAGTGTTTGACAAACTTAACAGTGAAGGAGTCCTTATACAATAAGGATTGGGTTCAAAAGTGAACTCCTTCGTCTAAGCTATGGATATATCGGTTGAGCTTAGGGTTAGAGGGATGGGGAACAAGAATGTAGCTTCTAGAGCGACGAACGGCTGAGGTTTAGCTTTAAGTTCGTGTCACGTCGCTTGGATACTAGATGCTTTGTTGACGGTTCAGCTTGGTTCCCTTATGAGCTTAAAGGTAGTCTTTCGCCGGAGATAACTCTTTCGATTCTTGCGGAAGACTTAGGCTTTTGGAATTCGCTCGTTTGAAAGTTCGTGTGTGTGTTCGTTTCTTCGTTAGCTCGTGAACTCTCTCTTTTTGTGTGTTTCAAATCTTGAATGATCCCTCTCTTTATAGAGAAGAGATTGAGAAAGATCCGTTGGAGACGATCTTCTTCTCTCTCTCTCTTTTTGGTAGCAAACGGCTCTTTTGGCGTAGGTAACAGTGCCTTTTCCTCCTTTTTCGGAAAGTGTTGACTTGCAGCTTTAGTAGGTAGGATGACACGTGTATGTTTGTCATTTGTCGAGGCGGATAGAGCGGTTGAGACAGCACAGACTTCGAGACAAGCTGAAGCTGACTTCTCTCATCCTCGTATATGACAATGCTGATTGTCTTTCAAAACATTCTGACAGTCCTGAAGACTATCTGCCGATGCTGAGTCTGACCTTGTATTCAGTAGATAGACAGCTGAGATAAGTCGACTGACTCTCTTAGTATACTGCTCCTGCTAAGTCCAGTATCACTGAGTCTTCTACACTGGTGCTGAGGCAAATAAGCTACTGAGCGCCTTGACCAGAGCAGAGTGTCTACTGAGTCTGAAACCTCAGAGACAAACAACATATACAACAGAATGGTTCACCAATCAGATAGGGTTTTGGGATCTTCAAATCTTCTCAATAGTTCAGAGTACATAGGCTACTGAGCTTGGTTCAGTATAGAAGATAGAATCATTTCCCACTGAGTGAAACAGTGTTGAGGATAGAATCATCACCCAACAGAGAGACAATAAATAACTAGGCAACTAATTGGGCCAGATCAGGGATCTAATACAAGAAATAAAGTTGGGCCTCAAATTAATTAATTATCTATGCTCAGCCCATAGCAAAATTAATTAATAAACACAGATTCATTCCACTAGAGAATCCGTGCTGACTTACCCCTTTATTCTAAATTGAGCAAGGGCTTGTATTTTACACTTAATCAATCTCCGTATTTAAGATAGAAATATCCGTTAATTAATTAAGCTCACTGACAGCTTAAATTAATTAACATCTTATATTCCTGAGTAGTACCAATCGACCTTATTAACACACCTGAACTTAATCAACCGGCCGGGTTTAATGGGCTAATCCTTTCGAGTTCCTCAGGGGATATTATCAACCCATTTTACTAGGATACGGCTGCAAGATAAAGGCAGCCAGCCTGAACCACAAATAACTACTAACACCCAAGATACGTAGATTCGGTCGCGATGACATTCACCATAGTAGGTCAAAGTGATAGATAGCCAAATGCGCTCAGCTGAAGTCTTACCAAGCTTAAGACCAGCTAAGTCACCGAGATCTTGGTTCCCCACTAACGTCAGTTAGGAGAATACATCTCACTGTGATCCATCAATACACCACCTTCAGTGTACCAGTAAAGACAAGCAGCTAAGAAAAGCCACTTCTTATCTAAACTGCAGCTTAAACCGACAACTTATCCTGAAGTTGTCTCAGCTGTGATAACTGTTTATATCTTGTCAGTTCAACCAATTTGTGTTGTCTTCTGTGATACCCGACACACCACACAAATCTAACTTTTATAGAAGATAAAGGATAAAATGTGCAAATATATATATTTATCAGATAGGAGAATAAAATAGTGGTAGGGACAAAACAAATTGTATACAAACATAAAATTTGCTTCCAGTATACGAAATCCCAACAATTCTCCCACTTATACTAAAGTAAACTTTTAGTATACAATGTGTCAGTTCTAGGTACAAACTAGTACTCAGATATGGTACAAACTAGTACTCAACTATCTCTCAGCTATCTATCCTATCTATCACTGCATCTTCTCCCACTTATACAAAAGTTTCTGTAGTCCTAACTGGGGGGCATCTCTACCATCCCTAAGCCACGAACATGCTTCTCGTAAGCCAGGAGTGGTAAGCTCTTCGTGAAAGGATTAGCTAGATTGAATTCAGTTCCAATTTTGTCAATCACCATGTCTCCTCAATTTACGAATACTCGTATAATGTGGTACTTTTTGTCTATGTGTTTAGACGCCTTGTGATATCTAGGTTCCTTAGAATTTGTCACTGCACCCGCATGATCACAATAAATCGTGATCGCCTTAGGCAAATTCTGAACAATATCAAGATCCAGGAGGAAATTCTTGAGCCAAACTGCCTCTTTCGAAGCTTCTGAAGCAGCCACATACTCTACTTTCATGGTTGAGTCTGCAATGCATTTCAGCTTAGCACTCCTCCATGAAATGGCTCCACCTCCCAAGGTAAGCGCATAGCCCGAGGTCGACTTCTTCTCATCTCTGTCGGCCTGGAAATCCGATTCAGTATAACCCAAAGACACTAGACTGTCTGACTGGTAAACAAGCCTATAATCTCTAGTCCGTTTAAGGTACTTGAGAATATGCTTGACCGCAGTCTAGTGTTCCTTTCCAGGGTTAAACTGATATCTTGAGACCATGCCTACAACATATGAGATATCTGCTCTCGTACAAAGCATCGCATACATGAGGCTACCGACAGCGGAAGCATATGGTACTAGCCTCATACTTTCTATCTCTTCAGGCGTTTTAGGGCACTGATTCTTGGACAGAAAAATGCCATGTCTGAAAGGTACTGAACCTCTCTTGGCTTTTTGCATGCTAAAACGAGCAATAACAGTGTCAAAGTAGGACACATGTGACAAGCTTAACATCCTTTTCTGGCGATCTCGGATAACCTTGATCCCAAGGATATAAGCAGCTTCACCTAAGTCCTTCATTTGAAATTGCTCGGATAACCACATCTTTACGTCTGATAATACTTCAACATTGTTGCCAATGAGAAGGATGCCATCTACGTAAAATGCAAGAAACACCACTGATCCGTTAAAATAAATACTATACACACACCTCGTTAGGACAGGATACAAATCCATAGGATTTGACTACCTCATCGAAAACGCTGGTGCCATAACCGGAAATCTTGCTTAAGTCCATGAAGAGACTTCTTAAGCTTCCAAACTAGATGCTCTTCGCCCTCCTTCACATAACCATCTGGCTGTTTCATGAAGATGTCCCTTCCTTTTTCAAGGTGACCATTTAGGAATGCGGTTTTGACATACATTTGTCAGATCTCTAGGTTCATGTGAGCTGCTATGGCAAGGAGAATCTGAATGGACTTGATCATTGCTACAAGCGAGAAGGTCTCTTCGTAATCGATACCTTCTTTCTGGGTAAAACCCTTCGCCACTAGCATGGCCTTAAACGCCATGATCTCTCCATTCGGTCCTCTCTCTTTCTCTGGTATACCAACTTACTACCAATAGCCTTGGAGCCCTCAGGTAGTTTAGTGATCTCGTATACATCCATATCAATTATGGACTTAAATTCTGAGTCCATGACGATTCGCTAGGAATCTGCATCTACATCTCCCACTGCTTCGTTGTAAGTCCAAGGATCCACGGTATCTTGTTCATCTGCCGGGAGATGATCAAACGTCTCCCTAGTGAACATAAACCGATTAGGTATAAATATCACCCTCCCACTACGTCGAACAGTGTCAGGCGCTATGTTAACAGATTGTGCAGTTACTAGTGGAGTACTATCTTTCACAACTGGCTGTTCAAGTGGAACTCGACCACCTTGTAATTCCTCCAGGATGATGTCGACTTGAGATTTATGGTTACTAATGTAATCCTCTTCTAAGAACTGAGCGTTAGGGCTAACAACGAGCTTCTGTTCATTAGGATCATAAAAATATCCACCCCTCGTTTCCTTTGGATACCCTATGAACAACATCACTTCTGAACGTGATTCCAATTTGTCGGCCTGCCTATTTAGCACATAAGCAGGATAACCCCAAATCCTTAAGTGGTGCATACTGGGTTTGTGCCCGCTCCACAACTCAAAAGGGATCTTTTGTACCGACTTGGAATGCACACGGTTCAACAAGTATGCTGTAGTCCCTAGGGCATATCCCCAAAAGGAAACTGGCAAAGTTGTATAGCTCATCATCGACCGAACCATCTCTAAGAGGCTTCGGTTCCTTCTCTCTGACACACCATTCTGTTGAGGAGTGCCCGGTGTTGTCAACTGGGATGTAATCCCACATTCTGTCAAGTAGTCCTTGAACTCATTGGATAGGTATTCCCTACCACGATCAGATCGTAGTGTTTTGATTTCTTTACCTAGCTTCTTCTCCACTTCTCCCTTGAATTCCTTAAAGGTTTCAAAGCAATCCAACTTGTGGGGAAGAAGGTAAACATATCCATACCTCGAGTTATCATCAGTAAATGTGACGAAGTACTCATACCCTCCACGAGCTTGTGTAGACATAGACCCACACAAGTCATAATGTATCAAATTAATACTTTTGTGGCTTTATAACCCTTTGCCTTCAAAGGCCTAGTCATCATCTTTTCTTCCAAACAGGTTTCGCAAGTTGGAAATGGTTCAACTTGGAGAGACTCCAATGATCCATATTCCACCAACCTTTGAGTCCTGTTAAGATTGATGCGACCTAGTCTTAAGTGTCACAGATAAGTTTGGTATACCTTAGAAGACTCTTTTCTCTTCTTAGGATTTGATGATGAGGAAGCAATATTAACAGAACTACGCGGTTTACAAGTAATAGTATATAAAGATCCGTTTAATGGTCCACCACAGATAAAATCATCGTCTTTCATGATAGAAACTTCACTATCAAAACTTGATTTATAACCATCCATGGTGCAGAGTTTTGAAACAGAAATAATGTTTCGCCTAAACTCAGGCACATATTAAACATCTTTAAGTACTAAAACAGAACTATCAAAAGATAGATGTAAATCTCCAATGGCAATTGCAGGAACTTTCGATCCATTGCCCATTGAGACTACCACCTCGCCATTGCTCAATTGCCTTTTCTGCAAGAAACCTTGCAAGGTGTAACAAACCTGATCAGTTGCCCCCCGAATCCACTACCAATTCGTGGGTAGAAGAGGAAATCGGAACAGTTTCAGTTACAAGAGCAACTCGTGTCTCTTTCTGTTTTGCCTTGATATCTGAATTATAATTATTCAAGTGTCCTTTCTTACCACTCTTGAAGAACCTTCCTTTCTCCTTTGACATTCGCATGTCGTAGGTAAGGGCCGTCTTCTAACTCCCACTGCTCTTCTTGAAATGTCCACCCTTTCTGCTCTTTTTCTAGTTTCCGCCTTTCGGAGGATTCCTTAAACTACTAGGGATATTCAAGACTTGAGCACTCTTGCCCTTTCCTATAACCTCTTTGACTGCTACCAAAGATTTGAGTAACATACTCATAGTAAACTCGTTCTTAGACATAGCGGTCCTAAAACAGAAGTTCTTATAGGACCTTTGTAGAGCTTTTATTGGAAGCGGTAAGATATCTCTTCCACTCTATGAAATTATTTAAAAATTGTTAAACCCGTTAGGGTTTGGTTGGTGAGACTGTTTAGGAACTCAAAAAATTTCGAACAGACATATCTGAAAAATATAATTTAAAAAGCATGTATAAAGTTAATATTTGCACATAATTCGTAATTAACCACATTGTAACCTTTTGAAAAACCAATGATGTTAAATACTCGAATAGCCCTAGAGATCACACTCGCAAGCCACTCAGGTGGAGGTTTACTCGTGTACCCCTAGACCAAGCTACATACCTAGCTCTTTAATTCCAATCCACGCCTAGGTTCTTAAGATGAATGAAATTAATAATCTGATATCTCTAGACTATGTCACTATTAATATTAAAACGCGGGAATGGACTTCTTAGGAAGTTGTACCCGCGGTGACATCTAAGCTTTGACCATTAATTTGACCGAATTAACATCAAATTCTCGAAATTGACATACTTACGCGAACCATACCGCTTTCAATTTGATTTAATTAGCCATCTTATTTAATTATTATCTGCTAGAGTACTCGTGTTTACTAGGCACGCAAGCCCCACAAGTGGGCACTTACGGCTTCGCTCCCACTACTCAATAATAATTAAATATTACATTAGAAAACCCATCTCACAAAACTCGTGGTTCAAAAATACAAGCAAGCCACTCAGGTGGACGTTTACTCATATAATTGTTCCACTTTTGTGTAGGGTCCAATTAATGGATGTCTGGTTAAATATTTAATTTCCAATTTAAATGGAATCCAATTAAATATATAATTTATTATTTGCTTAGTTTTTTTCTTCAAAAGGTTCGTTTTAAATCATGCATATCCACATAATTCCTAAAGCATGCAATTTCTAAGCGCACATAATAAAACGTGCTCGCAAAAAATAAAACATGCTTCAATACGACGTAAATCCTATTTTCATGCTTTTCTAAGCGCAATTAATCATATAATCGCATGCTAAAGCATAATAAAAAATAAATGCGCAAATAGGAATTTTAAAACGTCGTTATCGGACTTTGAAACACGTAATTCCTAACTATTACATCGCCCGATCAAAATATAGCTCGTCGATCTTCAAAATTATTTGAATTTGAAAACTGCATCGAAAACTGCACCGCCACGTCATCAGGGGGTCTGCCTAGTCAGCAAAGGGCTGACGTGGTGCGCCACATCAGCTCCACGTCATCACCTTCATCAACAAAAAAATGTCGCCGCCGCCCCGTCCAGGGCCGCCGCAGCCTGCCGTCCACAGAGGGGGTCATCCGCTGCCTTGCCGGCCCGGCGCCGTCGCCGAAAAACGGGCGGGAGCACGCGCGGCCGCGCGTTACTCGCGCTCGTTGCTTGCGCCGCGGCAGCCGCCACCTCCCGCCGCCTCGTCGATCGTCCCCGCCCCTTCCAGACGTCTCACAGACGTCTGGGCTGTGAATAACAGCCTCCAATCGCCGACGTTACGACCTGGAGTTGTGGAATCACACAGTTCCTAGTCGGCGACCTCCGCCGTTCGAAATTGATGCCATTTCGAGCCGCGATTTATTCAATTGATTCATGGGTAATGGTCCTTGGACGATTTTAGGCCACCATGAACGGATTTCGGCCGAAATCGTCCATCAATTTCCTTCAATTTTAAAATGATTCGCCGGAAAAATTTATTGTGAGCAGCGAACTTAAGATGTTTATTTCGGTCGCATCCGGGTTCGGATGATCCCATACGACATATCGACACGAAGCTTGTGTGATGAGGAATCCATCGGTTCAAGCCGATCGGAAATCAAACGCTGGACCCACCGGAAATCGCCGCCGCAAGGTGCGGCGGAACCCTAGCCGAATTAGGGTTTTCGTCCAATTTGGAGCTTTTCGGGACAGCACAATCATTTCTCCTTTCCGACGCTATTCCGGACAAACAAGAAATCGGAATGGATCGTGCGACATATCTAGATGAAGCTAACAAAAAAACGAACAAAACTATCCAAACGGATCGGAAATATGAGTCTGAACGTGCCCCCACGCGCCTCCTGAAGTCGGCGGTCGTGTTCTGCCAGAAACTAGGTTTCGCCCTCTTCTGTCCTTCCGCGCCGAAGCGCCTCGATTGTTGTGCCTCCTAGACCAATTGCAGTACAATAGCAGTATAATCACATAACAAATAGGTCCTATCATCTACTAGTGGATTTTCTCTCGAGAAAAACGTTACAACAGGGTCAAAACAGTGGCTCGCTGGCCGCCCCAAACACAAAATTAGCCCGATAACGACAGAAGTAAACCCTAATCATACACCTAACAGCAACAATCAAAGACTAAACCAGGCTCTGATACCAATTGAAGGAAATATTAGGGTTAGGAACGATACTTTCCTCCTTCGTATGTTGTTACAGCTCTGATTGTTGCTCGTGTGTTAGATCTTCTGATCTGTGTCTCGGCCTTGTTCTCCCTCTGGGTGGTCAGAATACTGGAGAAAATAAGATTACTTTCTCTCTCAGACTCACGCGCGTTCGTGTATAATATGTGTATGTGTGTGTTCTGTTTCTGAACAGAATACTAATATATATAGGCTTCAAAAGCCAATATAATATTAATATATTTGTATCCCATTAATTTAATTATATTCCTTATGGGCTTCCACATAATTAGCCCATAATATAATTAATTAATTCACTGGGCTACTAATATTTATCAATTAATTGGCCTAGCCAATTAATTCCAGATAAATAACATTATTAAATAATGTAAAAATTACATTAATCTATTAATAATGATTTCTGAGAGACAATAAATAACTAGGCAACTAATTGGGCCAAATCAGGGATCTAATACAAGAAATAAAGTTGGGCCTCAAATTAATTAATTATCTATGCTCAGCCTAGAGCAAAATTAATTAATAAACACAGATTCATTCCACTAGAGAATCCGTGCTGACTTACCACTTTATCCCAAATTGAGCAAGGGCTTGTATTTTAGACTTAATCGATCTCCGTATTTAAGATAGAAATATCCGTTAATTAATTAAGCTCACTGACAACTTAAATTAATTAACATCTTATATTCCTGAGTAGTACCACTCGACCTTATTAACACACCTAAACTTAATCAACCGGCCGGGTTTAGTGTGCTAATCCTTTCGAGTTCCTCAAGGGATATTATCAACCCATTTTACTAGGATACGGCTGCAAGATACAAACAACCAGCCTGAGCCACAAATAACTACTAACACCCAAGATACGTAGATCCGGTCGCGATGACGTTTACCATAGTAGGTCAAAGTGATAGATAGCCAAATGCGCTCAGCTGAAGTCTTACCAAGCTTAAGACCAGCTAAGTCACCGAGATCTTGGTTCTCCCCTAAGGTCAGTTAGGAGAACACATCTCACTGTGATCCATCAATACACCACCTTCATTGTACCAGTAAAGACAAGCAGCTAAGACAAGCCACTTCTTATATAAACTGCAGCTTAAACCGACAACTTATCCTGAAGTTGTCTCAACTGTGATAACTGTTTATATCTTGTCAGTTCAACCAATTTGTGTTGTCTTCTGTGATACCCGACACACCACACAAATCTAACTTTTATACAAGATAAAGGATAACATGAGCAAATATATATATTTATCAGATAGAAGAATAAAATAGTGGTAGGAACAAAACACATTGTATACAAGCATAAAATTTGCTTCCAGTATACAAAATCCCAACATAGCATTTCTCTGATGTATGTCCATGAGGTTTTTGAAAAACCAAACATCTCAAGGATAATATGAGCGCAACTGAAATTCCTGGGGAGTTATACATTTGTGTATTGAGAAGATAGTTATTGGTCGGTAGGATCATATAAATTGAAATGTTCTTGAGTTATACCGTGTACATCTTTCTTGGTATATCCAGATAATAGGTAGGAGTATATAAATTGAAATGTTCTTGAGCTACAAAGATAGTTATTAAATCGTTAGCACCATATAAAAACATTCCTCCAAGAGTAGCAGTTAATTAGAATAAGAGAAACTCTGTTATAGCAATTTCAATAGATTCAATGTATTCTATGGATAGAGGAATACAAAAGTTGAACATAGTAAAATAAGAAATTGAAAGATTTCGTTGAAATTATTTGTTTGAAAATTTCCTGAAATGCTAATCATATGTTCTTCTCTCTATCAGAACCATAGGGTCGTTATGCTCATTACTAAAGTTGTTGAAGAGAGAAAATATAACCAAGGTATATCTTTTTTATTAGATGTTGAATCAATCAGAAGAAGAAGAATTAGGCCAAAAATTAGGATACATTTTGGGAAATCAAACTTCTGAATAGAAGCAAATGAAAAGCTTTCATAAAATTCTCATAGAATCGAGAATGAAGTTTTCATTCTATACCTGCCAGATAATGAATTAGCAACTGCATCTAATTTCCAAAAAAAATCTTAGTTGCGTCAAACCATTTTCAGAATGGAATAGGATCAAGATCAAACCTTATTCCATCGTATTTACATGAGGTTCCTCCTTAAGAAAGTTCTTGAGAGGGCTTAGCTGATTCATGGTTTGTGTTTTATATTTCGTTTCCTTTTCATTTTTCTTGAGAAATCTATTGATCATTTCCAATTCTTCTTTTTCTCTTGATTCTTTTTCGATTGACGTGAATATCTCTGCCATTTTATGAGTCTCTTCCTTTTTCCGTATGGCATCGCCACTCTCTTTGGCAGCGTCCATTAATTTAGAATTTAATTTGAAAGTCATATTTTGCTGCTAATAACCAATGAATGGCAGGTGCTTTTCCTTGTGTATTTTATTTCAATGGGAACTTGATGAGTCGATCCACCTACACGTCTTGCTTTTACTGCTATATCAGAAGTTACTCCACGTATTGCTTGACATAAAACATATAGTGGATTTTTTTATGTCTTTTGTTGAATTTTTTTCATTGCTCGATAGATAATTTGATAAGCTAATGAATTTTTTTCGTGTTTCAGAATATTGTTAACCAATATGTTAAATAATTGATTACGATAAATTGGATTGAATTTTGCCATTTTTTCTTCTGTAGTACCTCGACGTGATATGAGCGTGAAAGGGGTTAAGAATTACTCTCCCTGTCCCATAGATTTAGTCCACTTTCACTCGGCACAGTTTTTAAGGAGAGTTGTTGATATATGTAGAGTTGAATAAAGTTGTGGGTCCCTCAGAAAAAAGTATTTGTAATAATTTGTCAAAAAAAGAAACTGGACTATTTCAACTGGACAACCTGAAAAGTTATATTGGACTAAATCTATGGGACGAAGAGAGTAGTTTTCTTTTTCATAAGGGCTAAAATCACTTATTTTTGTTTTTTACCCCAAATTGTAGGGTGTGTCTCGAAAGATATGAAAGACCTCCCTCCAAGCCGTACATATGACTTTCTTTGAATACGGTTACCTGCTGAATTCTATATGTATCTATGAGATCGTGTATGAAATTTTGGTTACCCACTTTAAATTGAGTATCTCTCTCCCTCCCTTTACTGCTAGACATGGTGTAATTTACTTGCCTTACCCGTGCATTTATATGACCATCATGCATTCCATCGTATTGGTTCTCTACTTGGCTCAACCATACAGATTGATCATGCTACTGCGACTATGGAGAAGATTCGGTTTGTGAGGATTAGTGTTGAGGTAAATGTTTCCAAACCTATGTTGTAAGAGTTTGTTCTGGAAATTTGTGGTAAGCCAGTGACACAAAAGGTGGTTTGGGATCGAATACCGAAGTATTGTTCAGATTAAAAACACATTGGACACTCTATCGATTCCTGCTATGCTTATGATAAGTTCCCGAGGCCTTTGAAGATGTCTGAGCCTCAAGCTCATGTGGGAGGTCGGGCCTTCTCCATCTTCCGAGCCTTCGAGTCGCAGTGTTAAAGGAGGGAGATCGGATTCTGCTCCCAGAGGTTAGATTCTGGCTCAGAGGGCGGTTCGGTGAGGCAACCAACCTCACCTCGGGGATCAGTCTCGACAGCCGTCTCCATCTCGGCATGATATTGTCACTCCTTCTGGTCCGTCACAGCCCGTCCTTGGTGATTTTGTACAAGTTATCGAAAAGAAGCAGCGAACCAATGGTAAGGGTTCACAATCTTCTGTTGGGAACAGGTACCAGACACTGTAGTTGATTGATGAGGAGGAGTATGTGGTGGTTGTGGACCCTCAATCCGTTTCTACTCAGGGTGATATGCACTTGGAGAGGAATTCTGATAGTACACCTTTAGATCTGTCTCTGTCTGGAGGAGCTGATCCGATGATTGATGGTGGAGAGAGGGCTGATGGTCAGATAGTCGAGCCTTCTGATGATTCCAGGATGGATGATGCTGTCTCTATCCCCGTCACTGATGGTTCCCCATGTCAGTGAACTTCATGATTTGGAACATCCGCGAGATTGCTAATCTCGTCACACAGGATGTTCTTCGAGGATATATTAGTCAGGAGAGATTGTCTTTTGTTGTTGTGATTGAGCCTATGACTGATTCGGATCTCGCTACATATGGATGTATGCTTAGTCTTCCTCTTCGGGTTCATAATAGCGACTCGCAGACTAGGATTTTTTGCTCACTCTGATTTTAAGTTGCATAGATCTTCACAGTTACTTCATATGCGATTATCGGGTCCGCTTTTTCGGGCTCCTATTTACCATTCCGTTGTTTATGGAAAGTGTACTAGAGCACAGCCGCATGGTTTATGGGCTCATCTTCGACGTATTTCTGAGTCTATGGAGGATTTATCGTGGCTTGTGGGAGGTGACTTCAACACTTTCATGTCGGATGATGAGAGATAGGGGAGTTCCACTAGGCGTCATTTGGAGATGGATGACATGGTGGATAACGTGGTAGGTTGTCAGCTGATTGATCTGGGTTTTTAGGGCTCTTCTTTTACGTGGCATGGGAGGGTGTCTTTGAGCGGCTTGATCGGGTTCTTCTTGGAGAGCTCTAGGAGAGTGTCTTTGCCAAGACACATGTGGAGCGCGTCTTTCGAGGTCTGTCTCGAATCATTGCCCTCTGCTGATTCGGTGTGAGATTTCTAGTGAGAGATCGAGGTCTTCCTTCCATTTTCAGAACATGTGGATTAGGCATCGTACCTTCCTTCCGGAGATTCAACGGGTTTGGCAGGAAGCTACTGGCTTTCATTGGATGATGAACTTGCAGCTTAAGTTGAAGCGGGTGAAGGTTTTTCTTAAGGCTTGGAATAGGAAGGTCTTTAGAGATGTGTTCACCATTTTGAGGAATGCGGAGGCGGCTCTGGGTTCTGCTTAGGCTGCTTACCTCTGATGTCGGGCCTATGCCTGAGCCTGATTTAGAGATTATTGATCAATTGCCTCAGGACGTTGACTTCGATGGCCTATGTGCGGTTCCTGAGGTGGAGGAGGTTTGGGCTGCTGTCTTTGGCTTTTATGCAGACAGTACTTCTGGTCTGGATGGTTTTCTTCCCTCTTCTTTCAGGATTGTTAGGAGATCGTTCGTGAGGATGTTGTTGATGTGGTTCGGGATTTCATTGGTGGCGCTTATATGCCTCGTATTTTGATTGCGACTTATATCATTTTGATGCCAAAGAAGCTGAACGCGTGAGCTTGGACAGATTTTTGGACCATTAGTTTGTGCAGTGTTACTAACAAGATGATCACCAAGTTCCTCACTTCGAGATTAGCGCCCTTATTGCCCTTGGTGGTGGCGCCTAATCAGAGCGGCTTTCTATGTGGTCGTCTTATTAGTGATAATGCACTACTTGCTCAGGAGCTTGTTCATGATCTGCCTAAGTGTTAGACGATCCCGAACCTAGTTATTAAGCTGGATATGGCTAAGGCGTATGATCAGGTCCAGTGGCCTTTTCTCTTGCTAATTTTGGAGCGCATGGGGTTTCCTCCGGTGTGGATCAGACAATGTGAGTGTATGGACTGTCTGAGGTAGATGCGTCTTTTTATTTTATTTTTATATCCATGTTTGTACGTTATTTACTTGCTTTTGTTCGTGAACAAATTTAGTTTAGTAAAATCCCAAAAAAGCATGGTTGCTAATAAAAAATCCTTGGCTTGTAGGAAATACATGTTAAATCTATGTTCCTTGTGTTCGATACCATGTTTGGCATACTAATATAAGTTCTAACTATTAAAGGAATTTATTTGGTATAATACAACGACCATTACCGTGAGACCTCTATATCTCATAATTAAACCATTGAATTTAGAATTAATCTTGTTTCATAGAATCGGTCAGTATTTAAGATTGATCACCCTAAATTAATCTAAATCATTTAGTGCTTCATCATGATGGGTGGAGTAATGCTAAAATAGTGGTAAGACTATCTTGTGGGGAGTGTGGGTTAATTCAGTAATAATTTAATTGAACACTATGATTAGTTAATTAAATTGGGTTCATATAGATCAAATTGCTTCTTGCGTGTTAAATCTAGTCTATGTTCGCCCATCTATGTTATATCTAAGTTAGGGAGTAATTTAGTTTTATGTTCAATATGTTACATGCTAGCTACGAATAATGCTAAAAAAATAGAAAAAAAAAAGCAATACTCAATAAAATATACTAGTAAACATAAATTAAATAATTTCCATGTGATTTCCTATATAGCATAAATAGGACTACTTTCCTAATTACTCCCTCTGTCCAAGCCATTGTCTGATTACTTTTCGACACAATTATTTTTGATGATTGATTTTAGATAAGAAAAGTGCGAGACTCATATAATTAAATAATTATTTATAATTAGTTTGTGAGGCGAAAATGTGGAATTCATAATATAGATGTTTAATTATTTAAAATTAATTTGATGTATTAAAGGTGTGATGAATTTTATTTCTTTACTTAAAAAATTGACAAATGGGATTTGATAATCCAAAAAGAAAATTTAAAGAAGTCGGGCGGGAAGTATTTTTAGAGAAAACTATATGTCTAATTTGGAAATCCACTCCATATTTTGGAGAAAGTTTGTCTAAATCGAGGGGAGGGTCATCTGTCATGTCAGTAGTCGGCCAGGATCCCACTGCAGTATCAGAAATGGAATCATTTTTTGTTTTAAAGTAGTCTGCAAAGAGAATATTCCAAATAAATAAATATATCAGAATTAATATTACCTACCTTTATAATGGGCACTGTTTTTAGGGTTTTAGTCCCACTTAAGTGTGATTTAATTGGTTGTCTTTAGATAAATTAATAACCAATAAAAATTTGATTATGAAGGCCAACTTGCAACTCGTTTATGCTTTGATTTTTTTTTTTTATCCCAGCAATGGGGTTGAGACGATGTCGATGTAGATTATACATTAACTTTGAAGTATTCAAATAAGTATATAGACAAATCCTTGAATAGTTCTGTCATTTGTTGCAAAGGGTTAAGTATATTGTTATTTTGTTGACGATGACATTTTCGAATTTCAATATAAATCTCTCTCAAATACTAACAAAGTAATTTACAATTTATTTTTTTTGTACTATTATGTACATAAGAAATTACTTTGTGCTACAAATCCTCGCTCCCTTCCCGCTCACGTGATAGAAGATCTTGAAGTTGACTTTCATATACATTATCTAATGTTTAATGTATATAACTACATAGTATTAATTTCACTGTTATTTTCTTTATATATATATATATATATATATATATATATATATATATATAATTGTATATATGAAATTTTTTTATTTATTTATTACTTTCAGGTTATATACGTATTGTACATATATTTCCTTTATTAATAACGGGTCTAGACTCTAGAGATGGAATAGTTCATCTCTAATTCATGGCTAAGACTACAAAATAAAGAAAAATAGTTATTTAACAACGAAAAATCTGTCTGAAACAAATAAAGATAATTATTTAACGAAGGACTAAATTTGTCTCTAATTTTGATGCGGAATAATTGGTCTTTATATTTGCAAAAGTTTTCCGGTCCAAAATACATAGAAAGTCTATCGTTAAAATTATTTGTAATGAACTATTGTAATAAAGAGAAAAAAATCTACTTTGAGATGGGGAGGGATTTACCGTAACTCTAGATTAACCACTCACATAGGAATGTTAGATACTTCATCTGTCCTAATATTAATGTTTCGTTACTTTGAGACACGAAAATTAAGAAAGTTAATAGAAATGAATAAAGTGTGGATGTATATAGTGTGATGCTCACTTAATTAGATTGATTGTGTTCATACATTTATTTCTTTTACGGAAAGAAACATTTATAATGGAACGGACTAAAATAATACTCCCTCCGTCCCATTGGAAACGACGCGTTTCCAATGGGCGCGGGAATTTAGGAGGTTGTGTTTAAGACTTAATCTTTATGGTCCACTTGTTTGAATAAATAATATTTTAATTTTAATCTCTTTCAACTCACATTATCACCTTCTCGACCTAAACATTTAACATTTGCAAAATCTCACTTGAATTAGAACAGTAAGAAGAAATGCTATGTAAGAAGCTGTTCTGATTTTAAATCAATGAATTTCATAAGCAATTAATGAGCTAAAGCAGTTCAGAGCATATCTTAATTCTGAAATAGTTCATAGCATATCTTTATTCTTAAACAGTTCAAATTTTATTTAAGAGCTGACACAGTTCAGCTTTTATTTAAGAGCTGAACTGCTTCAGACTTTAATTCAATGATACTAGCAATTAATAATGTTAATAATGGCAGATACTACCAGCTATTAGAGAAAAGTTGTCAAAACATGCCAGCAAGCATATCTTTATACAACAAGATAATGCTAAGCCTCACATCAAAGACAGTGATATTCAGTTTAGAGAGGCAGCCAACAAGGAAGGGTTTTATATTAGATTGATTTCTCAGCCACCTAATAGCCCTGACACTAATGTACTTGATCTAGGGTTTTTTAGAGCCATTCAGAGTATACAAGTTGAAACAACAAGCTATAATGTGGACCAACTCATAAGTGCAGTTGTTCTTTCATTTGAACAACTATCACCTGTCAGCCTTAACAAAGTCTTTTTGAGCTTGCAAGGGTGTATGATTGAAATTATGAAGGTTAAAGGCAGCAACAGCTATAAAATCCCACACCTAAAGAAGGACAACTTAATAAGATTGGATGCTCTACCAATGGATTTGGAAGTTCCCAACAGTTTGGCAGAAGAATGCATCAACTATATGATGGAAAATGGAACCCTAACTGATATACAAGAGCTAAGTGAGAGGTTGGGGCTAAATGTGGATGATTGGACAGTTGGTAGATTACTGAAGATGCATTGGAGTTTTAAAGATAAGATGCAGTGGAGTTTTAAAGAAAAGATGCATTAAATGTAGATTTTTTTTTGTAAATAGCAGCCTTGGGACAATGTCAAAGTTTTTGTTTACAGAAACCAAGAGCTGTGTAGTTGTAAAGTCTATGACTGAATGTTTCTTTAATTCTAACTTGTAGATGCATTTATGTCAAAGTTTATGAATTAATTCTAAGTCTATGACAGAATAATATGCAGCAGTATGGGGCTATGAATTAATCTTAATACCAGAGCATTGCAGGAACACAAAATACAAAACCAAACAGAAAAATATGCAACACAGAAGTTCCCTTCACACAGATAATGCAACACAGAATACAATTCAGTACCAATAAACAGCTATGAACTTATTGTATTACCAACAATAAGTTCATCAGTCCTATTATGCATAGGCCTATTAAGAACAAGTTCATCAGTCATAGTAATTGCAAAAGTGCACTTCAGTTTTGTCATCATAACAATGTCATAAACCAATACAAAACCTAAGTGTGAACATATTTCTTATCATTTCAAGCTTAACCACCCTCCTACCACAATAACAAGCAAGTAACAACTATCACCCGCATGCTTATTTTGAAACAACGACAGGAAAGATCTCACCAGAGCATTACAGGATTCTGAGCCAATTCTCGGTCCATATGCATAATTCTCAAGCGCGTCCTTGTATCTCCGTCTCTTCAAGTTATACTCCTCCTCCACACCCGGGAACCTTTTATTGAAAGATTTCGGGAAACGTACGTTCACCTTCCTGAAGTAGCCGCGCTCCAAGAAGGAGGCAACAACCTCTTCTCCGCTCAGATCGGCCCGATTGTCGACATCCCGGATTTCAGGATGTAGATCCTTAGGATCTGTACGAGACTTCATCATCAATTGAGAAAGGCTGTCGTAGTTCCCCCCCGACGGAGACATCTCGCCCGTTTCAGATCCGAACAGATCCGTCTCAGATCTGGAGAATGGAAGGAGAGAAATCGCAGAGGAGGGCGATGATGGCGCAACTTCGCATGTCTCAGATCCGTTAAATTGAAGGGGAGAAATCACGAAGGGTTGCGACTGTGTGCCGTCATAGGTCTCAGATCGGGATTTGCTTGACTTCATGGCGGAGGGTTGCGAACGGTGGACGGAGGTGCGGCGAAGTAGAGAGTTCGAGACGGAGAAGGGAAGCGGCGCAAGAACAGAGAGAGAAAATGGAGATCGAATGAGGGAATTAGGGTTAGGTTGAGATGGAATATAGATAATAATTAAGATAAGTTAGTTAAGTGTTAATTGTTGTTAGTAATAATTAATTAGTTACTAAAAGAAAATTAAGTTTGGATAAATATTTCTATTTTAGGAAACGTGTCGTTTTCAGTGGGACGGCCCGATAAGGAAAACGCGTCGTTTCTAGTGGGACGGAGGGAGTATATGAGCCATTAATATTGGGAAGAATGGGATAACAATTAAGCTACATATTATTGAATTATTTTATTGTATTTTATCTGCATGATGATATCATGAAATTAGGTCTTGAAAAAGCATTAAGAATTATTGGTCATCTTAGCAATAGTGTTAACATGATGTGGGGACGGAGAAGTTAGACGAGTTTTGAATTTTGACCTCTCGAATAAGGTAGAAATTATATTATAAAGTGCTACATAAAAAATTTCTCGAAGATATCTTACATATCCTTTATATATATATAATTTATTTTTTTCTATAAGATTCTGTCTCGGATACATTATAAATAATATGTTATATATTCATAATCTAGTAAATTTAACCAATATAGTTATTTTCTCAATAACGACTCTAGATGAAAGAGAAATTACTGTATAAAGTATATGTAAAAAATTAAAATTTGTTTTGAGAATGAAGTATTTCGCTTGAAAATGGGTTTTCGTGGTCATTAGATCGCGAGATTGACAAAAAATGAAAAAATACAAAATGTAATGATTTAGATTCTCCAACCAAATTGTCATATATATTTTCATGGACGAAGACCACAATTTTTCAAGTATCCCAAATACTTCATTTGAAGACACCACAACTAGAATACCATCCATACATTCTAACTTTTAGAGTTTAATCTTCTGTTCATTTCTTATTCTACAAAATACTAGTTATTGATTAGTTCGCAAGAAATTTGATCTGTAGTACAATAATCCCAAGTTATGGAACTCATTAATCGACGTATACGTCACGTATACAATTTTGTCTTAAGAAGATAAAGTCGATCGTTCATTTTAAGATTAATTTCTCTTACCATACTATCTTTTTTATTTTGATAAATCTTATTATAGCCTACATGGTCGATAGTATGTCTCTACATACACCAAGAAGCTAGCCGCCCACTAGTTAAAATCCATCTTTATATATTAAATCAACATTACTTATGCACGTCGAAGCATGCATATTAACAAAAACACGTTTTTGTATGGATGACAATGGTAAAAGTATAAAAGATCATCTGAGTATTAAAGAAAAAAAAGGCATAACACTTTTTTGGATGAACAATATAGTTTTACAGTTCCCTACAACTGGAAAATACAGAAAATGCATAATTTTCGTTTTAAAAGTCTTTTAACAGTACGTAAATTCTAATTTAGTTTGAAAAAGTTCCGTCATCTAACAATCAACGGACATATTTATTGGCACATAAATTAGATAGAAATGTGACATTTATAATATATTCATTAGCTAATAATTGAATTATTAAGAAAATAAGTAACTCCAAATTCTATGACATTTTATATAAAAATGTAATGCTAAGGGGGCAGGTCAGCATTCCCCTAATTTGTTTTCTGGCCTTTAAGGACACTGAAGGCCTAGTTTTGTTGGATTGGCTTGTAAGAGAAATAGGAGGGAGGGCATGAGCATAAACATAATGCGCCACACAACACAGTGGGCGAAAACGAGTAAGATTCTAGGATTGGGTTAAGACTTACATCATCCATCTCTCTCTCTCTTGTTAAAAGTATTGCTAAAAGTATTGCATGGAAATTAAATAATCATTTCAAAATTTAGTGTGCTATCACAAAATACAGTTAATTAGTTAGTGGCAGAATTAGTGGTGTGCGTTGTAAAACGCGCGTAGATGGATCCATGGCCACAATATCGTTGAAATGTGAATTAAAACAACAATCTTTGAGCGATAAATAGAAAAATATTCTCCGGTCAGAAACAAATTATAAACTAACAGCTCAATACAACATTGGAATTAAATAGTTGATTTTAAAGCATTGATTACAAGCTTTAACTTTTGTTTCGTTTTGAGGCACACGATTTTTCAAAATAATAATAACAGTAACAATATATATATATATATCTTTAGCAGATTTGCAATCGACTCTTATCAAGAATTTCTTGTTTAATATGTCACTTTCAAATTTAGTAACACATTTGACAATCGAAAGTAATTCTTTCTTGACAGTTGAATAATTCTTTTGAGAATTATTCCAGATTCCTGAAGTAAATCTGACTAATTCTTCTTTAGAATTTTCAAAATTCTTTTGTTTAAGAATCCCTCCGTATCCGATTTCAGAAGCATCTGTTTCAATAATTTTGAAAGCTTCTGGATTAGATAACGATAAACAAGGGAGTTCTTTAACTCTTTCTTTAATTTTTCTGATTGCTTCTGTATGAGCATCAGTCCAGGGAAGAGGATTCTTTTTTAATCTTTGAAATAATAGCTTACAATCTTTAGCTAAATCTTGGTAGAAATCCCCAATATAATTGAGACAACCAAGAAATCGTTGTAATTGATTTAAATCAGATATTTTATCTGGAAATTTTTCTGAAAATAGAATAACTCTTTCTATAGGAGTAATTATTCTATTCTCAATATAATGACCCAAGAATTTTATTCTTGTTTGGAATAGCTTAACCTTTTTAGGATTAACTGCTAATCCAGCATGCTTTGTAGCATTGATGAATATATTAAGATGTTTGAAATGTCTATCAATTGTTTCAGAAAAAACTAAGACATCATCTATATAAACAATAATAAAATCCATATAAGGATTATGAATCCTATCGCGATAGAATAAAGAAAAAACACAAGCTTAAAAAGAAGCAAAAGTTTTTTCCTACAGAAAATTTCTCTAATAGGAGAAAAAAGTCTACTAAAGGACTTCCCAAGGATATAAAGAAAAAATATCCTAAAGCCTCTAATAAAGAAGCTCAACCAGTTTGTTGGAAATGTGGTAAAATTGGCCACAAAGCTAACAAATGTTATGTTAAAAAGAACCAAAATGATTTGGGAGATCTTTATTAAGATGACCCTAGGCTATTTGTAATGGGGATAGACCTTTTAGATCTGTTTCCACAGGAAAACAATTTATAACCCCAGAAATAAGATATGGATATTTTATATATGGAGTGGATCATAAACCCATATTATATATATATTTGATTGTATAGTGTTGACTTGACATAATTTTTCTTTAAGTGGGCTTTTTCATATTTTTTTCCGCACTCTAATATTATACTTATGATGAATTAAATAAAATCATATTATTGTGTCTAATTAAAAGGTGAATGTAGTCTACCCATCCAAGTAAAAGACAGGCTACTTAAGTTATATTTTTATTCCTTTCTTGGGATTCTTAATAGTAAAATGAGTTAATATATACCAAAGTTTATAAATATGAGTCTTGTCTACGTCTTTATGTTGAATCTGTTAGCTACTACACATAACTACGTTAATGATTTATACGTATTGTATAATCTACCATTACACATAATTAAAATATATTGATGCACACTTTTAACTACAGCTAAGAGTTTACTTCGGCATGAATATAACAACAATTAATTTAATTATTTATACAATATCGAAGACCCCAACTTGTATGTAATATGTAAATAATATATTGTAAATAATATATTAGATTATATAAAAGGCGGATTTGGTTAGTGGTGGACACAAAAAGTGGGAACAATTATTCCAGCGTCACCCATTTCGAAGAGAGAGTTATTTATTTATTTTTTCTTTTCTTTTCTAAGAAAGCTTTTTTCATGCCTAAACAGTGTAATTAAATGAATTATTTATTCATAAACTCATTATATTTATGTATAGTACTCATTACAGACTCCACTTTTTCCAGTCTTTGTGTCATTCCTCTGTATTAAATAACCCTTAAGCAGCTCAAAAAATTAAATCAATTATTAAAACAATTGCTAAAATAAAGAAAAATATGTATTTCTTATACCCTATTCTGGGACTATAGGAACGGAATTTGTTAAATTTGCACCTCCAATAATGATTGTGTCCCCTTATCTAAAAAGAATTCTTTTTTTTGAGTATATAAAGTCCGATCTGTTTTTGGCTACTTATCCCAGAAAGAATTTCACTAAGCATATGTATACATCCAACCACACGAAGTTTTATTTGCTATTTATAATGAAAACATCTTTGGGTTTGAAGGTAGGCATACGTATTCTCGATACGGTAGTGCACAAAAGTGAGATTATCATAGTTTAAGTAGGTGTATATGCAACATGGACAATTGAACCATATCATGCATCCACTCGTAGAACCCGAAAATAGAAAAATACTAATGCAATTCCATATGGTCCAAAACTAATCACTAAAAAAAAGGGTTTAATATAGATAATACTCATATTTCTTAAACAAAAGGTACAAATACTCAAACCATATATTTCATTGACAAAATAGTCAACATTACTACATTATCCTTAATTTTTCGAAAAATACTCACCCACCAATAATTTTTAAGTGTTTTTCAGATTTCGAGACAAATTAATACGTGAAACAAAACGTGAAGTCCCACGTAATCCCGCTCAATAACTATTTTCTATCAAGAGGAAGAAGTACTGCTCCCCGAGTGGAACTTGTCGACCCGGACCAAGCTGGAGTTCAGTCAGATCTTGATTAAAATTAAATATTTAAATTTGTATCTTTCTTATTCTTTTTTTTTTTCTCGACGACGAAGTCCACCTCAAGAACAGTCCCTTTGAACGAAAACACTATTTGCAATCAGAATTCCATCAAAATTTCGAGAATAATGCAGCAGATTAGTCCCGCTCCAATTCTTGAGTCCCGATCAATTTTTTTTTGTTAAGTTTTATTTTAGTGCGATTTATGTGACTTTTATTGAATTATGTTATGAATTTGGAACATGAACTTTTTGTGGAGCATGTTATGAATTATGTTGGTTAATCATGATTTTCGGATATTATATTGTGTTGGGTGATGATTCTATCCTCTGCACAGTCATACTTAGTGGGAAATGATTCTATCTTAACTGACCAAAGCTCAGTAGCCTCGTGCTCTGAATTTGTTTGAAGATTTGAAGATCCCAAAACCCTATCTGACCGGTGAACCATTCCGTTGTAATTTGTTTTTGTCTCTGAGGGTTCAGACTCAGAAGACACTCTGCTCTGGTTTAGGCGTTCAGTAGATTATCAGCCTCAGCACCAGATGTAGAAGACTCAGTAGATATTGGACTCAGCAGGAGCAGTATACTGAAAGACTCAGTGGAATTGAACTCAGCAAGAGTAGTTCACTGAACTAAGAGTCAGTAGAGTAAAATCAGTACTCTCTACAGGATCAGACTCAGTAACGGCAGACAGTCTTCTGAACTGTCAGATCTTTTGAACGACAATCAACATAGTCAAATACGAGGAAGAGAGAAGTCAGCTTCATTATGCCTCGAAGTTTGTTCTGTCTCAACTACTTTGCAAAACCTTGACGAATGACAAGCAGACACCTGTCCTATACTTACTAAAGCTGCAAGTCAACAACTTTCCAGAAAAGGAGGGAAAGGACACTGTCACTCTACTTCAAGAGAGCCGTTAGCTACCAAAAGAGAGAGAAAGGAATGATCGTCTCCAACGGATCTTTCCAAGACTCTTCTCTATAAATAGAGGGATCATTCGAATGTAAGAAAAAAAAAGGTGGAAAAGAAAGAGAAAACGCAAGAACGCAGAGCATTCAACGAGCAAATCAAAAAACCTAAGTCTTCCGCAAGAACTCGAAGAATATTTCTCCGGCGAAAGACTACAATCTAGCTCTTAGGGAACCAAGCTTAACCGATATACAAGCCTCTAGTATCCAAACGACGTTACACGAACCCAAAGCTAAACTCAGTTGTTCGAAGCTACATTCTCATTCCCTATCCCTCTAACCCTAAGCTCAACCGATCATATCCATAGCTTAGACGAAGGAGTTCATATTTGAACCTAATCCTTATTGTAAAATGACTCCTTCACTGTTGGAGAGTTTGTAAACACTTTAGTTTGATAACCGTTGTAAACTGAGACTTGCTCAGTATAAATTCCAAGACGCGGCTTTGTCCTGCGTATAAGCTGACTGAGACTAACTCAGTATAATAAATAGCCTCCTGACCTTTCGGGACAGTGGACGTAGGATCCTGTGTATCTGAACCACTTTAAAAATCTGTGTCTCTCGCTTGCTCTCTTATTTACTGTTGCATTGATTTTAACTGTTCTTACTGAAAATTATCCTTTAAAATCATTCAACTAAATCTCAGCATACTGAACTATTTTTTCTGCTGAATTGAGACTGTCTTGATAAAACGTTTTCCACTCAACTGATTTGGGCCTACACATTTCCGCACCACTGAACTCTATCTGCTGATACTGAATTCTGACTCAGTCAGCTAGCAGATCTCAGTAGAGTCAGACTCTTTGCCAAACACGATTCAGAACAACTATTTGGTCTGCTGAATTCTTTCAGTACGGCACTTTCCTGAACAGGACTGTTCGTGTTCAAAGTTGAGAAAATAGGATTCAGGTGTATTCACCCCCCCCCCTACACCTGAACGTGCTCTCGGGACCAACATATTGTTGTTCCGTTGGTTTTAGATTTTTTCCAGCAATAAATTAATTTTCTGGCGCGAATATTTCATGTTATGTTTTTGTTTTGACAACTGTTTTTTCTTTTCCTGAATATTTCTCCGTTTTTCGGCTTGAAGCGCCTTTTCGTCAGTTATTGTTCAAGTCCCGCTCGGGCGACTAAAGCTTTTTTTTTTCAACCAAGCTGGACTTATTGTTAACTGATGTGGAGTGTTCGGAAGATAAGGTACGTGTTGAAGGTGATTCGGTGCCGAGTAATAGATTCAATTGGGTCTACGTTCGGTGAGCTCGTGTTGGCCAAGGAGGGGAGACGTGAAGGACGGGAGGCGTGCGATCATGACTGGGATCGCTTGCGCGCGTTCGTGCTTTTAGTTTTCATGCTCATTTTATATTATTATTATTTTCGTAGTATTGGGCTTGTTTATTCGTGTCAATAAGTTGTGGGCTTCCATCTTATAAAAGGAGATGAGAACCCTAGTTTTTAGTAGGCTTGATTTCGGCAATCTGGGCAAGACGAGAGTCTTGATTTGGACGAAACTGATTTGGTTTCGTAGGAGTCGATTCCTTTTGGGATTGATATTGAATATTGTTTACCTTTTGGTTTGAAGCGGTGATCTTTAATTAATTGTCGGCTATCTTGGTTCAACCCTTACCTTTTGATTTGAAATTGAAGTTCAGCACTCACGTTGCAATCAATTGAAGGTCGTTTGTATTAATTTGATCGGCTATCTTGTTTTTCACGGTGGAGAATAGATTATTTCCTTTGGTTTAATTTTCGCAATTGTGAGGTTTGAAATCTGAATTTGCAAGTGACGTTTCCTTACTTCCGTGAATTACATTCCGGCTTGCATCAATTTGGTCCGACCTTCCGGATCTGACGGTGTATGGTAGAGACGAGAGCCAGTCGTAACAATCAATTGACCATGGAGGGACGCGTGTTTTGAATTATGTTGGTTAATCATGATTTTCGGATATTATATTGTTGTTACGTTGGTTTTAGATTTTTTCTAGCAATAAATTAATTTTCTGGAGCGAATATTTCATGTTATGTTGTGTGTTTTGACAACTGTTTTATCTTTTCTTGAATGCTTGAAGCGCCTTTTCGTCAGTTCTTGTTCAAGTCCCGCTCGGGCGACTAAAGCTTTTTTTTTTCAACCGAGTTGGACTTATTGTTAACCAAGCTGGACTTCAATTTTTTCGACATATGATTTCCATTGCAACCTAATTTTAAGAAAACAGTTATCCACGATTTGACTTGGAAGATTGATATTGACTATAAGACTAAGATTCTTGAGACGATTAGGAAACTTTTACACGCTGCAGGAGGTGATGAACTTATAGAACAATTTAGGGTTATGTGTTTTGGAGAATTTCTTTACTGAAGGGTCGGTAGAAACACTGCTAGAGCTCTTCATATGTTGGTGTGTCACGAAATAGTGCATCACGAGTGTGCCGATTCCGACTTTTGCTTTTGTGTATTTAGAAAAAAAATCTATTTTTATGCATTATGACTACCCTCTTGTGACGGGGTTTATGTTTGGTCCATACAATTTTAATCCGTATGCTACTTATGACCCTCGTCAATTGATGAGTCATTTTCCTACTATTCATTCTTGGCTAATTTGACTTTTACATGGGCTAAAATGGAAAAATTCTACCCTAGACCGGGTCTACAACTTAAGTTGTAGACCTTGTGGTGTAAAACGATGCCACCTCACTTGTTTTTCAAAACAAGAAACACTTATAAAATTCGAAATGTGATGTGGCATTGCTCCACGCCACAAGGTCTACAAGACCTGGTCTAGGGTAGAAATTTTCGCTAAAATGCAGGAAATAAGGGCTGATGTGGCGACTGATGAGGATGCAAGGTGGCAGAATAAATGAAGGCTAAGGCGTGTTTTAATGGCTCGTTCTGGGATAAATTGTAATGCAAAGAAGGAAGTCTTGAAGGCAAAGGCGCGTTTTATGGCTCATTCTGGACGAAATTGTGAAGGTCTTGGAGGCTAAGAAAAGAAGAGATAAGAAAGATTTTGATATACCTTATCCATGCATATCTTTCCTAATTTGAAAGATATACCCTAGTTTCCATTTACAAGAAGTACGCAGCCATATCAAAGGGACATGAAGGAGGCGGAAGAACACACACGTTCATTTGCACAATCTTGTGACTTATGTTACTGCACCGAAATCTATTCTGGAGACTATTTCCATTTCCATTTTCATGCTTTTCATTCGAGAGTTGGGAGGAACAAAATAAACACTTTACTTTCGGTTCGTGCTTATAATTTGGTGTGAAGACATGTTTATATTTCGCTGCTTTTCATTTCGTTCGTTATTCGGATACTTGGATTCGGTATTATTTGGTTAAATATACGGTACCCATTCAGTTTAGTTTCTTGAGTTCGTATTGTTGCTTTCATTTTTCAATTCATGCATTTTAGAATTAGAGTTTATTATTTTCATTATTCTGTTTTGCATACCCTTCTTTCTGGACAGTTCGACCAGTAGTATGAGTACCTAAAATTCTAGTGGTCTGGCGAGATGTGAAACACAGACATAAACAATACATGAGACTTTAGGGTTCATAATTAAACGAGGGGTTTTCAAATTAATTTTGAATTCTTTAATTGTATTAGTAGTTTAGCCATGATCACCCTGGGTTAACTTAGTTTATAGTTAATTTGGTACTTTCCCCGTTTCTCGTGGAATAAGGCTAGATAAATAGCAAGGTTGTTTTTCGAACGATTGGATTAATTCGGTAGGAGACTATTAGATGCGTATCATGGAGTTAGAATTCAATACCTGCGTCCTTTAGCCTACTTCTATTTGTTGCTCATGTATTTGACCTTCTGGTTCGTATCGTGATGCATGCTTTCCCTTCAGATGAAAGAAAAACTGGAGAAGTAAGAAATTCTCACAACTCTCTCTCTCTCTCTTTGCGTGAGTGCGTGTGTTTCCTTTTTGTGGCTTGTCTATTATATGTTTCAATAATAATGTAATACACCCTATTATAATAACCAAACATCTAATGGACATCAAACATCAAGCCTATTAATTAATTAAATAATATCTAGGCTAACTATTATTTATCAATTAATTAGTCCAACCAAATAATTTCAGATAAATGATACCCACATTAGTAAGCATAAAAGGCATTAAACCCTTAATAATTCAAAGAAAGCGTGAAATAAGTACTTGGCATTTATGTAGGCTAAACTAGCGATCTAATGCGATAAATAATGTATGGCCTCAAATTAATTAATTCTATATGTCTAGCCCAAAGCAAAATTAATTAAGTAACACGAATTCATTCCACTAGAGAATTCGTCATTACAATCCTTTACTCCAATTTGAGCCAGGGCTTGTATCTTGGAATTAATTGACCCCGATATTCAAGATATATATATTCGTTAATCAAACTAAGCACCCGACAACTTATTTAATTAATATTACACCCTGAGTAGTAAAACTCGCCCTTATTAACACACATGAACTCAATCAACATACATGATTTAGTGTGACATGTAGGTCTCAGTTTAGACCTGAGAAATGGCAATATCCTCATTCTCTTTTGTAGGGATGAGATTCAGTAATAGCTAACATTTGAAGATTTCAAAACCTTAGCTGACTGATGAACCATATAATATAATAGCTTAGTTGAGTTCAACGTGTTAGGAACTCAGTAGTCTAGCTAGAGTTCAGTAGCTGATAGGCTCAGCAGCATATATTTGCTCAGCTGATGGACTCAACACTAGAGACTCAGTAAGGTTGTTTCAAAACCTACTGTATACGTTGGACAAGAATCGACATAAAGCTGAACTTCTTATAAGAATGTCAGTAGAAAATGATAGAATAGGAGGGAAGAATCAATTACTTTCCTCCACGTATGTTGTTGCAGCTTTGATTGTTGCTCGTGTTTCAGACCTTCTTACATGTTTCCCGACCCTTTTCTTCCTCTGTGTGGTTAGAGAACTAAAGAAAAATGAATACTGTCTCACTGTCACTCGTGTATATCATCAGTGAGAATATGAATGTGTGTATTGTTTATGAACATAATACAAATATATAGGCTTCAAAAATCAAATTGATGCAAACGAAAGAAAACAATTGTTATGCCACGGAACAATTCATGAAACAAGCTTATCAATTCACGAATCTAGTCGGCACAACTCTCCGTTCCAATAGATTAGCCACGCACATGAATATAATAAAATAAGGAATTGCAATTGAGAATCCAATTCGATTAAGGAATTAATGCAAACCAAATTGAAATTGAAGCAAACAGAAACTCGCCGAAGACAAACGAGTCTTACACTTTTCCCTGACAATCTCTAGTTGCCGATAATATGATTTTCGAAAACAAATTATATAGCTCCAATTCAAAACCGAAAGAAAACGATAGTCAAAGAATTTATCCTACTACAAAAGCAGACCTACGAAACCAAGAAGGTTTCGTCCTCCTCAAGACTTTAAGTCTTGCCCAAATAAATCCGAATCCAAAATATACCTAATACTACGGTTCTCATCCCTTTTATAAGACGGAAGCCCACAAACTTATTGACTCGAAATAAAACAAGACACGAAATAAATAAGCCTACATTACGAAAATAATAATATAAAGATTGCATGAATATTAAACCACGATCGCGCATGCAACTAAGATCGCGCCTCTCGTTCTTCACGTCTCCCCTCCTTGGCCAACACGAGCTCGCCGAACATAGAACTTCGTACATCTCTTATCCCGGGTCGCCGCCGACGTCTCATCATCCCCCGCCGACGTCTCGTCATCCTCTGCCACTTCTTCCAACTGCTTCACATCAACTCCCTTCGATCCTGCATCCACCCTAAATTCAGCCGTAATTATCGAAGTATGTTTCTAAACTGCCATTTCCACGTCATCCCATTTTTGTAATGTTTTGAGAGGATGCGAATGAGTACCGTCACCCATTAATTTAACAAGTCACCCATTGACCTCGAACATGATATATAAACGTTCATAATTTACCCGCAACTCGCCTAATGTCTCGAGCCATGCAATCCCCAATATAAGATCTACGTCGCTAAGCGGAAACACAACGCAGTTCACGGTAATCGAGCCCGGCTCGAATTGTATGGATACATCTTGACACAATCCTTCTAAAAAAATGCGGTGTCCATCGCCTAATCGCACCGGACAAACTTTACTTTTATTCGCATATAACCCTAAGTCCGTAGCCAGCTTGTTCGACAAAAAATTATGTGACGCACCACTAACCACTAAAATAGTGATCTCTCTCCCCTTCAGCACACTATTAAGTCTAAGAGTCTCTGAACCCGACAATCCAAAAGCTGAGAGTGCATTTAAAATAACTCCGGTTTGTGCCTTGGGTCCGCTCTCCCCGACTGGAATTAACACCTCATAATCACCACTTTCTGTGAGAACCACGTCTTCTAACTCCAACTGTTCGATGTCATCCTCTTCAACCTTCAAAACCTTTAAATTTTTAACGGCACAAACATGATTGGTAGGATCATACGGCAATTTACAATTATAACACAAACCCTTCCTCCGAAGCTCCTCCCTTTAAGTTTCCGTCATTCTTCGGAATGAAGTAAGAACTGTTTCGGTATGTGTGTTCACACTAGATTCTGCCGGTGGCGCAGGTAAAGCCAATGGAGTTGGAGTTTGAGCCGGACGGTTATATTGCAGCGATACTTTCCGAGTTAGCCCTAGTTCCGCTTTCCCGCTCGACGAACGCGAGCTATTCCGAACAGTTATCTCCGCTTTCCGGGCTAACTTCATGGTCGTAGAGAAATCCGTGGGCTCGATAAACCACACTTGATCCCTTATGGGTTATGACAATCCAATAATGAACAAGCTGAGAATATTTTCTTTAGGTACCGTCTTGACTTGGTTTGCTAAATACGTAAACTGATCAATATACTCCGACACTGTCCCTAACTGTTTTAAAGCAGCCATTTTGGCAAACGTGCTGCCCTCACACCCTTCATCAAACCTCTCCGCCAATGCTCGGGAAAATGCCGGCCCCGTGTACTCCGGATGCTCAGTTGTAAACCAACCGAACCAATTCAGAGCAGGTCCCTCCATCGCAACACCGAGCAATAGCCGCAGCGGAACTCCCGTACAATTCAAAGTGGTGATTAACCCTAGAAATCCACCCGAGTGGATCATCACCATTAAAAACCGGTCACGGTAGCGGAAGCGTAGGCCCGATCTCACGTCCTTCCGGACGTTGAATTTCCTTCGCCAACAACGTCTCCAATTGCGCCTGAATTTGGGCTAGGGTTGCGCTTGTTTTCGTGGATGTGGTCGTTAACAATTCGAGCTTCCCTTCTAACACAGATACACGACCCTCCATATTAGGTTGAGTATTCTTGCTGGCTCTCGTCTCCACCATACAAGTCGGATCCGACATGTTATGAATTATGTTGGTTAATCATGATTTTCGGATATTATATTGTTGTTCCGTTGGTTTCAAATTTTTTCCAGCAATAAATTAATTTTCTGGTGCGAATATTTCATGTTATGTTTTGTGTTTTGACAACTGTTTTTTCTTTTCTGGAATATTTCTCTGTTTTTCGGCTTGAAGCACCTTTTCATCAGTTCTTGTTCAAGTCCCGCTCGGGTGACTAAAGCTTTTTTTTTTCAACCGAGCTGAACGTATTGTTAACCAAGCTGGACTTCAATTTTTTTGACATATGATTTCCATTGCAACCTAATTTTAAGAAAACAGTTATCCACGATTTGACTTGGAAGATTGATATTGACTATAAGCCTAAGATTCTTGAGACGATTAGGAAACTTTTACACTCTGCAGGAGGTGATGAAGTTATCGAAAAATTTAGGGTTATGTTTTTTGGAGAATTTCTTTACTGAAGGGTCGGTAGAAACACTGCTAGAGGTCTTCATATGTTGGTGTGTCACGAAATAGTGCATGACGAGTGTGCCGATTCTGACTTTTGCTTTTGTGTATTTAGAAAAAAAATCTATTTTTATGCATTATGACTACGCTCTTGAGACGGGGTTTATGTTTGGTCCATACAATTTTAACCCGTATGCTACTCATGACCCTCGTCAATTGATGAGTCATTTTCCTACTATTCATTCTTGGCTAATTTGACTTTTATGGCTCATTCTGGACGAAATTGTGAAGGTCTTGGAGGCTAAGAAAAGAAGAGATAAGAAAGATTTTGATATACCTTATCCATGCATATCTTTCCTAATTTGAAAGATATACCCTAGTTTCCATATACAAAAAGTACGCAGCCATATCAAAGGGACATGAAGGAGGCGGAAGAACACAAACGTTCATTTGCACAATCTTGTGACTTATGTTACTGCACCGAAATCTATTCTGGAGACTACTTCCATTTCCATTTTCATGCTTTTCATTCGAGAGTTGGGAGGAACAAAATAAACACTTTACTTTCGGTTCGTGCTTATAATTTGGTGTGAAGACATGTTTATGTTTCGCTGCTTTTCGTTTCGTTCGTTATTCGGATACTTGGATTCGGTATTATTTGGTTAAATATACGGTACCTATTCAGTTTAGTTTCTTGAGTTCGTATTGTTGCTTTCATTTTTCAATTCATGCATTTTAGAATTAGAGTTTATTATTTTCATTATTCTGTTTTGCATACCCTTCTTTCTGGACAGTTCGACCAGTAGTATGAGTACCTAAAATTCTAGTGGTCTGGCGAGATGTGAAACACAGACATAAACAATACATGAGACTTTAGGGTTCATAATTAAACGAGGGGTTTTCAAATTAATTTTGAATTCTTTAATTATATTAGTAGTTTAGCCATGATCACCCTGGGTTAACTTAGTTTATAGTTAATTTGGTACTTTCCCCGTTTCTCGTGGAATAAGGCTAGATAAATAGCAAGGTTGTTTTTCGAACGATTGGATTAATTCGGTAGGAGACTATTAGATGCGTATCATGAAGGAGTTAGAATTCAATACCTGCGTCCTTTAGCCTACTTCTATTTGTTGCTCGTGTATTTGACCTTCTGGTTCGTATCGTGATGCATGCTTTCCCTTCAGATGAATGAAAAACTGGAGAAGTAAGAAATTCTCACAACTCTCTCTCTCTCTCTCTCTTGCGTGTGTGCGTGTGTTTCCTTTTTGTGGCTTATCTATTATATGTTTCAATAATAATGTAATACACCCTATTATAATAACCAAACATCTAATGGACATCAAACATCAAGCCTATTAATAAATTAAATAATATCTAGGCTAACTATTATTTATCAATTAATTAGTCCAACCAAATAATTTCAGATAAATGATACCCACATTAGTAAGCATAAAAGGCATTAAACCCTTAATAATTCAAAGAAAGCGTGAAATAAATACTTGGCATTTATGTAGGCTAAACTAGCGATCTAATGCGATAAATAATGTATGGCCTCAAATTAATTAATTCTATATGTCTAGCCCAAAGCAAAATTAATTAAGTAACACGAATTCATTCCACTAGAGAATTCGTCATTACAATCCTTTACTCCAATTTGAGACAGGGCTTGTATCTTGGAATTAATTGACCCCGATATTCAAGATATAAATATTCGTTAATCGAACTAAGCACACTGACAACTTATTTAATTAATATTACACCCTAAGTAGTAAAACTCGCCCTTATTAACACACATGAACTCAATCAACATACATGATTTCGTGTGACATGTAGGTCTCAGTTTGGACCTGAGAAATGGCAATATCCTCATTCTCTTTTGTTGGGATGAGATTCAGTAATAGATAACATTTGAAGATCTCGAAACCCCAGCTGACTGATGAACCATATAATATAATAGCTTAGTTGAGTTCAGCGTGTTAGGAACTCAGTAGTCTAGCTAGAGTTCAGTAGCTGATAGGCTCAGCAGCATATATTTGCTCAGCTGATGGACTCAACACTAGAGACTCAGTAAGGTTGTTTCAAAACCTACTGTATACGTTGGACAAGAATTGACATAAAGCTGAAATTCTTATAAGAATGTCAGTAGAAGATGATAGAATAGGAGGGAAGAATCAATTACTTTCCTCCACGTATGTTGTTGCAGCTTTGATTGTTGCTCGTGTTTCAGACCTTCTTACATGTGTCCCGACCCTTTTCTTCCTCTGTGTGGTTAGAGAACTAAAGAAAAATGAATACTGTCTCACTGTCACTCGCGTATATCGTGTGTGAGAATTTGAATGTGTGTATTGTTTATGAATATAATAAAAATACATAGGCTTCCGAAACTAATATTATATTAATATTTGTAGCCCTTTAATTAAATTATACTTCTAATGAGTTTTCACATAATAAACCCATAATATAATAAACTAATCTGCCGAGTTACATCTATTTAACAATTAATTGGCCCAACCAATTAATTCCTGATAAATAACATTATTAAATAATAAAAAATACATTAATATATTAATAATGATTTCTAAGAGATAATAAATAACTAGACAACTATTTGAGCCAGATTAGGGATTTAATACAAGAAATAAAGTTGTGCCTCAAATTAATTAATTATTTATGCACAGCCAGAGCCAACTTAATTAATAAATACAGATTCATTCCACTAGAGAATCCGTGGTGACTTACCCTATTAGTCTCGAGATAAACGTTCAGGTATAGGGGGGGGGAGGTGAATACACCTGAAAACTTTCTCAACTTAAAACGCAAATAGTCCAATTCTGGAAAGTGTCTGCTGAATAAATTCAGTAGACCAGGCAAGCTGTTCTAGATCGCGTGGATGAAGTAACTGATTATACTGAGGCCTGCTAGCTGACTGATGTCAGAATTCAGTACCGTTCAGTAGCGTGCGAAATAGTGTAGGCCCGATTCAGTTGAGTTGAAAACTCTTTATAAAAACTGTTTCAGTAGATTAGTGCACTCAGTTAAGCTTTTCTGAAACTCTGTTGTATGATTTTGTAAAATGATTTTCAGTATGAACGGTAAATCAATGCAACAGTAAATGAACACATCGATTTTAAAGTGGTTCGGATATCAAACAATCCTACGTCCACTGTCCCGAAAAGATCAGGAGGCAATTTTATTATACTGAGTTAGTCTCAGTTGGTTTGTACACTGGACAAACACGGCCTTGAAGATTATACTGAGCAAGTCCCAGTTTACAAGAATCAAACTATAAAGTTTAACAAACTCTCCAACAATGAAGGAGTTCTTGATAATAAGAACAGTTCAAGATATGAACTTTTTCGGGTCTAAGCTATGGATATTTCAGTGGAGCTTAGGTTTGAGGGAAGGGAATAAGAAGTGGCTTCTAGAGTGATGAACAATGAGGAATAATCTCTCTGGGTTCGTGTTCGATCACTTGGATACTAGAGGCTTTGATTCTATTCAGCTTGGTTCCCTAGAGCAAAGTAGTCGCCTTTCGCATTGAGTATTCTTTGAAGTTCTTATGGAAAACTTGTGTTCTAGTTAGTTTGTTGCTCGTAAATCACTCTGTGTTCTGTTCTTATCTTCGATTTGATTTTCCCTCTATTTATAGAGGTGAGCTATGGATAGATCCATTGGAGACGAACTGCCCACGTGTCACTCTCTTTGGGTAACTAACGACTCTTTTAGAAATCTCCCAGAGTCTTTTCTTCCATTTATGGAAAGTGGTTGACTTGCAGCTTTTACCAGAACTTTGACAGCTGGCTGCTCGTCATTGGTCGAGGCGTGAAACTAGTTGAGACACATAGACTTCAAGGTAGATACTGAACTTGACTTCTCTGATGTGAACAACTTTGGACGACTCTACTGATTTAACATAAAAGATCATCTGACAATCAAGGAGACTGTCAGGCCGTTGCTGAGTCTGGCCTGAGGTTCAGTAGTATACTCCTACTGAGTCCAACTCTACTGAAGGTCGACTCTGAGTTCAATGAACTGCTCCTGCTGAGTCCAATTCTACTGACTCCTTTTAGTATGTTGCTTCTGCTCAGTCCAGCACTATTGAATCTGAACACCTCTCAGTATGCTGCTCCTGCTAAGTCCAGTACTACTGATTCTTCATTCCATGGTACTGAGGCGGATAGTCTACTGAGGGATCTGCAGACAGAACTATGAGCCTGGACCAGCTGAAGGAAAGTCTACTGAGTCTGAAACTCTCAGAGACTAAGGCGTTACTATTACAACAAAATGGTTCACCTATCAAATTAGGGTTTTGGGATCAGCCAAATCTTCTAAACAATCTACTACTGAATCATCTCCCAACAATTTCCCCCTATTTGATGATGCCAAAACCTAACACTACAAACTATCAGATACAAACCTACCCCTTGCAATTATTACAAGTAGAATCAGTGGAGTTGTACCTCAAGTTCTAGTCTATTAAGGGATAAAAGAATACATAACAACTTTAACAACAATTTCCCCCTCAAATAGAATCTATCTATCTAAGCAAAACACACAAACACATAATAAGCAGTGAGTGTGTGAGTCAGTAATGACTTAGGTGATTCTGAGTGTTAAATTAAATAAGCAGGCCATAGTAACAATAAGGTGTTGTCAAGCCAAACAACAAAGATGCATTCATATATATGGTAGTTCAGTACAGTTACATCTTATGCTATCTATCAAAAACAGAAACAGAAAGACTATCAAGAGCTATCTTCTTAACTGCTGAATCCTTGCCTTGAAATCTTTGGCCTTATCTTCAGGCAGAGGTAGTCCATACATCTTGAATGTTTCTCTCCTTAGCTTCTGAATCTTGGGCACATCGTCAGGATCATTGGCATCGAGCTCAAGTGCCACAACTGCATTCCTGACTTCTCCTTTTATCACACCTGTATAGAGAGAGCCATCTAACTTTTAAGGGGGAGGCAATAGTCTGAAGACAAGGGTCTGAACATCTTCTTTGTCAGCAATAGCTTTCTCGACCATGTTGTAGATGTCTATGTCGCATTTGAAGTACTAGTAAGCAAAGGCTTCATTCTTGTGGGACTCAGGCCAGAATCTCCAGACATAGTATATTTTGATGAAATCTGCCTTCAGTGTCTCCCACTGCTGAGTTTTGTTCCACGGCATCCACTTATCCACACGAGGCCATCTGTGAATCTTCTGATTATTCGGTCCCTACCTCTTCTGAACTTGTAGGGAATCTCCATGTCCTTCGGCAGAGGAGGTTTAGGCTTCAGCCTTTTAGCGTCCCTGGCTGCTTCAGCAGCCTGCTCCTTTGCCAGAGCTTCTTGCCGTCTGAACTCCTCTATCTGATAGTATTGAGCTTTCTTTTCCAGAGCTATAATACTAAAATTTATCATCTCGTCAATGGTCGGCTCAACTCTCTTTCTTTCTTGCTGCTGCTGCTGCTGCTGAGATTTAGTCGGAGTCTGCTCAGCTTCCTGCTGCTTCTCCTTCTCCTTCTCTTTATCAGCTTCGTCGCTGATCTTAAGCTTTCTTGGAGGAGCCCTCTTAGCTGGTTTCCTTGCTGAAACCTTGGTCTAGCCTTACCAGGAGCCTTCTTAGGCTTATTTGCAGCTTCAGCCTCAGCGAGCTCCCTTACCAATTTTTCATCAGCTTTAATTTGGGCTTGCTCAGCTGGGCTAATATATCTTTTCATCCCTGTCTTCAGTGGAGTGGGGATCTTCAGAGGCTTCTTCCCCTTGCCCGACACTGGTGGAGGCAGAGGAGGCTCTTCCTCCTCTTCTGAATCCTCCTCGAGGAACTCAACAACTTCTTTAATATGCTTAGAAGAAGTCTGCATTGCTGATTCCTTGGGTCCTGAGCCACTTGGGCCAGTCTCAGCGCCTGCTACATCTCCTGCACTAGAGACACACTAGGCCTTACCCATATCCATCTCTGAGGGGTCAGTGGGAGTAGATTGGCTTTTAGTCCCTGACACTGACTTCTTCCCCCTCACTATCCTTTCTCCCTTTTTGGCATCATCTGTTGCCCCTGGGGTTGGGATGGAGACTGCCTTGGTGTTCAAATCTGAGTATGCTGCTGCCAGCCTATCCAAGGCTTTCTGCATACTCTTGAACTTCAGGTGGAGATCGTTCCTCTCAATAATTAGATCTTCACCATACATCCAGTGAGAGAAATTGACCAACTCCTAAATCTACTTCAGCTTGACATCAATTTTCTCCTCACATGCCTGCTGGATCGATGCAATTCTGAGCTCATAGGCCCGAGTCAGTGTGGAGATGTTGCTTAAGTGTTCTGACTGTGCTGCGTTGAAAGTTTCCAGAAGAGAAGTCTGGGCAGTCATCAGTGATGTTTGTTGTCTTTCGAACTCAGCTCGTTGAGTGGCTAGAGAATTAGTGAGAATGGCAGTGAAATCAGGAGCGGGCGAATTCTGAATGGATGTCTTCAGCTCCCTGATTTCCTCACTCTGAGTTGTTGTAGCCTTCTTCCAGCTCCTGTGAATGGCCTTAGCCAGTAGGCGGTTCTGAGTCCCCTGACTCTTCAGAGCCTTGGCTACAGTCCGAGATTGTCAGCCTTTGGCACTGGGTGCAACCTCAAAAGTAGACTCCAGCAGAAGATGTTTTGAGTCTATAGTACGAGAGGTTCCAGCTGCCGCCGAACCTCGAGGGAGGGAGCTGACAGGTAGGTCAGCTGAGCGTTGAGGTCCCTCCTCCAGTTGAGTACCCTCAGCAGGCTTCTCAAGGCCTACATCACTGGGTGGGTCCTGATCATCAGGATTAGAACCCTCTGAACGCGCGGCTGCTGAGGACATGCGATCCTCAAGAAGAGCCAGCACAGCCGCCCTTAGGTCCTTGAGAGAGCTGATATCCGCAGGCTCGGAGTAGCCTATCTACTGGCGGATTTCCAAGTCCTCAGAATTCAGACGTTCGCAGGACTTAAATCGAATCAGTCAATCAAGGGTGATCCAGTCTTGGAACCTGATCAGCATCTAAAGTCTATCCTTCGAGAAACTGTCACCAAGTCAGAGTGACTTGTGATTTTGGAATGGCCTCTGAGACTTCTCGGGTGGCTCTTTCCTGAAGCGCGTCAACCTCATACCCGATGGTATCAGCTTCAGTGCTGGTCTCCATGTCATGTATATCGATCGGAGACATGGTCTTCTCAGCTGATGGAATACTGCTGAGAGGAGGAACATCTAACGGGGACTGAGATGTTGGAGTTGAAGGCTCAGGTGCGGTCCCCTATTCTGCTGAGACCGCCATCTCAGCTGAGACGGTCTTCTGTGCTGAGACAACCTTCTCTACTGAGACTGTCTTCTTAGATGAATATGAGTCGTCTCTTAATCTGAAGGGAGGTACAATTACCGCCTTCTCAGAAGATCTTTTCTGTTTCTTCTGAGGGGTAGCCCCCCTTCTTGGTAGGAGAGGAAGTCTTCCTCTTCCCTTTCCCTACTTCAGCTGCCCCTGCCCCAATCTGCTGAAGGGCAGCAGCCTTGTTGTTAAAGCGGATCTTCTTAGGGTTGAAGTAACCCTTATCTGCGTGTGTGATGTTGTCGTCTCCGCTAAAATCCTCGATCATCACCGATAATTTCATCACATACAAGAGTTTCCCTTTGGCACTCAGACACCATGCAAATTTATCGAACTTAGAGACATGTGTCTGGAACTCATTGAGGAAAAACTCACTCCAGTTTTTAGATCAACGGCTCAATTTAAATCCCGCTTTAATGGATGGACGGTTCTAGATTCGATTTTATATAAAGCAATGAGTAAATAGCCACCTAAGTCAAATTCCAGTTGTAAATAGCCTATAGAAGTAACTTGATATGACACGCATTTAATGCAAAGCAGAGTTCAGCAATCTTAGCATATAATGTCGTGCATTTAATAAAACCGTTTATGATAAATGACATTCTCTAAGGCATTGAATACGATGCTGAATCAATATCATAACAACATTAATTATTGGGTTGACTATTGAAAGAGATACGCAAACGTGTCAGCTGAACATCGTCGTTAGATGATACCTCGTGTAGTTGGTTGCATAATCTCTGTGTACTGAATGAGTCTAGTACTGACAGTAGGCATCCCCCTTGCTGAATACTTCTCTCCTGAATCCACTTACTGACTTGAGTCAGTAGGGTCCAGCAGACTTAGCTCGACTGAAAGTTCTCTGAATCTGGCTTCAGCTAGAGGCTTGGTCAGTATATCGGCCCTTTGATGGTCAGTATGGATATTCTCCATCCAGATATCCTTCTTTTCGACGTGGTCACGAATGAAGTGGTGTCTGAGGTCCACATGCTTGCATTTAGTATGAAGAACAGGGTTCTGAGTGATTGCAATGGCACTAGAGCTGTCGCAGAAGATTGACACTTCATTTTGAATGACGTCGTATAAAGGAAATATAAGGTTAGGAATCGATACCTTCCTCCTTCGTATGTTGTCACGGATTTGATTGTTGCTCGTGTGTTAGATCTTCTGGTCTGTGTCCCAGCCTTTTTCTTCCTTTGGGTGGTTTGAGAACTGAAGAAAATAAAAGATTTGTCTCTTTTAAAACTCATGCACGCGTGATTATGTGTATGCGTATGTATTCTGTTTCTGAACAGAATACTAATATATATAGGCTTCGAAAGCTAATATAATATTAATATATTTGTAGTCCATTAATATAATTATATTTCTAATGGGCTTCCACATAATTAGCCCATAATATAATTAATTAATCCACTGAGCTATTAATATTTATCAATTAATTGGTCCAACCAATTAATTCCCGATAAATAACATTATTAAATAATGTAAAAATACATTAATCCATTAATAATGATTTCTGAGAGACAATAAATGACTAGGCAACTAATTGGGCCAGATCAGGGATCCAATACAAGAAAAAAAGCTGGGCCGCAAATTAATTAATTATCTATGCTCAGCCCAGAGCAAAATTAATTAATAAATACAGATTCATTCCACTAGAGAATCCGTGCTGACTTACCCCTTTATCCAAATTGAGCAAGGGCTTGTATTTAAAACCTAATCGATCTCCGTATTTAAGATAGAAATATCCATTAATTAATTAAGCTCACTGACAGCTTAAATTAATTAGCATCTTATATTCCTGAGTAGTACCACACGACCTTATTAACACACCTGAACTTAATCAACCGGTCGGGTTTAGTGTGCTAATCCTTTCGAGTTCCTCAGGGGATATTACCAACCCATTTTACTAGGATACGGTTGCAAGATACAGACAACCAGCCTGAGCCACAAATAACTACTAACACCCAAGATACGTAGATCCGGTCGCGATGACATTCACCATAGTAGGTCAAAGTGATAGATAGTCAAATGCACTCAGCTGGAGTCTTACCAAGCCTAAGACCAGCTAAGTCACCGAGATCTTGGTTCTCCACTAAGGTCAGTTAGGAGAACACATCTCACTGTGATCCGTCAATACACCACCTTCAATGTACCAGTAAAGACAAGCAGCTAAGACAAGCCACTTCTTATCTAAACTGCAGCTTAAATCGACAACTTATCCTGAAGTTGTCTCAGCTGTGACAACTGTTTATATCTTGTCAGTTCTACTAATTTGTGTTGTCTTCTGTGTTACCTGACACACCACACAAATCTAACTTTTATACAAGATAAAGGATAACATGTGCAAATATAAATATTTATCAGATAGGAGAATAAAATAGTGGTAAGGACGAAAACACGTTGTATACAAGCATAAAAATTGCTTCCAGTATACAAAATCCCAACAATTCTCCCACTTATAAATAAAGCAAACTTTTAGTATACAATATGTCAGGTCTAGGTACAAACTAGTACTCAACTATATCTCAGCTATCTAGGTACAAACTAGTACCCAGCTATATCTCAGCTATCTAGGTACAAACTGTAGTCCAAAGTGGGGAGCATCTCTACCATCCCGAAGCCACGAACATGCTTCTCGTAAGCCGGGAGTGGTAAGCTCTTCATGAAAGGATTAGCTAGGTTGACTTCAGTTCCAATTTTGTCAATCACCACGTCACCTCGATTTACGAATACTCGTATAATGTGGTACTTCATGTCTATGTGTTTAGACACCTTGTGAGATCTAGGTTCCTTAGAATTTGTCACTGCACCCGCATTATCACAATAAATCGTGATCGCCTTAGGCAAATTTTGAACAATATCAAGATCCAGGAGGAAATTCTTGAGTCAAACTGCCTCTTTCGAAGCTTCTGAAGCAGCCACATACTCTGCTTCCATGGTTGAGTCCGCAATGCATTTCTGCTTTGCACTCCTCCATGAAATGACTCCACCTCACAAGGTAAACACATAACCCGAGGTAGACTTCTATTCGTCTCTGTCAGCCTGGAAATCCGATTTTGTATAACCCAAAGACACAAGACTGTCTGACTGGTAAACAAGCCTATAATCTCTAGTCCGTTTAAGGTACTTGAGAATATGCTTGGCCACAATCCAGTGTTCCTTTCTAAGGTTAGACTGATATCTTGAAACCATGCCTACAGCATATGAGATATCTGCTCTCGTACAAAGCATTGCATACATGAGGCTACCGACAGCGGAAGCATATGGTACTAGCCTCATACTTTCTATCTCTTCAGGCGTTTTAGGGCACTGATTCTTGGATAGAAAAAAGCCATGTCTGAAAGGTACTGAACCTCTCTTGACATTTTGCATGCTAAAACGAGCAATAACAGTGTCAATGTAGGACCCTTGTGACAAGCTTAATATCCTTTTCTGGCGATCTCGGTTAACCTTGATCCCAAGGATGTAAGCAGCTTCACCTAAGTCCTTCATTTGAAACTGCATAACCACGTCTTTACGTCTGATAATACTTCAACATTGTTGCCAATGAGAAGGATGTCATCTACGTAAAATGCAATAAACACCACTGATCCGTTAACACAAATACGGTACACACACCTCGTTAGGACAGGATACAAATCCATAGGATTTGACTACCTCATCGAAAATGCTGGTGCCATAACTAGAAAGCTTGCTTAAGTCCATAAATAGACTTCTTAAGCTTCCGAACTAGATGCTCTTCGCCCTCCTTCACATAACCATCTGGCTGTTTCAAGTAGATGTCCCTACCTTTTTTAAGGTGACCGTTTAGAATGTGGTTTTGACATACATTTGCCAGATCTCTAGGTTCATGTGAGATTCTATAGCAAGGAGAATCCGAATGGACTTGATCATTGCTACAGGCGAGAAGGTCAATTCGTAATCGATACCTTCTTTCTGGGTAAAACCCTTCGCCACTAGCCTAGCCTTAAACGTCATGATCTCTCCATTCGGTCCTCTCTCTTTCTCTTGTATACCCACTTACTACCAATAGCCTTGCAGCCCTCAGGTAGTTTAGTGATCTCGTATACATCCTTATCAATTATGGACTTAAATTCTAAGTCCATGACGATTCGCTAGGAATCAGCATCTACATCTCCCACTGCTTCGTTGTAAGTCCAGGGATCCACGATATCTTGTTCATTTGTCGGGAGATGATCAAACGTCTCCCCAGTGAACATATACCGATCAGGTGTAAATATCACCCTCCCACTACGTCGAACAATGTCAGGCGCTGTGTTAACAGATTTTGCAGTTACTCGTGGTGTACTATCTTGCACAACTGGTTGTTCAAGTGGAACTCGACCACCTTGTAATTCCTCAAGGATGATGTTGACTCGAGATTTATGGTTACTAATGTAATCCTCTTCTAAGAACCGAGCGTTAGGGCTAACAACAATCTTCTGTTCTTTAGGATCATAAAAGTATCCACCCCTCCTTTCCTTTGGATACCCTATGAACAACATCACTTCTGAACGTGATTCCATTTTGTCGGCCTGCCTATTTGGCACATAAGCTGGATAACCCCAAATCCTTAAGTGGTGCATACTGGGTTTGTGCCCGCTCCACAACTTAAAAGGGATCTTTTGTACCGACTTGGAAGACACACGGTTCAGCAAGTATGCTGCAGTCTCTAGAGCATATCCCCAAAAGGAAACTGGCAAAGTTGCATAACTCATCATCGACCGAACCATCTCTAAGAGACTTCGGTTCCTTCTCTCTAACACACCATTCTGCTGAGGCGTGCCCGGTGCTGTCAGCTGGGATATAATCCCACATTCTGTCAAGTAGTCCTTGAACTCGTTGGATAGGTATTCCCTACCACGATCTGATCGTAGTGTTTTGATGTCTTTACCTAGCTTCTTCTCCACTTCTGCCTTGAATTCCTTAAAGGTTTCAAAGCAATCCAACTTGTGGCGAAGAAGGAAAACATATCCATACCTCGAGTAATCGTCAATAAATGTGATGAAGTACTCATACCCTCCACAAGCTTGTGTAGACATAGACCCACACAACTCAGAATGTATCAAATTTAATACTTCTGTGGCTTTATAACCCTTTGCCTTGAAAGGGCTAGTCATCATCATTCTTTCCAAACAGGTTTCGCAAGTTGGAAATTGTTCAACTTGGAGAGACTCCAATGATCCATATTCCACCAACCTTTGAGTGCCGTTAAGATTGATGTGACCTAGTCTTAAGTGCCACAGATAAGTTTGGTTTACCTTAGAAGACTCTTTCCTCTTCTTAGGATTTGATGATGAGGAAGCAATACTAACAGAACTACGTGGTTTACAAGTAATAGTATATAAAAATCCGTTTAATGGTCTACCACAGATAAAATCATCGTCTTTCATGAAAGAAACTATCAAAACTTGATTTATAACCATCCATGGTGCAGAGTTTTGAAACAGAAATAGTGTTTCGCCTAAACTCAGGCACATATTAAACTTCTTTAAATACTAAAATAGAACTATCAAAAGATAGATGTAAATCTCCAATGGCAATTGCAGGAACTTTCGATCTATTACCCATTGAGACTACCACCTCGATATTGCTAAATTGCCTTTTCTGCAAGAAACCTTGCAAGATGTAACAAACATGATCAGTTGCCCCCGAATCCACTACCCACACGTGGGTAGAAGAGGAAACCAGAATAGTTTCAGTTACAAGAGCGACTCGCGTCTCTTTCTGTTTTGCCTTGTCATCTGGATTATAATTATTCCAGTGTCCTTTCTTACCACTCTTGAAGAATCTTCCTTTCTCCTTTGACATTCGCATGCCACCGGTAAGGACTGTCTTCTTACTCCCACTGCTCTTCTTGAATTGACCACCCTTTCTGCTCTTTTTCTGGTTTCCGCCTTTCGGAGGATTCCTTGAACTACTAGGGATATTCAAGACTTGAGCACTCTTGCCCTTTCCTATTACCTCTTTAACCGCTACCAAAGATTTGAGTAACATACTCATAGTGAACTCGTTCTTAGACATAGCGGTCCTAAAACAGAAGTTCTTATAGGACCTTTGCAGAGCATTTATTGGGAAGGTAAGATATTTCTTCCACTTCGTAAAATTATTTAAACCCATTAGGGCTTGGTTGGTGAGACTGTTTAGAAACTCGAAAATTATTTGAACAAACATATCTGAAAAATATAATAAAAGCATGTAAGAAAGTTTTATTTGCACATAATTCGTAAGTAACCATCATTGTAACCTTTTGAAAAAATAATGATGTTAAATACTCGAATAGCCCTAGAGATCACACTCGCAAGCCACTCAGGTGGACGTTTACTCGTGTACCCCTAGACCAAGCTATATACCTAGCTCTTTAATTGCAATCCACGCCTAGGGTCTTAAGACGAATGAAATTAATAATCCGATATCTCTGGACCATGTCAGTATTAAAATTAAAATACGGGAACGGACTTCTCAGGAAGTTGTACTCGCGGTGACATCTAAGCTTTGACCAGTAATTTGATCGAATTAACATCAAATTCTTGAAATTGGCATACTTACGCGAACCATACCGCTGTCAATTTGATTTAATTAGCCATCTTATTTAATTATTATCTGCTAGAGTACTCATGTTTACTAGTCACGCAAGCCACTCAGGTGGACGTTTATGGCTTCGCTCCCACTACTCAATAATAATCAAAAATTACATTATAAAACTCATCTCACAAAACTCGTGGTTCAAAAATACAAGCAAGCCACTCAGGTGAACGTTTACTCATATAATTGTTCCACTTTTGTGTAGGGTCCAATTAATGGAGGTCCGGTTAAATATTTAATTTCCAATTTAAATAGAATCCAATTAAAAATTTAATTTATTAATTGCTTATTCTTTTTCTTCAAAAGGTTCGTTTTGAATCATGCATATCCACATAATTCCTAAAATATGCAATTTCTAAGCACACATAATAAAACGTGCTCGTGAAAAATAAAACATGCTTTAATACGACGTAAATCCTATTTTCATGCTTTTCTAAGCGCAATTAATCACATAATCGCAGGCTAAAGCATAATAAAAATAAATGCGCAAATAGGAAATTGAAAATGTAGTTATCGGGCTTTAAAATACGTAATTCCTAACTATTACATAGCCCGATCAAAATACAGCTCTTCGATCTTCAAAATCTTCGAATTTGAAAACTGTACCGAAAACTGCATCGCCACATCATCAGGGTCGTCTGCCACATGGTAGACACGTGGCAGACAGGTGTCTGCCTGGTCAGCAAAGCGCCACGTCAGCATCGTCTTCAACCTGCAGAACCGCCGCCTCCGCCTTTCCGCCGCCGCTGGCAGCTCGCCGCCGCCTCCCCGAGGTTGCTGGAGGTCGGACGACACGAACCAGGGAGGGCTGCGCCGCCTGGAGCGACCGGGAGACGGCGCGGGCTGCGCCTCTGAGCCTACGCGCTCGACGGGCATTCGCAGCCGCGCCGCCCACGGCTCCTGCCCGTCGCCGCCGTGTCGTTCGCCTCCTCCGGCCTTCCTATCGGCATCTCTGACGTCTCCCAGACGTCTGCCGTGAAGAACAGCCGGCGGCGACTCCTAAAACGCGAGAAAACACGTTGCCCGGCACCGCCATCTCCGCCGCCTGAATTCGCCATTTTCTGAGCCGCGATTCGAACAATTGATTCATGGGTAATGATCCTTGGACGATTTCCGGCCACCATGAACGGATTCCGGCCGAAATTGTCCATGAATTTCCCTCAATTTTGAAACGATTCGCTGGAAAAATTCGTTGTGAGCAGCAAACTTCAGACATCGATTCCGGTCGCATCAGGGATCGGATGATCCAATACGACATATCAACACGAAGCTTGTGTGACGAAGAATTTAGCGGTTCAAGCCGATCAAAAATCGAACCCCATACCCGCCGGGAATCGCCGCCGTAAGATGCGGCGGAACCCCAGCCGAATTAGGGTTTTCTTCCAATTTGGGGCTTTTCTGGACATCACGACCACTTCTCTTTTCCGATGCTATTCCAGACAAACTAGATATTGGAATGGGTCGTGCGACCTATCTAGATGAAGCTAACAAAAAAATGAACAAAACTATCCGAACGGATCGAAATCGGCGCCCCCACACACTATCCCCACACACTGTCGCAAGTCGGCGGTCGTGTTCTGCCAATTTCTAGGGTTTCGCTCTTTTCCATCCTTCTGTGCGTCGCGCCTCGATTTTCGTGCAACCCGGACCAATTACAGTATAATAACAGTACAATCACATAACAAATAGGTCCTATCATCTACTCGTGGATTTTCTCCCGAGAAAAAGTTAAATCGAGGTTAAAACTGTGGCTCGCAGGCCGCCCCAAACTTGAAAATTAACCCGATAACGACGAAATTGAACCCTAATTATACACCTAACAGCAACAATCAGAGCCTAAACTTGGTTCTGATACCTATTGAAGGATAATCGAGGGTTAGAAACCGATACCTTCCTCCTTCGTATGTTGTTGCAGCTCTGATTGTTGCTCCTGTGTCAGATATTCTGATCTGTGTCCCGGCCTTTTTCTTCCTCTGGGTGGTCAGAGAACTGAAGAAAATAGATTATCGTCTCTCTACGTACTCACGCACGTGTTTCAGAAATTATGAATGTGTGTAATCTATTTCTGAACAGAATACTAATATATATAGGCTTCAAAAGCCAATATAATATTAATATATTTGTAGCCCCTTTATTTAATTATATTTCTAATGGGCTTCCACATAATTAGCCCATAATATAATTAATTAATCCACTGGGCTACTAATATTTATCAATTAATTGGCATAACCAATTAATTCCAGATAAATAACATTATTAAATAATGTGAAAATACATTAGTCCGTTAATAATGATTTCTGAGAGACAATAAATAACTAGGCTACTAACTGGGCCAGATCAGGGATCCAATACAAGAAATAAAGCTGAGCTTCAAATTAATTAATTATCTATGCTCAGCGCAGAGCAAAATTAATTAATAAACATAGATTCATTCCACTAGAGAATCCGTGCTGACTTACCCTTTTATCCCAAATTGAGCAAGGGCTTGTATTTTAGACTAAATCGATCTCCGTATTTAAGATAGAAATATTCATTAATTAATTAAGCTCACTGACAGCTTAAATTAATTAACATCGTATAGTCCTAAGTAGTACCACTCGACCTTATTAACATACCTGAACTTAATTAACCGGCCGGGTTTAGTGTGCTAATCCTTTCGAGTTCCTCAGGGGATATTATCAACCCATTTTACTAGGATACGATTGTAAGATACAGACAACCAGCCTGAGCCACAAATAACTACTAACACCCAAGATACGTAGATCCGTTCGCGATGACGTTCACCATAGTAGGTCAAAGTGATAGATAGCCAAATGTACTCAGCTGAAGTCTTACCAAGCTTAAGACTAGCTAAGTCACCGAGATCTTGGTTCTCCACTAAGGTCAGTTAGGAGAACACATCTCACTGTGATCCGTCAATACACCACCTTAAGTGTACCAGTAAAGACAAGCAGCTAAGACAAGCTACTTCTTATCTAAACTGCAGCTTAAACCGACAACTTATCCTTAAGTTGTCTCAGTTTTGATAACTGTTTATATCTTGTCAGTTCAACCCATTTGTGTTTTCTTCTGTGATACCCGACACACCACACAAATCTAACTTTTATACAAGATAAAGGATAACATGTGCAAATATACATATTTATTAGATAGGAGAATAAAATAGTGGTAAGGACGAAAACACATTGTATACGAACATAAAAACTGCTTCCAGTATACAAAATCCCAACAGTGATTTTTCATTGATCGTCTCCCATTGAACAAACCTATCAGTCAGCCAATTCTCTGAGCGTATGGTGGCCGATGTGGAGGCTCCATGGCTGAAGTCACTCTTCTTGAGAGTTTCATGCCCGGTCTGAAGTTCTGAAAACTTCTGCTTTAGTAGACTCAATTCAATATCCTTCTGAGTCAAGTCCTTGGTTAGTACTAAGATCAGATCTTTTTCTTGCTTAGACTTGGCCATAAGAGTGTTGATCTCTTCCCTGAGTCCCAAATTAAGTCCTTCCGACTCCATAGAAACCTGACTCTCCTGAGAAAGTCTCTGATTCTCCACTTTCAGGGTATCCAACTCCTGAAGAGTCTTACTGAGCTGCAGACTCATCTGAATTTGCTCGTCGAGTAGCTCTTCATAGGCAATCGCGACGTCCAGATTCTCATCTGCACCTGAAATAGTGTCTTGTGTGCAGTGTGAAGAAGAGTTAAATGGTTTGTGAGAGTTTACCTCATCCTCTTCTCCTGTCATTAGACACTTTTCAGTATCTTCTTCAAGCTCTTGGGCCATAAAGGCAGCTTCATCGTCTGTTGAATCCATGAAGGAGTCGACTTCATCTGAGTCATCTGAGAGTTCACCGGCAATGTAGACTTGTCGCTTCTTGATGAACTTCTCCCTTCGAGCTTTTCGTGTATCTCTATCAGCTGTACTGAGCTCAGGAACAATTATACTGGTAATGTCCTGGCTTTTTGCAGTTGTAGCAGGAGGTCACTGTACCTTCTCTGTTCTCACTGTCTTTTGACTGTGTAGAATCCTCCTGTTTCCTGTATTTAGAAGTATGTGGCTCAGGAGTGCGCTTAGGTGAGTATTCAGACTTACTCTTTGAATCTCTGACGACTCTGGAAAGTTTTCTGCGCCGCTCCTTTTCCTTCTGATATTTGCTAGCAAGCAGTGCATAATCTTAGCTAAGCTTCCTTCTTTTAAGTTACTGGTTGAAGGCTTAGCTTTGCTAGATGCTAGAGCTGCTGTGCTGACTGATGCTTTAAAAGCATGCTCTATCTGAGTGTCAGCTTCAGCTCGCTGCTTCCTCTGTGGTACACCGAACTTGAGCCCCTCAGCTTTCAATTCTGAAAATATATGACCAGGAGAAATAATATCAAGATCAAAATATCTAAGCAATGTTGCAAAGGGAGTCCAATGTCCGTCTGGTAGTGCTCTCAAGATTTTGAGATTCATCTCTCGGTTGAAGAACGACTTTCCTAGCCCATTGATAGTGTTCATTAGATCCGTAAATCTGACATTAAGATCATCAACTGTGTCGCCGGGCATGATTGACAGTCTCTCCAGCTTCTAGAGTTCCAGCGCTAACTTGTTAGCTTTGATCTTCTGAGTCCCCCGACTCAGTAGCGCTAGAGCGTCGCAGAGTTCTTTGGCTAACTTGCAGTCCTGAACTCTTTCGAGATAAGAGTCGCTCAAGGTGGTCAGTATGGCGTTCTTGGCAACCCGGTCGAGATTATGAAGTTTCTTCTCTTCTGGTGTGAAGAGACTTCTATCTTTAGGAACCTTCTTCCCGGTTACCATTCCACCTCCTTGTGTTGGATCCTGGAGATCAACACTATCGATCATGGGTATGATAGCTGGGTCTTCCAAGACCTCTGTCATACTGTTGTGGAGGGAAGTCAGATGAGCTTCCATTCTGACTCGCCATATCCCGTAGTTCTCTACTGAGAACATGGGTACCATCCTGATTCCTGACATATCAAACAAATTAGGTAATAATATGAATGAAGAATGATATGTAGTGAAAACATTTTCAGGATCCTTTCAAGTAGACCAGTTTCAGATAACAAGAGTCTTAAAGAACTCCCGCTCTGATACCAATTGTTGGTCCCGAGATAAACATTCAGGTGTTGGGGGGGGGGGGTGAATACACCTGAAAACTTTCTCAACTTAAAACGCGAACAATCCAATTCAGGAAAGTGTCTTGCTGAATAAATTCCGTAGACCAGGCAAGCTGTTCTGGATCGCGTGGACAGAGTGACTGACTATACTGAGGCCTGCTAGATGACTGATGTCAGAATTCAGTACCGTTCATTAAGAGTTCAGTAGCATGCGGAATAGTGTAGGACCGATTCAGTTGAGTTGAAAACATTTTTATTAAAACTTTTTCAGTAGATTAGTGCACTCAGTTAAGCTTTTCTGAAACTCTGTTGTATGATTTTGTAAAACGGTTTTCAGTATGAACAGTAAATCAATGCAACAGGGAATGAACACAGCGATTTTAAAGTGGTTTGGATGTCAAACAATCCTACGTCCACTGTCCCAAAAAGATCAGGAGGCTATTTTATTATACTGAGTTAATCTCAGTTGGTTTAGGAATCAGTCAAATCTTCTAAAAGAGACCAAGGCATTACTATTACAACGAAATTGTTCACCTATCAAATTAGGGTTTTGGGATCAGCCAAATCTTCTAAACAATCTACTGCTGAATCATCTCCCATCATACCCCTCTATCCCAACTTGAACATGGGTTTGTATTTTAGACTTAATTGATCTTCGTATTAAAGAAACAGATAACCGTTAATTAATTAAGCTCATTAACAACTTAAATTAATTAACATCTTCTTTTATTCCAGACTAGTCACACTCGACCTTATTAACACACCTGAACTTAATCAACCCGTCTGGTTTAGTGTGTTAATCCTTACGAGTTCCTGAGGGAATATCCATTTAATACGGATACAGATGCAAATACAGAAAACCAGCCTGAGCCACAAATAACTACTAACACCCAAAATACGTAGTTCTGGTCGCGATGACGTTCACCATAGTAGGTCAAAGGGATAGTTAGCTAAATGTACTCAACCGAAATCTTACCAAACTTAAGATCAGCTAAGTCACCGAAATCTTGGTTCTCCACAAAGGTCAGTCGGGAGAACACGCCTCACTGTGATCCATTAATACATCACGTTAAGTGTACCAGTATAGACAAGCAGCCAAGACAAACCACTTCTTATCTAAATTGCAACTTAAACCGACAAGTTAACCTTAATTTTTCTCAGTTGTGATAACTGTTTATATCTTGTCAGTTCAACCAATTGTGTAGTATTCTGTGATACCAGACACACTACACAAATCTAACTTTTATACAAGATAAATGATTACATGTGCATATAGATAAACTTAGATAGGAAAATAAAACAGTGACAAGGACAAAAACACATTGTATAAAGCATAAAAACTGCTTCCTGTATACAAAATCCCAATAGAAGACAACCCAGTAAATGTTTTTGAGGAATCAGAGGATATCATGTGCTTTGAAGTTTGAACAAGCCACACCTAACATTCAACCTCGACCAATGAGGAGATGCCAACACTGTACTTGCACTGGCAAAAGTTGCCTTCAAGACTAAAGGAGAGAATCTCTACAGTAACGTTCAAATTGAAGATGACCGTTTTCCTTGTAGTCTTTGACACGTGTCTAGGTGCCCTCCAAGGGATCTTTTCATAAGTCAAAACTATAAATAGAGATCAAGCTTCATACGTTGAAGACACCAAGAACACCAAGCTTTCAAGCATACAACCTCTAGCCAACTCAAAGCCTATTTAGCGAAAAACTTGCAACTTAAATAGAACATCTAATTTAGTTCTTCTCTCTAGAGATACATTGTTCTCAATCTCTATTCTAAGCTACCCATGTTAGATCATACGCTTAGAAACTGAAGGAGTTCATATTTATTGAACTGTTCTTATTGTAAGAACTCCTTCTTAGTTGGAGAAACTCAGACCCCCGTGTTTGAAATCTTGTAAAGTCACTAAGACTATAACTAGAGTACCTGTTCGGTGAAGTAGATCGACTGCGACTTGCTCAGTATAATAAATACAAGACCTCCTACTTTGTTCAAGACAGTGGACGTAGGATCCTCCGTATCCGAACCACTTTAAAAACTGATTGTGCACTTATTGTTTCTTTGTTTTGCTGATCATTTTGCATAAAACTGATTTGCAAAAAAAATCATTAAGTCAGATTTTCAGTAAAGCTGAATACACGCACAAGCATGACTTGAAAAGTATAAAGTAATAATGTTTTTCAATTAAGAGACTATTAAAATCGGGCCTACACATTCTGCACACTATTTATCTACTGAGTTTACTGTAGACTGACCTAAGTCAGTAGGCGATGTTTAGTACTTTGAATCACTCTACCCTTGCGATCAGAAAGTTTATTTGGTAAGTTGACTTGTTCAATAAGCATACTCAGTACAACACTAACTTTCGCCTTTGAGTTAAGACTTTAACTCATGTGTATTCACCCCCCCCTCCCCCCTCTACACCTGAAGACTCATCTTTGGACCAACAATCGATATCAGAGCGAGGTTCTTCTAATCACCGCTTTATGAATAGTGGTCTACTCGAACAGATCCTGAAAAATGCTTTTCACTGCATCGGCATTTCTTTCATTGCATCTTATACTGCATTTCCACAATGTCAGATATGTTAGGTATAAGGATGGTACCCATGTTCTCAGTCGAGAATTATGCGGTATGTCGAGTAAGAATGGAGGGGCATCTGACATCGCTGTATGACAGCAAGACGAAGGTCCTTGAGAAAAGTCCTATCGTTCCCATGATCGACATTGTTGATCTTGCAGCTGTTGGAGGAATAGGTGCCAAAAATGGAGAAAATGTTGCAAAGGACAAAAGCCTTTTCACGCAAGAGGAAAGAAAGATGCACAACCTTGACCGAGTCGCACGAAAGGTTATACCGACGACACTCAGTAACTCATATTTCAGAATGGTGCATGACTACTAAACAGCAAAAGAATTCTAGGATGGTCTAGCTGTGCTGAGTCAGTGGATTCCACAGATAAAAGAAAACAAGCAAGAATTGGAGCTACAGAAGTTCAAAGCTTTCTACATGATTCCAGAGGAAGCAATTGATGACTTTAGTGCAAGATTTCCAAATCATATTAATGTAATCAACGGGCTACGAAAGACGCTCATCAACAAGGAGATGATCACTAAGATCACACGGGCTTTAACTAAGCCTAAGTGGTATTCATTTGCTACTTATTTGAGACGACCTGATCTTAACATTGTTACTCCTGATTGTATAAAATGAGAACTCAAAGATGAAGAATTCGAGTAGAGTCTTCCCCAACCCAGCTTCAGTGCTCCTGCTGACATCTCAATAGATCATGCTTACAAAGCAATCGTCAGCACACAAGGAGTCAGTTCTTCACCAGCAAGTCAGTGAGCAGCAAGCATCATGCAAATCCCTACTGCTGATAGTTTTGCTGAACAATATGCACTCCTAGCTGTTAAATATAAAAAGGACAAGGACAAACTCAGGAAAATGATAAGAGTTTCCAAAAATTCTCAAAACAAGAACAACAACTATAGACATAGAAAGAAGAGTCTACCTCTCAGGCTGAATGCAGGAACTCGGAGACTGCCGCCAGTACAAAGAATGACACACCTAGAAGAGAAGGCATAATCTTATCGTGTTACAACTGCACACAGACATGACACTACCAGTACGAGTGTCCGGAGCTCACAACTGCTGAACGAGCTGAACGACAGACAGATGAAAGAAATTTTCCAAGAAAATGCAACAAGCCTACATAGCCGGAGAGCTTTCTAATTGCACAAGTGAAGAAGAAATGTTCATGGACTCATCAGATGATGAAGCCAGATTCATGGCAATCGAAGTAGTAGAGACTGAACAGTGTTTGATGGCTGGAGAAGACGCTAAGGTAAACTCTAACTTCAACATAAATCCCTCTTCACCAGGAGAACCTTTAGATGTGGTTCTAGCATATGAAGATGTCCTAGAAGAACAAATTCAGATGAGCACTGAGTTCAGTAAGATACTTCAGGATCTTGAACTCCCAAGAATTGAAAATCAGAAACTTTCAATGAAGATTCAGGTCTCTACTGAGTCCGAAAGACTCGCTTTGAGACAAAAGGAAGAGATTAACTCTCTAATGACCAAGTCTCAACAGCAAGAAGATCAGATCTCAGTCTTGATAAGAGACGTTTCTGGGAAAGATACTGAAATTGCCAGTCTAAACCAGAAGCTCACACAGGTCAAAGCTGATTATGAAGCATTGAGAAGAAGTGATGAATTGTGGAGAACTTTAATGATTGAGCAATATCTTGGAGCAAAAGAAAAGCTTGAGGCGATGCTACGAACTTAGAGACCAGCCTTCACTAAGGAAGGACTTGGATATACTAATGAGGCATCAACCTCAACACACAAAGGCACAGATAAGCTGACAAAGAGGTTTGCTCAATGGGAACAAAGCAAGGAGAATCTACTGATGCAAGAACAAATTCAAGATGAAAGCACCTCAACCAAAGTCTCAGCAGATGGCCAAGAACAAATACAAAATGAAAGTACCTCAGCCGCAGTAGCAGCAGTTGTCTAGAAGTTCAATCCCCAGAACACCCGATCACATTCAGGGGGAACTAAGAAGGTCAGATGGGCTAAACAATATGGGTAACCAAAGTGGACCCATCAAGCACAGTGTGGGTCATACTATTATGAACCAAGGTTAGGAGTAGTCCCAAAGCTCAAACGAAGAGGACTCCTGAACCACAGTTTGTCAAGAAGTTAGTACCACCAGTTATAGTAAAGCTTGTTGACGACAAAGGAAAAAAGTTGTCTAAAACCACTAGGGCTATAAGACAGATTTGGGTTCCAAAAATAACTATCATCTGATGACCAACCTAAACATAAAGGGTACCTAAATTTATTTTTGTTTTGAAGATGCATAAGGACCCTTCGATAGTGGACAATGTATGCTCGAGATATATGACATACCAGAAGAATCTACTGACCAACTACGTACAATAAGAAGGACCCATAATTGAGTTTGGTGACAACTCTAAAGAATACACAAGGGAATATGAAACATTGAATATTGGAACTGTCACAGTTCCTAGAGTAACATATGCTGAAGGACTTCAACCTAATCTCCCTTAACAGAGTCTATTTTGAAACAAGAACTCGATTGTGTAATGAAGATTCTACAAAAGAATACTTATCCAAAGGATATGATCCTTTCCTGAACGGATCATATCGGAAAACAATCTACAAAAACCTTTCACCTTCAATCTTAAAAAACAGTTTGATAGATAAATTTGAGATAAATCAGATTCATGGTATACTTCTTCCAGATCCCGATTATCGAGAATTTGAACAGAAAACAAATAGATTTGATAAAAAACCATTATCAACAGAAATTGTTAATTTTTTAACTTCCATCAGTCAATTTGTAACAAAAAGAATTTCAAATGTCCTGTGAATTCAAAATAAAAAAAAAGGACTATCTAAAAATATTTATATTTAAGATTGACTATCGAATATTATTCTATTCGAATTTATAATTGTGATATGGTTGGTAAACAAGGACCGGTTTTTTAGAAAGGTACAGAATGTATCGTCAAATATTCAATAACATTCCACAAGATCCAGTTTGGTTCAAGTAACGGATTCTAGCCAACTGAAAGGATCGCTTCTGTGATATTATTGATAAATCTACAGGGAAAATCGTACTATCAAAATCGCTGAGAAATAATATCTACGTTTCAGATTGGAATACCGTTGAACTTGAAGCCTGCTTGCTTGTACAGACTAAGTCATCTGGCAAAACAGCATGGTTGTGGCACAGAAGACTCAGTCACCTGAACTTCAAAACGATGAACAATCAAGCAAGAGATTCGATAGTCAGAGGACTACCAAATGGAGTATTGAAAACCCATAGAAATTATGAAGTATGCCGAAGGGAAAGCAGATAAAGTCAAGCAATCCACCCATTCCGACACCTTCTACTGATGGAATCCTTTAGCTACTTCACATGGATTTATTCGAGCCAATCACTACAGTGACAATCAGAGGCAAGAAGTATGCTCTCGTGGTTATATATGACTATTTGAGATATACATGGGTAATCTTCATGGTAAACAAGTTTTATATCAAGACTCAATTTCCAAAACTGCTGAAAAGACTCAGCGTAGAGTAGGATATAAAAATCCAGAGGATACGTTCAGATCGAGGCACATAATTCCTCAACTCTATGATGAAAAAGTATTTGGAAGCTGAAGGAATTTTAGCACGAGACTTCAGCAGTACGCACGCCTCAGTAGAACGGCCTTGCTGAAAGAAAGAACAAAACACTCAAAGAAGCAGCTAGAATATTACTCGCAGACTCTGGACTACCATCAAAGTTTTTGCAGAAGCTACTGAGAAAACCTGTTACACTCAGAACCGCTCAATACTGATAGAAGCTCACATGAAGACACCATATGAATTGTGGAAAGGGTGAACACCTTCTGTCTCGCATTTCCATATTTTTTGTTATCCACAATAATGAAAAGGATTAGTTAGGTCTTTGATAGCAAGTCAGACAAAGGAGTTTCCTTAGGATACTCCAGAGTCAGCAAAGCCTTCGAGGTCTTTAACTACCGAACACTTTGTGTGGAGGAAATCCCTCATGTTGTATTTAATGAGTTTATTACTGAGAACATGCAGCAGGATGTTGAAGAAGTAAGCAACTAGCTACATGATCTAAAACTAAAAGAGGATACTGAAAAGATCCAGCATTGTTGAGATAATGATTCAGACAACGAAGAAGAAACTTACAATCTTCCTATAAACAATATAGCTGAACTGATTGATTCTTCTAGACGAAATTAATCCCAGGTAATTAAGGTCGATTAAGAAACCCCAGTGGTAACTGAGACCAATATTGAGAATAACACCTCAGGGGGAACTAATGACGTTGCTGAACCTAATGCCCCTGAAATTCTTCAATCTCAGAACAATATTACTAAATTTCCTAGTACTTCCTACCATTTGTGTAGAAGTGATTTTATAGGAAGAAATGATAAAAAGTCAATCATGGCTCGATGGTCACTCTTCAGATCTTTTTTATTGGTGATCCAACAGCTAGTGCACAGACAAGATCCAAATTTTTGTTAGGGAGAAAGCGCTTTATACTCCTGCTTCTTGTCTACTGAAGAACCTCAGAACATAGAATATGCATTGAATGATGCTTACTGGGGATTGGGAGCTTGTCGACAGACTAAGCATCAACATGTCATTAGAACCAAGTAGGTCTTTGAAAACAAGCGCAATGAAAACAACGTCATCGTCATCAACAAAGCTTGACTAGTTGCAAAACGATATTGTCAAGCTGAAGGAATTAACTTTGATGAGACATTTGCACTAGTCATTCGATTGGAAGCCATTCGTCTATTCCTAGCTTATGGAACGCATCAACATTTCAATATATATTAGATGGATGTAAAGTCAGCTTTCATGAACAGCGCACTGAAGGAAGAAGTCTATGTAGAACAACCACCCAGCTTTCAGCAGACACAACTAGTATATAGACTCAAGAAGGCTCTGTACGAGTTAAAACAAGAATCCATGGATTGGTACGATACCCTCTCAGAGTTTCTACTTCAGAAACGAATAGCTGATCGCACTCTATTCAACATCAAGTAAAAACATGACATTCTACTAGAGCAAATCTATGTGGATGATATTATCTTCAGATCTAGAAATATTACCATGTGTCAACAATTTGAGAAGATGATGAAAGAAAAATTTGAAATGTGTATGATGGGAGAGATGAACTATTTCCTTGGACTTCAAGTTAAACAATCAGAAAAAATGAATTTTCATCAACCAAGCCAACTACACCAGAGATCTCATCAAGAATTTTGGTTGCGATTCTAGCAAACCAGTCAAGATACCCATGAACACCAATCTGAAAATTGATCTTGACAAAGAGGAGTACCCATGAACTCTACTGATTATAGATCTTGACAAAGAGGTAGACTTAACAGATAGCAGTCCTGACATAACCTACGTTATAGGTGTATGCGCGAGATTTCAGGTCAATCCCAAGTGAAGTCATCTTGATTCAGTGAAGTAAATTCTTTGATACTTGAAAGGAGCACCTGTATTGGGTTTATGGTATCCTGCTGATGATAATCTTGAACTAACTAGATACTCTGATTCTGATTATGCATGTTGTAGAATCGAGAGAAAATCAAAGTCGGGAGCATTTCAAGTCCTACGCAGCAAGCTTATATCGTGGTTTTCAAAGAAGCAGCACTTAATAACAACTTCCACTACTGAAGCTGAATATATGGCTGCCGGAAGCTGTTGCACCAAAATCTTATGGCTTCGTTAACAACCGAGAGATTATGATATCAATCAAGATGAAGAGCTAATCTACTATGACAATACCAGTGCTATTGCCATCACTCAGAACCCTGTTCTTCACACGAGATGCAAGCACGTGAATATCAGACATCACTTCATCAGGGATCATGTCCAGAAAAAGGTTATCCGAATGGAGAAAATCCATACTAACAAGCAAATAGCTAATATAAACCTCTAGCTGAGACCCGATTCAAAGAACTGTAGGTAGAACTAGATCTACTGGATCCTACTGACTCTACTTAGTAAGGAGCATTCAGCAAGGGGGAACACAAAGAAAAGTACTGATGACATTCAGTATCAACATAGTGGTATTAGCTAACTACTATGTTCAGCTGACAGGTTTTCATATTCTATTCAACATTCAATATTCAGGACATGCATCATGTTATCTCGCGCCATTAATTTTTAAAGGATGTCTTTAATAAAATCATTTTCATTAAAAGACCGACATTCCATATACTGATTGAGGCACATTTAAGAATGTCATTTCACCTTACTTTTTTAGCGATAGATATGTAGGTCGAGATTATAGGCAGCATAATAATCATTACCGTTGTAGATACATAGTCGAGATTATAGGCCGTACAGTAATCATTATTGTTAATAACCTAAAATCTCAATCGTTCCTTTTAAAGTGAGATGGCATCTGAACCGTCTAGTGAATAAATTATTCACCTTCGTATCCCATATATGTCTTACTTTATAATAAATGAGACTACTTTTTCGCCATTGTTGATTTGTAATGCTCTGCATACATATTTGCATATGGACTCCTGCTGCTTCCTTGTATAAATCTATTTATTATGATTCTACATCTACTGACTAAATCTATTTTCAAGTTCTAACCTCTATTTTACAGAATCTCTTCAATGGCGACTTCACCGAACAACGCAGTTGTCGTGCCCTCAGATATGGACAAGATCCTGGCAACCATATTTGGCTTGAACCTATATTGGCCTTCTAAACTTGTGAATTACCGTACATGGAGCCGATCTTCAACGCTCTTGCATACTCTGGTCTTCAGAAGTTTTTAACCGGAGTGACTCACTTGTGGCATCCGAGGCAGGTGGCTGAATTCTACTACAATCTGAGACATGATGAATACAATCTCAACGACATATCCTGCATCACTTATCAGATGGAGTCGACCCTCATCTATGGATCCCTCAGACTGCTCCACTCGACATTTAGAACTATTTGATCCATAGTTTTGATCTTCGAGATAAATCAATTTCTCCCGTGGGCTATAAGGAAACCGCCATCAACAAATATCTTAGCACATTTAGTGGTCAGAAAGATATAGTCTTAAAGATGTATTCCCTAAGAATCAGCAACTGCTCGAATACCAAGGACTTGCGTATATTGTGAATCACATCTTAGCCAGCTCAATAGGTTCATTCGATCAGCTTTCTCGAGTAAAGGTACAAATCACGATGGCGATCATAGATGGAGTTAAAGTGAAGTGGGTCGAGTTCTTTCTTAACGAATTAAACGTCCAGACAGAAGTTCATTCCCACTGATGGGATACTATTGGAAAATTATTATATGGAAGCCGCACATCGATCATCATTGAAGATGCATGCGCCGACAGGGTCAGTTTGGTTGATTCCAAGCCTTTCGATAAAAAGTTCATCAAATTTTAGACGTGAGCTGCCACTGAAAAATCTATCGGCCATGGAATTCATGAAAAATGACCAACAGTTATTCAGGCCCCATACCCAGAACTGTCAAAGAAGAAGAAAAAACTGCTCAAAAAATCTGAGACTCTTGCGATCATAGTTGAGCAGGTGGATATTGTAGACTTAGAGTTGTGCAAGATGGATGCCACTCTGAAAGACAAGGTCAAGCGGATAGATTCAAAAGGAACTCAGTCAGCAGCGCACGCTAATATGCCAATGACTGAAGTTTCTACAGACTTACCTGCTTTAGTTCTGTTTGCAATGAACAGAGCAACTAGGGAGATTGCCGAGCATATTCCTGAGATAATAGATCACTCCGATCTAGTTGACATAACTGTGAGGGCTAGGGTCCATATGCGTCTTCGATTCTTGGACCGGGACGTCCTTGATGAGACGATTGACTGTAGAACAGTCCCTCCACTGTTGTCAGAGGAACAACAAATCCGAGAAGAAATAGTCTGAGAACCAACTGATATAGGGTCAATGGACGATCTACGGTCCACTATGTTGATGCTCTTACACATGAAAACTGAAGCTGAGCCTACTCTTCAACAGACACAAGATGACAAGAATGACGTGGCTGACAAGGACTCAGCACCTAAGGACACATACCATGGAGGATCTGCTGAGGAAAAATTTCCCAGTGATCATGATGATCATGATGCACCACCTCCACCTCCTTCATCTGGACTCATCACTACTGCTCCATCTTCATCCCAACAAAAGCGGACCACAACAACTGTGGAGAGACTCAGTGAACCGAGCTATCCGACTGAAGACATATCTGATATCTCAGCTGAATCCATCAACAAAGGTCTTAAGAGACAGGGACACAAGAATAGGCTCTTTGCCAAAGATGTCTATATTAAGTGGTCATGGTACACTTAGGCTCAAACTGAGAAGCTGACTGCCTTAACCACTTAAATAAAGAGGTTCAGTACTCCAATCATTCTAGACACTGAACAGATCCTCTCAAAGGCACTAGAGGTGCATAAAACTGATTCAACAGCGTAATTTCAGCAAGTTCTCAAGAGTCAAGCCAAACTATATGCTGAAAAATTGTCTATTGCAGTTACTGACATGCTCAAAGTAGTAGAAGAGCGCAACAAATTTGTATCAGACAGTATCTCTACAACGCTGACTGAACAAGGGAATGCAGTGCAAGTTATTCAAGATGAGGCCATCAAATTAGTGGAAGATTACCTCAAGAAGAATGGCACTGCCAAGTTTGAACTGCTGAAGATTACTAGGAAACAACACAACGATGAATGGGAAAAGTACACAAGCGCAATATCAAATGTTGAAGCTCGTGTCAACACTGTCCAGATTACAATTGAGAATCTATTTGAGAAGGTCACTACCCTATGCACCCTTGTGCAGGAATTAGGTGATACCAAAAAGGGGGAAGGAAGTAAGGACATACTGAATGAAATCAAAGTTGAAGATGTTCCCACAGCTGATAAAACCCATCCATAGGATAAGGGGGAAGAAAATAAGATGGAAGAACAACAGAAAGAAGGAGAGGAGAAGAAACTAGCGAGACAAATAGTTCCTTTCATTCCAACGGCTGGAGGATTAGGAGAAGATCCCCAGCACAAGCAGCTATTAAGGAGATAACTCAATTTGTAGATGAACTTGATTGATGAAGACTAGCCTATACGCTATGCTATTAAAGGCAAGAAACTGGCTCCTCCATCTACACCAAAACCACCCAAGTTCAAGACGAGGAGCAGAACAAGAAGAATATTATAGGATCTATGTTGAATGATTGACTGCTGAAGAAGAAGCTAAATATGAAGCTAAGAAATTAAGGAAGAAGCCAATAGCTTGTAGCAGCTGTACCTAAAAGAACAAGATCTATTGTTCCTAGGCGGACAAGATCCAATGCATCTAAAGCCAAAGAGGGAAAAGAAAAAGAAGTTCAGAAAATAAAAACATCAGATGCTAAGGACAAAGAAGTTGAAGATTCAAAAGCAGAATAAGAGCCTACGGCTGAAGAACATGTGCCAACAACCATGCTTTGTAAGAAGCAACTGGCTGAAGGAATTGTAGGATACATGCGATAGAGGGCTAGACATAACTGCTGAAGCCAGAAAGATTAATGAAGCCAGAGAAAAACCACATCTAGCTGAACCTAAAGCTCTCAAGGAAAAGACAGAGAAAGAGGCTAGAGAAAGGACCCCGTAGAAGGATAGGGAAGTTCCGCCGACATCGAAGTTTTACAGACGAGGAGGACAAAAGAATCATCTCAAGAATATCCTATACCCTCGTACTGATAAGTAGATATACTATGGACAATGAACTAGAGATGAGAAGATATCAAGATAGATTTCATCAAAAGCTTCTACATCTGGTAGTCTTGGAAGAAAACTTCAGACCCTAGTCAACTATTTAAAGAATTCCTTATCATATATGAATGGAGACTTTATGCTGAAGTTCAAACTCTTCGTGATCAACTAGGTATTCTATTAAAAGCACCAGAATTCAGAAATCTTCCTCCCTCAAAGAAGCCAGAAAGAAACATCTACATGAAGGAGATCGAGGACGAAGTCAAGTTTGCGATGGAAAGGAAGTCCCTAAGTTTGACTGAATCAGAAGACTAAGACGCCATCAAGAACTTCAGAAACAACATCTACACACCATATGGACTTGATGTGCCTAAAGTAAAGTCAGTTGCTTCCAAAGCAAAGCTTTAAAAATTCAAGAAGAGGAGCTTATTAGTTTCATTTTCTTTGCTCATAGTGATAAAAGATTTTTGTACGTGTAATGCGCATACTATTAATGAAATCTATCACTTTTTGCCGAGACAACTACTCATTGTCATAATGGCTATACCCTTTTGAACACTACATATCACCTAAGTGATCAACACACACTCACTCCTTAATTATCTTTTTGTGTGTTACATCCCGTGTATTCATTGATAGCTTTGATAGGGGGTAATTGTGTTGTAATTGGTTTTGGCATCATCAAATAGGGGGAAATTGTTGCGATGAGATTCACTAGTAGATAAGATTTGAAGATCCCAAAACCCTAGCTAAATGCCGAACCATATAATGTAATAGCTTAGTTGAGTTTAGTATGTTAAGAACTCAGTAGGCTAACTATAGTTCAGTAGCTGATAGGCCTAACATAGATTTGCTCAACTGGTGGACTCAACACAATGACTCAGTAAGGTTGTTTCGAAACCTACTGAATATGTTGGATAGGAATTGGCATAAAGCTGAACTTCTCAGAAGAATGTCAGTAGAAGACGGGAACTAGAGGTAGTCAACTCAGCATGTCCTTTTATGTTTGAACAAGCCTTACCTAACATTCAACCTTGACCACTAAGGAGCTGCCATCATTGTATGTGCACTGACAAAAGCTACCCTCAAGTCTGAAAAAGAGAGAATCTCTACAATAACGTTCAAATTGAAGATGACCGTTTTCCTTATCATCTTTGAGACGTGTCTAATGAATCTTTACATGAGTCAAAACTATAAATAGAGATCAAGCTTCATACACTGTAGACACCGGGAACACCAAGCATTCAAGCACAACCTCTAGCAAGCTCAATGCCTATTCAACGAAGAACCTACAACTTAGATAGAACATCTAATTTAGTTCTTCTCTCTAGGGATACATTGTTCCCAATCTCTATTCTAAGCAGCCCATACTCTTAGATCATATGCTTAGAAACTGAAGGAGTTCATATTTATTGAGTTATTCTTATTGTAAGAACTCCTTCTTACTTAGAGAATCTCAAACCCCGTATTTGAAACCTTGTAAAACCACTAAGACAATAACTAGAGTATTTTTCTGTTGAAACAGATCACCTGAGACTTGTTCAAGACAGTGGACGTAGGATCCTACATATCCGAACCACTTTAAAAAATTGATTTGTAAATTTACAGTTTCTTTGTTTTGCTTATCATTCTTCATAAAACTGATTTGCAAAAAGTTCATTAAGTCAGATTTTCAGTAAAGCTTAATGTACGCACAAGCATAACTTGGATAGTTTTTAGTAATACTGTTTTTCAATTAAGATACAATTAAAATTGGGCCTACACATTCCGCGCTCTATTCATCTACTGAGTTTATTGTAGATTGACCTAAGTCAACAGATGGTGTTCAATACTTTGAATCATTTTGTCCACGCGATCAGAATGTTTATTTGGCAAGCTGACTTGTTCAGTAAACATACTTAGTACAAGATTGACTTTCGCGTCTGAGTTAAACTTGGACTCAGGTGTATTCCCCCCCCCCCCCCCCCCGCCACACACACACCTGAAGACTCATCTCTAGACGAACATCTTTCCTCTCAGATTCAACTTTCAAAACCGCTTCTACTTCAGCCTTCAGACGAGCCTCGTCTTCAGCCCTTCTTATTTGGTCTACCACATCAGTGGTTTCCTTCTCGATTCCTTGAAGGCTTAGTCTATCTTCTTTTTCCTTGTCAGGCTGATGTTTACCCTTAACTTGTATGTCATCTGCTCATCTGAGGAATGAGGTTGAGAAAGTTTTTCAATGCTAGACACACCTACTTCTTCCCCCTTTTAGGCATCAACAACAAAGGTTAGGAGGGAGAGAGCTTATCAGATATGAGTTGGAAGGCTTCCTGTTGTACGGATATGAGTGTGTTCTAAGCATCAATCAGAGCATGTTGCTCATAAATTAGTGTTTTCTTAGCCTTGAAGGTAAGCTCCATTTTAGATTGAAATGATTGTAGAGTTTCAACATTTTGTTAGGTCAGCTCGAGGACGGAGGTGTCGTTGGTTATGATGTAGTGGCATTGCTCCATTTGAGTTGTGAGACATTTCTGAGTCGCCCCATCGGAGATGCGTATATTAACATGTGAGAATTTATTCATATTGTCAGCTAGTTTGTCGAAATTGTGCTCTGTGACAATTGTATTCTCTTTTATAACATTTTTCATGTCAATCAGACCTTCATAGCAATGGCCAATGCTAATGTTCATCTACTCCATAGTCACTTTCACATTTGAGAGAGAAGATACATGCCATATCATAAAGTAAACCAGAGTACAATGCGAGGAAAGGTCTAATAATGACCTTTTTCCCCAAAAAACAACCAAACCAAACTGAAAAAGGAAAAGGCCTAAACAGATGGCCAACAACGAACTAAAAGTCAAACAAATCAAAGAAAACTCATCACCTGCTGATTAAGTAGTGTGTCCTACTAAGGGGAACGATATCTAAGGTTAGGATATCCAAGTTGATCCATCCTAACCAAGGATTGAAGAAAAGTTGGTGCTGTCAAAGAATCAAACAAGGTAAGCTCTACTTGCTACATGATGCCCTTGACGGGCTAAATAATCCGCCAGTTTGTTCCCCTCTCTGTGAATTTGAGAGAAACGAACCTGGCAACCACAAAAAAGAAGTCGTATCCTCACTAATGTGTGTCGCACGACCGCGGGCCATGATGTTCATATTCAAAAGATGCTTGTGGAGCTGTAGCACTTCAAACTGCTTCACTTGCTTATGAGTAGACTCTATGTGGTGCAGAGTGGGGTTTAGGAATGGAAGATGTTGGAGGTGTCGGAGAAAATTCCTTAACCGATGGTGGCAGATGTTGTAGATCAGCTTCGGCTAAATCTTTGGGATCTGAGTCATCGTGAGTAGCAGCAATAATGGAAGAATTGCTAGCCTGTCCAGACATTAGAGGCCTGACGGCTGTCTTGAAGTGTTCCTCATTCTGGAGGCCATCGGGAGAGTTAAAGAGTAAAAGAGATTGAACAAACCTCTTTTCCTTGATGAATCTTTGTGCGGAGAAGGTTCTATAGATGACCTGCTGCTCAGTCCAAAGCGACCTTACATTAATCATCTTCTGGGCACGAGTAGTTATGTCTAACACATCTTTCTGTTCAGACAATTCTCGAATGAGGGCCATAATAGTATCAAAGGCGTCATTTTGAAACTGAGTTAGCAGTTTCAGTCCAAGGTTATCAGCTTCTTGCTCCTCATTAGAAGGCACATCCTCAGGGTCGGATGGCTCTTCAAGCATTTGATCCACAAGTAGAACAAATGTCTACTGGAAGAATTCTGAGACTATTAGTGGAGCTGGTTCATCCACATTCCGAAGAGGAAATATCTCCACCATCTCAAATTCTAACCCATCATCTGATTCAGAACCATCAGCTGTAGTATGTGGGAATTCCTCAAAAATAGGACGCTTGCCAGTGGCCTTTTCAGTGAGAGCTTCAGAGGAGCTGGGAATATCCACTATGCAGTAGTTGGTCCCTCTACCTCAAGTTGAGGGGGGAGCAGGAACGTCGGAGGCTGAAGGTAGCATCCCTTCAGGTTGAAGAAATTATGAGCTGACAATGAGATGCTCCACCTAAGATACGTCCATCTATGTAGACACATGTCCAGAAGGACCTCCAGACCTTCAGAAGCCTGCAAAGTTAGAACGACAACTGTTTCCTTGGCAATTTCTTTATTGTAAGTCACAGGCTCAGTGGTAGGTGCATTAACTTCCGGCCTTGGTCAATCGAAGTCTAGAGTACTGACAACGAAAGTCAGAGGCCAGGCTATGTCGGATCGATAGCCCTAGGTTTCTTAACCAATTCAAGTGAGGGATCCTCTTCTTCTATAGAGCCCTCAACAATGCTGATAAATTTTTCAATTTCAGCCTCCTTCGTAGGCCCAAACTAAGTCCTCTTGCTTTTCTATCCAACACTAGCATTCTAAGGCTAAGTATCCTTCTCAGTAGGATCTAGTATTTTGTTAGATATCTCAGCTGAAGACCTGGCCACTTTAGGCCTGTCAACCTTGGATTTCTCACTTTTAAGCTTGTTAGCCTTAGTGACTGGAGCTGTTGTAAGCTTTGCTGTGCCGAACTTACCTCCTACAACCTAAATCATCTTATTCCCATCAGTGAACTTTAACATCTTGGCTGAGTCATATGGTTGTAAAAATGCCACTGAATATGTGTAAATCCCCGCTCTTCAGCAACACGAATTTGCAGATAGGAGATTTTTGTAGACCATTTGAATGTGTTGTGAGATTTAGAGTTCCAATGTAGATGCTTGGATGATCTGTCTTCTCAGTCTTGCAGCCTGAAGCTATATGCAGAAACTCGCGAAGAAAATGAGAGGTCAAATCCACCTTGACCTCATCATTGATCGCCATCATAATTCTCAAGCCAGCCTTTGATAACTGATCGTGAGACCCAAACTTGCACAACATGCACTGAATCATGATATAGAGAATAGCCCTGGATCTGGGCTTCAGCGAGCTCTTCTTTACTTGCGTCTTGAACTGAGCCTTCTTATTGTTAGAATTTTTTATACTAGAAGCAACTTTTTTGCTTGTATACAATGTGTTTTTCCTTTCCACTGTTTTTATTCTCCTTTCTAATTAATGATATTAGCACATGTCGGTCCTTTATCTTGTATAAGAGTTAGATTTTCTAATGTGTTGTTATAGATCACATAATATTGCACAATTGGTTAAAATAACAAGATATAAACAGTCATCACAGCTGAGACAACTTAAGGACAAGTTGTCGACTTAAGCAGTAGTTTAGATAAGCAGTGGCTTGTCCAGATCTGAAGGTGGTGTATTGATGGATCACAGTGAGATGTGTTTGTTGGCACAAAAGTCAGTCTTCGACTGAATATGCTACTGTACGAGTTAGCAAGCCAGATAATCTTTCAGATCGTGTGGGCAGAGTTATTCAAAATACCGAACACTTTCTACTGACTTCTGTACATCTACAGTAGACTCAGTAGATGAATAAGTGCGGAATATGTAGGCCCCGTTTTATATCGTCTCTTGTTGAAAACTGTTATTACTGAAAACATTTCAAATCATGCTTGTGCGAGAATTTAGTTTTACTGAAAATCTGACATGAGTTTTAGCAAATCAGTTTTATGCAGCGTGAACAGTAAACCTATGAAACAATAAGTGCACAAGCAGTTTTTAAAGGGATTCGAATACACAAAATCCTATGTCCACTATCCTGAACAAAGCTGAAGTTCTTGAATTTAGTATACCGAGCAAGTCTCAGTCGATCTGTTCGCATGACAGATACTCTAGTTATAGTCTTAGCAACATTACACAGTTTCAAACACAGGGTTTGAGTTATCTCCAACAAGGAGGGAGTTCTTATAATAAGAATAGTTCAATCAATATGAACTCCTTTAGTTTCTAAGCTTATGATCTAACGATGGGGCTTAGAATAGAGATTGGGAACAATGTATCTCTACAGAAAAGAACTATGACAGATGTTCTAAGATATGAGTTCTTCCCTGAGTGAGCTTTAAGTTCTCTAAAGGTTGTATGCTTGAATTATTGGTGTTCCCGATCGTCTCTTCACTGTTTGAAGCTTGATCTCTATTTATCTAGTCTTGACTTGTGAATAGATCCGTTGGAGAGAATCTAGACAAGTGTCAAAACGACAAGGAAAACGACCAACAGTGTATGTGTCCGTCTGGCTGATAAAGATCTACTCTACTAAGTCTATAGCTACTGAACTGTATCTAGCCTACTAAGTTCCTAACATGCTGAACTCAACTAAGCTATTGCATTATGCGATTCATCATTCAGCCAGGGTTTTGGAATCTTCAAATCTTATCATATTGAATTTCATCCGAACAGTGTTCTCCTAGTTGACCTTAGTGAAGAACCAAGGATCTCGCTGATTTAATTTTGTCTTAAGCTTGATAAGATTTCAGCTGAGTGCATTTATCTATCTACAACATTGACTTACAACAGTGAATGTCATCGGGACTGGATCTACATAACTCGGGTGACATTAGTTATTTGTAGCTCAGGCTGATTATTTGTATCCTGCATCTATATCCCTGTTAAATGGATTGATACCCTTAGGAACTCCTAAGGATTAGCACACTAAACCCTACCGATTGATTAAGTTCAGGTGTGTTAATAAAGTCGAGTGGGTACTACCCAGGATATATTAAGATGTTAATTAATTTAACCTGTCAGTGAGCTTAATTAATATATGGATATTTGTTTCTAAAATACGGAGATCAATTAAGTCTGAAATAAAAGTCCATGCTTAAGTTGGGATAAAGAAATAAGTTAGCATGGATTGTCTAGCGGAATGAATCTTTGTTTTTTAATTAATTTTGCTTTGGACTTAGCATAGATAATTAATTAATTTGAGGCCCTACTTTATTTCTTGTATTGGATCTCTGGTCTGGTCTAAATAGATGTTCAGTATTTATTCTGTTCTCTCGGAAATTATTATTAATAGACTAATGTATTTATACATTATTTAATAATGTGAGAGATATTTATCCGAATTTAATTGGTTGAGCAAATTAATTGATAAATATGTAGCCCAGTTAATATTAATTATAATATGGGCTAAATATTAATTTATTAGAAGTCCATTAGCAATATAATTTCTAATTGGTCACAATTAATATAATATCACGTTTAGTACAGTTATTCATACCACTTCACATAATTCAGAAAAAAGTGAGTTAGAACGTGTGAGAGCAAAAAATAATTTCCTTCAGATCTCTGCCCACGTGGACGAAGAAAAGGGTCAGGACACAGTCCAGAAACTCCAGACTCGAGCAAAAATCAAAGACTTTCCAAGGATGCATGTATGTTGCCGTCTTTTCAATCCTTCACTTATCACCAGTAAATCTCTGAAGGTAGTCATCTTCTTTATAGGCCTCACAAGTGTGTGGTAGAATACCTTCGTGATGTAGACAAAGATCCTTCGTAATCGCCTCCATGACGTCAAACTTAATGACCTTAACAATCAGGTTGCGAAAGATCCTACGTCCACTGTCCTAAATAACCAGGAGGTCTTGTATTGATTACAAGGTTTCGAACATAATGTTTGGATTTCTCCTACTAAGAAGGAGTTCTTAGAATAAGAACAGTTCAACATATGTGAACTCCTTTAGTGTCGAAGCATATAACCAAACAAAGTTAGCTTAGAATAGAGAATGGGAACAATGTATCTCTGGAGTGAAGAACTAAACATATTTTCTATCTATGTTGTAAGTCCTTCATTGGATTTTCTTTGACTTCTCTAGAGGTTGAATACTTGAGTGCTTGGTGTTCCCGGTACCTCTCGATCTTTATTTGTTGTTTTGACTCATGCAAAGATTTGTTGGAGGGGGACCTAGACATGTGTAAAAAACGATAAGGAAAACGACCATCTTCAATTTGAATGTTACTGTAGACATTCTCTCTTTTTCAGCCTGGAGGGCAGCTTTATGTCAATGCAAATACAGTGCTAGCAGCTCTTCATTGGTCGAGGTTAAATGATGGTTGAGGCTTGTTCAAACTCCAAAGCAGATGCTGAGTTGACTTCCTCTGCTCGGACACTGAGTTGTCCTCTACTGACATTCTTTTGAAATATTCAGCCGTGAAGTGAAGTTCAACGTACATTCAGTAGGTTCTGAGCAACCGTACTGAGTCTTGACCGCTGAGTTCGTCCACCTGACAAAGATCTATGCTACTGAGTCTATCAGGTACTGAACTCTAGCTAGCCTACTGAGTTCCTAACATGCTGAAATCAACTAAGCTATTACAATATGTGGTTCATCATTCAGCTAGGGGTTTTGAGATCTTCAAATCTTATATTTTACAATTTCCCCATATTTAATGGTGTCAAAACCTAATATTACAACACAATTTCCCTCTAAAACAGAACAATATATAAAACAAGGAAATAACATACAAGAGATATGCAATAAGTGAAGTGAGAGAGTGTGTTGATCATTTAGGTGATTAGTAGTGTTGAACATAAGAATAGCCATTTTGACAATGAGTAGTTGTCTCGATCAAAAGTCATAGATTTCATTAATTGATAAGAAATTTACAACTACAGAAATCGCTATCGCTAAACAAAAAGAATAGAAACATGAAGCTAATCAGCTACTCTTCTTGAATCTCTGAAGCTTAAATTTGGAAGCGGCTGACTTTGCCTAGGGTGGATCAAGGCTATATGCTTTGAAAATATTAGTTCTGAGATTCTTGATGGCTACTTGATCTTCTAGCTCGTTCAGACTTAGGTATTTCATATATATAGCAAAATTGATCTCGTCCTCAATCTCCTTCATACAAATATTTCCTTCTGCTCTCCTTGGAGGAGGAAGAACTTTGAATGCTGGCACTTTCACTAGAATACCCTGTGTGTCTAGAACAGTCCGAACTTCTACGTAGATATCAGATTTATAGATGATAAGAAATTCTTTGAATAGTTGATCAGGATCTGATGATTTCTTCCATGACTGCTAG
>CM054816.1:23304941-23314941 GCA_028984105.1 Lavandula angustifolia | reverse complement strand
TTCTTATTATTTCGCCTTCTCTCTTTCCTTCTCTCACTCTTACTATTTCTTCTTCTCTCTTTCTTATTATGTCATCTCGTCTCATCTCTCTCTCTCTCTCTCTCTCTCTCTCTCTCTCTCTCTCTCTCTCTCTCTCTCTCTCTCTCTCTCTCTCTCTCTCTCTCTCTCTCTTATTGTTACGCTTTCTCTCTTTCATTCTCAGTTATCTCTCTCTTCTCTCATTCTTACTGTTTCATTTTCTCTCTTTCTTTCTCACTTCTCTCTTCTTCCTGTTTCGCCTTCTCTCAATTTTTCCTCTGTCTCTCTTTCTCCTTCATGTTTCTCATCTCATATCATCTCTCTCTCTCCCTCTGTCTTACTGTTTCGCTATCTCTCTTCGTTTCTCACTTCTCTATCTTCTCTCACGCTTACTATTTCTTCTTCTCTCTTTCTTTCTCACTTCTCTCTTTCCTACACTCATGAATTTCATCTCTTCTCATCTCATCTCTCTCTCTCTCTCTCTCTCTCTCTCTCTCTCTCTCTCTCTCTCTCTCTCTCTCTCTCTCTCACTCTGTGGGTGTGTGTGTGTGTGTGTGTGTTCCGCTATCTCTCTTAGTTTTTCACTTCTTTGTCTTCTGTGACTCTTACTGTTACTTCTTCTCTCTTTCCTTCTCTTATGATTACCTTTTCATCTCATCTCTCTTTGTCTCTCTCTCTCTCTCTCTCTCTCTCTCTCTCTCTCTCTCTCTCTCTCTCTCTCTCTCTCTCTCTCTCTCGTACTGTTTCGCTATATCTCATTCTTTCTCTCATCTCTCTTTCTTATTGTTTCACCTTCTCTCTTTCCTTCTCTCACTCTTACTGTTTCTTCTTCTCTCTTTCTTATTATCTCTTCTCTCTCTCTCTCTCTCTCTCTCTCTCTCTCTCTCTCTCTCTCTCTCTCTCTCTCTCTCTCTCCTCTTACTGTTTCGCTATTTCTCTTTGTTTCTCACTCTCTCTCTTCTCTCACTCTTACTGTTTCTTTTTCTCTCTTTCTTTCACACTTCTCTCTTTCTTCCTGTTTCGCCTTTTCTCAGTTTTTCCTCTGTCTCTCTTTCTCTTTCATGTTTCTCATCTCATATCATCTCTCTCTCTCCCTCTCTCTTACAGTTTCGCTATATCTCTTTGTTTCTCACTTCTCTGTCTTTTCTCATTCTTACAATTTCTTCTTCTCTCTTTCTTTCTCACTTCTGTATTCCCTACACTCAAGATTATCATCTCTTTTCATCTCAACTCTCTCTCTCTCTCTCTCTCTCTCTCTCTCTCTCTCTCTCTCTCTCTCTCTCTCTCTCTCTTACTGTTTCGCTATCTCTATTTCGGGCCCAGTTTTCTCTCTCTCTCTCTCTCTCTCTCTCTCTCTCTCTCTCTCTCTCTCTCTCTCTCTCTCTCTTTCTCTCTCTCTTACTGTTTCGCTATCTCTGTTTCGGTCCCAGTTATCTCTCTCTTCTCTCACTCTTACTATTTCTTTTACTCTCTTTCTTTCACACTTCCCTCTTTCTTGTTGTTTCGCCTTCTCTCAATTTTTCCTCTGTATCTCTTTCTCTTTCATGTTTCTCATCTCATATGATCTCTCTCTCTCTCTCTCTCTCTCTCTCTCTCTCTCTCTCTCTCTCTCTCTCTCTCAATTACTGTTTCGCTATCTCTCTTTGTTTCTCACTTCTCTGTCTTCTCTCACTCTTACTATTTCTTCTTCTTACTTCTCTCTTTCCTACTCTCATGAATATCATCTCTTCTCATCTCATCTCTCTGTCTCTCTATCTCTCTTTCTTTCCCAGTTATCTCTCACTTCTCTTACCCTTACTGTTTCTTTTTCTCTCTTTCTTTCTCACTTCTCTCTTTCTTCCTGTTTCGCCTTCTCTCAATTTTTCCTCTGTCTCTCTTTCTCTTTCATGTTTATCATCTCATATCCTCTCTCTCTCTCTCTCTCTCTCTCTCTCTCTCTCTCTCTCTCTCTCTCTCTCTCTCTGTGTGTGTGTGTGTGTGTTTCGCTATCTCTCTTAGTTTTTCACTTCTCTGTCTTCTCTCACTCTTACTGTTTCTTCTTCTCTCTTTCCTTCTCCCTTTTCTCTTCTTATTGTTTTTTGCCTTCTCTCTTTCCTTCTCTCAAGATTATCATTTCATCTCTTCTCTCTCTCTCTCTCTCTCTCTCTCTCTCTCTCCCCTCCTCTTACTGTTTTGCTATCTCTCTTTCTTTCTCTCTTCTCGGGCTCTTACTGTTTCTTTTTCTCTCTTTCTTTCTCAGTTCTCTCTTCTTCCTGTTTCGCCTTCTCTCAATTTTTCCTCTATCTCTCTTTCTCCTTCTTGTTTCTCATCTCATATCATCTCTCTCTCTCCCTCTCTCTTACAGTTTCTCTATCTCTCTTAGTTTCTCGTTTCTCTATCTTCTCTCACTCTTACTATTTCTTCTTCTCTCTTTCTTTCTCACTTCTCTCTTTTCTACACTCTTGATTTTCATCTCTTCTAAACTCATCTCTCTCTCTCTCTCTCTCTCTCTCTCTCTCTCTCTCTCTCTGTGTGTGTGTGTTCCGCTATCTCTCTTAGTTTTTCACTTCTTTGTCTTCTCTCACTCTTATTGTTACTTCTTCTCTCTTTCTTTCTCACTTCTCTCTTTCCTACACTCATGATTTTCATTTGTTCTAAACTCCTCTCTCTCTCTCTCTCTCTCTCTCTCTCTCTGTGTGTGTTCCGCTATCTCTCTTAGTTTTTCACTTCTCTGTCTTCTCTCACTCTTACTGTTTCTTCTTCTCTCTTTCCTTCTCCCTTTTCTCTTCTTATTGTTTTTGCCTTCTCTCTTTCCTTCTCTCAAGATTATCATTTCATCTCTTCTCTCACTCTCTCTCTCTCTCTCCCTCCTCTTACTGTTTCGCTATCTCTCTTTCTTTCTCTCTTCTCGGGCTCTTACTGTTTCTTTTTCTCTCTTTCTTTCTCAGTTCTCTCTTCTTCCTGTTTCGCCTTCTCTCAATTTTTCCTCTATCTCTCTTTCTCCTTCTTGTTTCTCATCTCATATCATCTCTCTCTCTCCCTCTCTCTTACAGTTTCTATATCTCTCTTCGTTTCTCGTTTCTCTATCTTCTCTCACTCTTACTATTTCTTCTTCTCTCTTTCTTTCTCACTTCTCTCTTTCCTACACTCATGATTTTCATCTCTTCTAAACCTCTCTCTCTCTCTCTCTCTCTCTCTCTCTCTCTCTCTCTCTCTCTCTCTCTCTCTCTTTGTGTGTGTTCCGCTATCTCTCTTAGTTTTTCACTTCTTTGTCTTCTCTCACTCTTATTGTTACTTCTTCTCTCTTTCTTTCTCACTTCTCTCTTTCCTACACTCATGATTTTCATTTGTTCTAAACTCATCTCTCTCTCTCTCTCTCTCTCTCTCTCTCTCTCTCTCTCTCTCTCTCTCTCTCTCTCTCTCTCTCTCTCTCTGTGTTCCGCTATCTCTCTTAGTTTTTCACTTCTCTGTCTTCTCTCACTCTTACTGTTTCTTCTTCTCTCTTTCCTTCTCCCTTTTCTCTTCTTATTGTTTTTGCCTTCTCTCTTTCCTTCTCTCAAGATTATCATTTCATCTCTTCTCTCACTCTCTCTCTCTCTCTCCCTCCTCTTACTGTTTCGCTATCTCTCTTTCTTTCTCTCTTCTCTGGCTCTTACTGTTTCTTTTTCTCTCTTTCTTTCTCACTTCTCTCTTCTTCCTGTTTCGCCTTCTCTCAATTTTTCCTCTGTCTCTCTTTCTCCTTCTTGTTTCTCATCTCATATCATCTCTCTCTCTCCCTCTCTCTTACATTTTCTCTATCTCTCTTCGTTTCTCGTTTCTCTATCTTCTCTCACTCTTACTATTTCTTCTTCTCTCTTTCTTTCTCACTTCTCTCTTTCCTACACTCATGATTTTCATCTATTCTCTCTCTCTCTCTCTCTCTCTCTCTCTCTCTCTCTCTCTCTCTCTCTCTCTCTCTCTCTCTCTCTCTCTCTCTCTCTCTCTCTCTCTCTCTCTCTCTCTCTCTCTCTCTCTCTCTCTCTCTCTCTCTCTCTCTCTCTCTCTCTCTTACTGTTTCGCTATCTCTATTTCGGGCCCAGTTATCTCTCTCTCTCTCTCTCTCTCTCTCTCTCTCTCTCTCTCTCTCTCTCTCTCTCTCTCTCTCTCTCTCTCTCTCTCTCTCTCTCTCTCTGTTTCTCTCTCTCTCTTGTTTCGGTCCTCCAGTTATCTCTCTCTTCTCTCACTCTTACTATTTCTTTTACTCTCTTTCTTTCACACTTCCCTCTTTCTTGTTGTTTCGCCTTCTCTCAATTTTTCCTCTGTATCTCTTTCTCTTTCATGTTTCTCATCTCATATGATCTCTCTCTCTCTCTCTCTCTCTCTCTCTCTCTCTCTCTCTCTCTCTCCTCTCTCTCTCTCAATTACTGTTTCGCTATCTCTCTTTGTTTCTCACTTCTATGTCTTCTCTCACTCTTACTATTTCTTCTTCTCACTTCTCTCTTTCCTACTCTCATGAATATCATCTCTTCTCTCTCATCTCATCTCTGTCTCTCTATCTCTCTTTCTTTCCCAGTTATCTCTCACTTCTCTTACCACTTCTTGTTTCTTTTTCTCTCTTTCTTTCTCACTTCTCTCTTTCTTCTGTTTCGCCTTCTCTCCATTTTCCTCTGTCTCTCTTTCTCTTTCATGTTTATCATCTCATATCCTCTCTCTCTCTCTCTCTCTCTCTCTCTCTCTCTCTCTCTCTCTCTCTCTCTCTGTGTGTGTGTGTGTGTGTGTTTCGCTATCTCTCTTAGTTTTTCACTTCTCTGTCTTCTCTCACTCTTACTGTTTCTTCTTCTCTCTTTCCTTCTCCCTTTTCTCTTCTTATTGTTTTTTGCCTTCTCTCTTTCCTTCTCTCAAGATTATCATTTCATCTCTTCTCTCTCTCTCTCTCTCTCTCTCTCTCTCTCTCCCTCCTCTTACTGTTTCGCTATCTCTCTTTCTTTCTCTCTTCTCGGGCTCTTACTGTTTCTTTTTCTCTCTTTCTTTCTCAGTTCTCTCTTCTTCCTGTTTCGCCTTCTCTCAATTTTTCCTCTATCTCTCTTTCTCCTTCTTGTTTATCATCTCATATCATCTCTCTCTCTCCCTCTCTCTTACAGTTTCTATATCTCTCTTCGTTTCTCGTTTCTCTATCTTCTCTCACTCTTACTATTTCTTCTTCTCTCTTTCTTTCTCACTTCTCTCTTTCCTACACTCATGATTTTCATCTCTTCTAAACTCATCTCTCTCTCTCTCTCTCTCTCTCTCTCTCTCTCTCTCTCTCTCTCTCTCTCTCTGTGTGTGTTCCGCTATCTCTCTTAGTTTTTCACTTCTTTGTCTTCTCTCACTCTTATTGTTACTTCTTCTCTCTTTCTTTCTCACTTCTCTCTTTCCTACACTCATGATTTTCATTTGTTCTAAACTCATCTCTCTCTCTCTCTCTCTCTCTCTCTCTCTCTCTCTCTCTCTCTCTCTCTCTCTCTCTCTCTCTGTGTGTTCCGCTATCTCTCTTAGTTTTTCACTTCTCTGTCTTCTCTCACTCTTACTGTTTCTTCTTCTCTCTTTCCTTCTCCCTTTTCTCTTCTTATTGTTTTTGCCTTCTCTCTTTCCTTCTCTCAAGATTATCATTTCATCTCTTCTCTCACTCTCTCTCTCTCTCTCCCTCCTCTTACTGTTTCGCTATCTCTCTTTCTTTCTCTCTTCTCTGGCTCTTACTGTTTCTTTTTCTCTCTTTCTTTCTCACTTCTCTCTTCTTCCTGTTTCGCCTTCTCTCAATTTTTCCTCTGTCTCTCTTTCTCCTTCTTGTTTCTCATCTCATATCATCTCTCTCTCTCCCTCTTTCTTACAGTTTCTCTATCTCTCTTCGTTTCTCATTTCTCTATCTTCTCTCATTCTTACTATTTCTTCTTCTCTCTTTCTTTCTCACTTCTCTCTTTCCTACACTCATGATTTTCATCTATTCTCTCTCTCTCTCTCTCTCTCTCTCTCTCTCTCTCTCTCTCTCTCTCTCTCTCTCTCTCTCTCTCTCTCTCTCTCTCTCTCTCTCTCTCTCTCTCTCTCTCGTACTGTTTCGCTATATCTCTTTGTTGGGTGATGATTCCATCCTCAGCACTGTTTCACTCAGTGGGAAGTAATTCGGTCTTAGACACTGATCTTAAGCTCAGTAGCCTTGTGCTCTGTACTTGTCTAAAGATTTGAAGATCCCAAAACCCTATCTGAATGATGAACCATTCCCTTGTATCTGTTTTGTCTACGAGGTTTCGGACTCGGTAGACACTCTACTACAGTCAAGGCGTTCGGTAGCTTATGCGCCTCGGCACCCGGTGTAGAAGACTCGGTGATCTTGGACTCGGCGGGAGCGTATCTTGAGAGAGTCGGTTGAGCCCAACTCGGCGGGGTAGTTCTCTCTGGACTCGGGCTGATCTTCGGTAGACTTATCTCGGCTCTCTCTCTCCGAATACAAGGTCGGACTCAGCCACGGCGGATAGTCTTCGGGGTTTGTCGAGAATCTTTTTGAAAGGCAATCAGCATTGTCATGTACGAGGAAAGAGAAGTCGGCTTCGGTCTATCTCGAAGTTTGTCTCTTGTCTCAACCACTCCATCCACCTCGACGAATGACAAGCATACACGTGTCTTCTCACCTGCTAAAAGTGCAGTCAACCTTTTACCTAAAAAGGTGGGAAAGTACACTATTACCTACACCAAAAGAGCCGTTTGCTACCAAAAGAAGAGAGAGAGAAGAAGATCGTCTCCAACGGATCTATTTCATTCTCTGCTCTATAAATAGAGGGATCATTCAAGATTTAAAAAACACCTAGAACACGAGAGAGCGCGAAAAAGAGCGAATTCCAAAGAACAAAGTCTTAGCAAGAACTTGAAGAACAATCTCCGTGAAAGACTACATTCTAGCTCATAGGGAATCAAGCTAAACCGACATATAAAGCCTCTAGTATCCAAATCGGACGTTACACGAACTCAAAGCTTACCTTCGGTCGTTGTTCGTCGATCTAGAAGCTACTCTCATACTCCCTATCCCTCTAACCACTAAGCTCATTGTTCTTATCCATAGCTTAGACGAAGGAGTTCACATTTGAACCCGATCCTTATTGTATAAGGACTCCTTCCTTTGTTGGAGAAGTTTGTCAAACACTTTAAGTTCGATAGTGTTGTAAGCGAGACTTGGATCGGTATAAAAACCAAGACGCGGCTTTGCCCGGTGTGCAAGGCGGCGAGACTAACTCGGGATAATAAATAGCCTCCCGATCATTCGGGACGGTGGACGTAGGATTTGAGCGATGTCAGAACCACTTTAAAAATCCCGGTGTCTCTTCTTGCTTTCTTAATAGCTGTTGCATTGATTTTACTATTCATCTTGAACATCATATTTAAAATCAATCAATTGTCTCGGCTATCTTGAACTTTTAATCTCTTGGCCCGAGACTTAAAACGTTTTCTCACAAAAGCGATTTGGGCCTACACTATTTCCCCTCGCTGAACTCTTTTCTGCAGATCGGATTCGACCTAGTCGGTTAGCGAGATCTCGGGTGAGTCGGTACTCTTAGCCTTTAACTCGATTCGAGCGGTTATGCAGTCCCTTTGAGCTATTCGGTCGGGACACCATCTTGAATAGGACTGTTCGAGTTTGAAGTTGAGAAATCGAATCAAGTGTATTCACCCCCCCCCCTCTACACCTGACCGTACACTCGGGACCAACACTCTTTCTTTCTCTCATCTCTCTTTCTTATTGTTTCGCCTTCTCTCTTTCCTTCTCTCACTCTTACTATTTCTTCTTCTCTCTTTCTTATTATCTCTTCTCGTCTCATCTCTCTCTCGCTCTCTCTCGCTCTCTCTCTCTGTCTCTCTCTCTCTCTCTCTCTCTCTCTCTCTCTCTCCTCTTACTGTTTCGCTATCTCTCTTTCTTTCTCACTCTCTCTCTTCTCTCACTCTTATTGTTTCTTTTTCTCTCTTTCTTTCACACTTCTCTCTTTCTTCCTGTTTCGCATTCTCTCAATTTTACCTCTGTCTCTCTTTCTCTTTTCATGTTTCTCATCTCATATCATCTCTCTCTCTCCCTCTCTCTTACAGTTTCGCTATATCTCTTTGTTTCTCACTTCTCTGTCTTTTCTCACTCTTACTATTTCTTCTTCTCTCTTTCTTTCTCACTTCTGTCTTTCCTACACTCAAGATTATCATCTCTTTTCATCTCGAGTCTCTCTCTCTCTCTCTCTCTCTCTCTCTCTCTCTCTCTCTCTCTCTCTCTCTCTCTCTCTCTCTCTCTCTCTCTCCCTCCTCTTACTGTTTCGCTATATCTCTTTCTTTCTCACTTCTCTCTCTTCTCTCACTTTTACTGTTTCTTTTTCTCTCTTTCTTTCTCACTTCTCTCTTCTTCCTGTTTCGCCTTCTCTCAATGTTTCCTCTGTCTCTCTTTCTCCTTCATGTTTCTCATCTCATATCATCTCTCTCTCTCCCTCTCTCTTACTGTTTCGCTATCTCTCTTTGTTTCTCACATCTCTATCTTCTCTCACTCTTACTATTTCTTCTTCTCTCTTTCTTTCTCACTTATCTCTTTCCTACACTCATGATTATCATCTCTTCTCATCTCATCTCTCTCTCTCTCTCTCTCTCTCTCTCTCTCTCTCTCTCTCTCTCTCTCTCTCTCTCTCTCTCTCTCTCTCTGTGTTCCGCTATCTCTCTTAGTTTTTAACTTCTTTGTCTTCTCTCACTCTTACTATTACTTCTTCTCTCTTTCCTTCTCACTTCTCTCTTCTTATTGTTTTGCCTTCTCTCTTTCCTTCTATCATGATTACCATTTCATCTCATCTCTCTCTCTCTCTCTCTCTCTCTCTCTCTCTCTCTCTCTCTCTCTCTCTCTCTCTCTCTCTCTCGTACTATTTCTCTATATCTCTTTCTTTCTCTCATCTCTCTTTCTTATTGTTTCGCCTTCTCTCTTTCCTTCTCTCACTCTTACTATTTCTTGTTCTCTCTTTCTTATTATCTCTTCTCGTCTAGTCTCTCTCTCTCTCTCTCTCTCTCTCTCTCTCTCTCTCTCTCTCTCTCTCTCTCTCTCTCTCTCTCTCTCTTACTATTTCGCTATCTCTCTTTCTTTCTCACTCTCTCTCTTCTCTCACTCTTATTGTTTCTTTTTCTCTCTTTCTATCTCACTTCTCTCTTTCTTCCTGTTTCGCCTTCTCTCAATTTTTCCTCTGTCTCTCTTTCTCTTTCATGTTTCTCATCTCATATCATCTCTCTCTCCCCCTCTCTCTTACTGTTTCGCTATATCTCTTTGTTTCTCACTTCTCTTTCTTTTCTCCCTCTTACAATTTCTTATTCTCTCTTTCTTTCTCACTTCTGTCTTTCCTACACACATGATTATCATCTCTTTTCATCTCAACTCTCTCTCTCTCTCTCTTACTGTTTCGCTATATCTCATTCATTCTCAGTTATCTCTCTCTTCTCTCACTCGTACTGTTTCTTTTTTTCTCTTTCATTCTCACTTCTCTCTTTCTTCTTGTTTCGCCTTCTCTCAATTTTTCCTCAATCTCTATTTCTCTCACATGATTATTATCTCATATCCTCTCTCTCTCTCTCTCTCTCTCTCTCTCTCTCTCTCTCTCTCTCTCTCTCTCTCTCTCTCTCTCTCTCTCTCTCTCTCTCTCTCTCTATCTCTCTTTGTTTCTCACTTCTCTGTCTTCTCTCGCTCTTACTATTTCTACTTATCTCTTTCTTTCTCACTTCTCTCTTTCTTATTGTTCCGCCCCTCTCTCTTTACATCTCTAATGATTATTATCTCATCTCGTCTCATGTCCCTCTCTCTCTCTCTCTCTCTCTCTCTCTCTCTCTCTCTCTCTCTCTCTCTCTCGACTGTTTCGCTATCTCTCTTTCGTTCTCAGTTATCTCTCTCTTCTCTCACTCTTACTGTTTCTTTTGCTCTCTTTCTTTCTCACTTCTCTCTTTCTTGTTGTTTCGCCTTCTCTAAATTTTTCCGCTATCTCTCTTTCTCTTT
>CM054816.1:23216996-23296941 GCA_028984105.1 Lavandula angustifolia | reverse complement strand
CTCTTTCCTTCTCTCAATTTTTCCTCGGTCTCTCTTTCTCTTTCATGTTTCACATCTTATCTCATCTATCTCTCTCTCTCTCTCTCCCTCTCTTCTCTCCTTTCTCTTTCTCTCTTACTTTTTCGCTATCTCTCTTTCTTTCTCTCTTCTCTTACTCTTACTACTTCTTCTTATCTCTTTCTTTCTCAAATCCCTCTTTCTTATTGTTTCACCTTCTCTCTCTCTCTCTCTCTCTCTCTCTCACACACACACACACACACACACACACATACTGTTTCTTCTTCTCTCTTTCTTTCTCACTTCTCTCTATGTTGCTGTTTGCCTTCTCACTTTCCTTCTCTCAATTTTTCATCTGTCTCTCTTTCTCTTTCATGTTTATCATCTCATCACATCTCTCAGCTTGTCTCGCTCTCACTCTCTTTCTCTCTCTCTCTCTCTCTCTCTTACAATTTTTCTTTCTCTCTTTCTTTCTCACTTCTCTCACTCTTACTGTTTCTTCTTCTCTCTTTCTTTCTCACTTCTCTCTTTCTTATTGTTTCGCCATCTCTCTTTCCTTCTCTCAATTTTTCCTTTGTCTCTCTTGAATTTTCATCACTCTAATCTCATCTCATCTCTCTCTCTCTCTCTCTCTCTCTCTCTCTCTCTCTCTCTCTTTTAGTTTCGCTATCTCTCTTTCTTTCTCAGTTGTCTCTTCTTCTCTCACTCTTACTGTTTCTTCTTCTCCCTTTCTTTCTCACATCTCTTTTTCTTGTTGTTTCACCATTTCTCTTTTCTTCTCTCAATTTTTCCTCTATATATCTTTCTCTTTTGTGTTTCTCATCTCATCTCTCTTTCTCTCTAATTTTTTCACTTCTCTCTCTCTCTCTCTCTCTCTCTCTCTCTCTCTCTCTCTCTCTCTCTCTCTCTCTCTCTCTCTCTCTATGTCTTACTCTCTCTCACCCTCTCTCTCTCTCTCTCTCTCTCTCTCTCTCTCTCTCTCTCTCTCTCTCTCTCTCTCTCTCTCTTACTGTTTCGCTATCTCTCTTTCTTTCTCACTTCTATCTCTTCTCTCACTCTTACTGCTCTCTTTCTTTCTCATTTCCCTCCTTGTTGTTTAGTCTTCTCTCTTTCCTTCTCTCAATTTTTCCTCAGTCTCTCTTTCTCTTTCATGTTTCACATCTAATCTCATCAATCTCTCTCTGTCTCCCTCTCTTCTCTCTTTTCTCTTTCTCTCTTACTGTTTCACTATCTCTCTTTCTTTCTCTCTTCTCTTACTCTTACTACTTCTTCTCTCTTTCTTTCTCAATTCTCTCTTTCTTATTGTTTCACCTTCTCTCATTACTTCTCTCAATTTTTCCTCTTTCTCTCTTTCTCTTTCATCTCATCTCATCTCATCTCATCTCTCTCTCTCTCTCTCTCTCTCTCTCTCTCTCTCTCTCTCTCTCTCTCTCTTCCTGTTTCGCTATCTCTCTTTGTTTCTCTGTTGTCTCTTCTTCTCTCACACTTACTATTTCTTCTTCTCCCTTTCTTTCTCACATCTCTCTTTCTTGTTGTTTCGTCATTTCTCTTTCCTTCTCTCAATTTTTCCTCTATCCCTCTTTCTCTTTCGTGCTTCTCATCTCATCTCTCTCTCTCTCTTACTATTTCGCTATCTCTCTTCTCAGTTGTCTCTTCTTCTCTCTCTCTTACTGTTTCTTCTTCTATCTTTCTTTCTCACTTCTCTCTTTCTTGTTGTTTCGCCTTCTCTCAATTTTTCCTCTGTCTCTCTTTCTCTTTCATCACTCTTATCTCATCTCATCTCTCTCTCTCTCTCTCTCTCTCTCTCTCTCTCTCTCTCTTTCTGTTTCGCTATCTCTCTTTCTTTCTCAGTTGTCTCTTCTTCTCTCACTCTTACTGTTTCTTCTTCACCCTTTCTTTCTCTCACCTCTCTTTCTTCTCTCACTCTTACTATTTTTCTCTCAATTTTTCCTTTGTCTCTCTTTCTCTTTCATCACTCTTGTTGGGTGATGATTTTATCCTCAGCACTGTTATACTTAGTGGGAAATGATTTTGTCTTCAGCACTGACCGTAAGCTCAGTAGCCTCGTGCTCTGTACCTATCTGAAGATTTGAAGATCCCAAAACCCTATCTTGATTGATGAACCATTCCCGTGTAGTTGTTTTATCTCTGAGGTTTCAGACTCAGTAGACACTCTGCTCTGGTTAAGGCGGTCAGTAGCTTATCAGCCTCAGCACCAGAAGTAGAAGACTCGTATTTCATCGGACTCGGCGGGAGCAAGATATCGAAGGAGTCGGTAGAGCCCGAACTCGCCGGGAGTAGTTCATCGAACTCGTAGCCGACCATCGCAGAGTACCCTCAGCTGTCTCTCTACTGAATGAAGATCAGACTCAGCAACGGCAGACAGTCTTCTAAACTGTCAGACACCTTCTTGAATATACAATCAGTATTGTCAAGTACGAGGAAAAGAGAAGTCAGCTTCAATATGCCTCGAAGTCTGTTCCATCTCAACCACTCCATAATCCTCGACAAATGACAAGTATACACGTGTCTCTACCTACTAAAGCTGCAAGTCAACATATTTCCGTAAAAAGGAGGGAAAGGACAATCATTACATCCTTCAAAAAGAGTCGTTAGCTACCAAAAGAGAGAGAAAGGAAGATCGTCTCCAACGGATCTTTTCCAATCTCTGTTCTATAAATAGAGGGACATTTCAAGCCTTGAAAGAGAAGTGAAGAGGAAACAAGAGAGAGAGACGAATGCGCATAAGCTTAACGACGAAAACAAAAACAAGCATTCAAACGAGCTAGAACCAGAAAACCCTAAGTCTTCCGCAAGAATTTAAAGATCTATCTCCGGCGAAAGACTACCTTCTCAGCTCATAGCCTCTAGTATCCAAATCGACGATACACGAACCTAAAGCTTATTTCAGCTGTTCGTCGATCTAGAAGCCACTCTCTCATTCCCTATCCCTCTAACCCTAAGCTCAACAGAATGTACTTATAGCTTAGACGAAGGAGTTCATATTTGAACCCAATCCTTATTGTAAAAGGACTCCTTCATAGTTGGAGAAGTTTGTCAAACACTTTAGTTTGATGCCTTTGTAAATCGGGACTTGGTCGATATAATCCCCAAGCCACGGCTTTGTCCTCGTGCACAAGCCGACCGAGACTAACTCAGTATAATAAATAGCCTCTCGAACGTTTCGGGACAAGTGGACGTAGGATCGATTGATATCCGAACCACTTTAAAAATCCGTGTCTTGTTATTGCTTTACGATTCTTGTTGCATTGATTTTACTTGTTCATACCGAAAACCTACTTTAAAATCATACAATCGTCTCAAGATATCTTGAATCGTCTATTTGCTTTGAACCGAGACTTGCTAAAACGGTTTTTCCACTCAACTGATTTGGGCCTACACTTTTCCGCACCGCTGAACTCTACCTATTTGATACTGAATTCTGACTCAATCAGGTAGCAGATCTCGGTAGAGTCAGACTCTTTGCCACACACGATTCGCAATGCTATTTGGTCTGCTTTGAATTATTTCAAGACGGCACTTTCTCGAACAGATCGTTCGTGTTCGAAGTTGAGAAAATCGGAGTCGGTGTATTCACCCCCCCTCTACACTGACTGTACACTCGGGACCAACAACTCTCATCTCATCTCATCTCTCTCTCTCTCTCTCTCTCTCTCTCTCTCTCTCTCTCTCTCTCTCTCTCTCTCTCTCTCTCTCTCGCTTATCTCTCTTTCTTTCTCACTTCTATCTCTTCTCTCACTCTTACTGTTTCTTCTTCTCTCTTTCTTTCTCATTTCTCTCTTTGTTGTTTAGCTTCTATCATTTTCCTCGGTCTCTCTTTCTCTTTCATATTTCTCATCTCATCTCATCTCTCTCCCTCTCCCTCTCCCTCTCCCTCTCCCTCTCTCTCTCTCTCTCTCTCTCTCTCTCTCTCTCTTCTTGTTTTGCTATCTCTCTTTCTTTCTCTCTTCTCTTACTCTTACTATTTCTTCTTCTCTCTTTCTTTCTCACTTCTCTCTTTCTTATTGTTTTGCCTTCTCTCTTTACTTCTCTGAGTTTTTCCTCTGTCTCACTTTCTCTTTCACCACTCTCATCTCATCTCATCTCATCTTATCTCATCTCTCTCTCTCTCTCTTACTGTTTCGCTATCTCTCTTTCTTTCTTAGTTGTCTCTTCTTCTCTCACTCTTACTATTTCTTCTTCTCGCTTTCTTTCTCACATCTCTCTTTCTTATTGTTTTGCCTTCTCTATTTCCTTCTCTTAATTTTTCCTTTTTCTCTCTTTCTCTTTCATCACTCTCATCTCATCTCCTCTCTCTCTCTCTCTCTCTCTCTCTCTCTCTCTCTCTCTCTCTCTCTCTCTCTCTCTCTCTCTCTCTCTCTCTCTCTTACTGTTTCGCTATCTCTCTTTCTGTTGGGTTATGAGTCAGTGATTGATTATATCATCACTTAGAGGGTACTTTGAACTCTCATCAGTTGTTCATGTATTATTACTTATTTCGGTAATGGGGGAAATTATAGTATTTTATCGCTAAAGAATTGAAGATCCCAAAACCTTGTCTTGTACCTTCAGTGTGTTATCTTTCGGACTAGATGATGTAATAGGCTAGACTGTTCTTATTTTTGTTATCTGTTTTTGTCTAAGTCCTGTAAGGGGTATTTGTTGGTCTGATCATCAGTAGGAAGTTAAATTCCAGAACCCCATGTCATCAGTGTGTAAGAGCTCGTGTTCTTAGGTCTCCAGCTGACCATTATCAGTAGAAGATCTCTATCAGCTGACCTCCAGTGAAGACACAGTATAGAGCTCAGTTCCTTCAGAGTCACCAGCTGACTGCTCTCAGTAGAAGACCTTTTATCAGCCGACTCAGATAAAGTAGTCAGTACGATCGTGCCAGATCTATTGTATCCGACAAGAAACAACGACCCAACTTTTAATGTCATTCTAAAGTCAGTAGAGGATCATACGAGGATGAGTGAGAGTCAACTTAGATGAAGACTGATGTCTGACAAGTCTCACCTACCACAAACCTCGACCAATGAGAAGCATCCTAAGCTTTACCTGCTCTGCAACTAAAGCTGCTCTCATGGCCGTTTTCCTTGGACGTTTGTGACACGTGGCATCGTCTTCTCCAACGGACAAATGCCTAGGTCACGACTATAAATAGAGAAGCATTTCCAAGCTCAACGCACGGGATATCAAAAGAGAATACACGCTCAAGCATTCAAACTCTCTAGCGCATTCACGACGATCCAGCAAAGAACTTGCCTAGTTGAAAATCTTTAGTTCTTCTCTCTAGAGTTTCTTTAGATCCCTCTTCTCTATCTAAGCTCAATTGTACATCCCTAGCTTAGAACCTTTAAAGGAGTTCACTTTCCGTGACTGTTCTTATTGTAAGAACTCCTTCATAGTTGGAGAAAATCCCCTCCCCTTCAAACTTCAGTTTGATTTGTAAAGTTGCTAAGGATTATAACTTAGAAGGGTCTGTCCAGCGCACAGATACCTTGTTGAGGCTTGCTCAGATTAATCAACAAGATCTCCTGTTCAGCAGGACCGTGGACGTATGATCTTGCTTACCCGAACTACGTTAAAAATTGCTTGTGTTATTTACTATTTTATTACATCGCTTTCAAACCGATTTACAAACTCATACTTTGCATAAAATGTATTTAAAAGTGCACCAGCCAAAACAGATTTGGTTTGTTAAAATACGTTTTCAAATCGAGATGAAGTCTGTTGGGCCCTACACTTATCTGCACTAACTCTTCGCCTGAGGTTTGAATACTAACAAAAGTCAGTAGGATAAACTCAGTAGTTGAGTCACTCTGACCCGCAATTAGAAGGTTACTATTTGGTACTATTCATCATCGCAACATACAGCTCAGTTGTCCTTCGCATTTGAGGAAAAACTTGTAGTCAGGTGTATTCACCTCCCCCCTCTACACTTGGCACTAGTCGCCGGACTAACAATTGGTATCAGAGCCTCGGTGTTCTCCTGATCATCGTTTCTAAAACTACTGATCTACTCGAACAGATCCTAAAAATGTTTTTCACTGCACAAGCATCTCTTCATACATTCTTATACTCTCATCTATAATGTCTGATATGTCAGGTATACGGATGGTGCTGATGTTCTCTGTAGAGAACTATACGGTATGGTGCGTGAGAATTGAGGCGCACCTTTCATCGCTGCACGACAGCATGACATATGTCATTGAGACAGGACCCATCATTCCCATGATCGAAAACGTTCAATATACCGTTGTGGGAGGTGTAGGAGCACAGACTGGTGCTAAGGTTGCCAAAGACAAATCCGCCTTCACACCAGAAAAGAAGAAGTTGCACAACCTCGACCGAGTAGCGCGGAATGCAATCCTGACAATGCTCAGCGATTCACACCTCGGGAGGGTGCAAGACTACAAAATGGCTAAAGAACTTTGGGATGCCCTGGCGGTACTGAGCCAAGGAACCCCGCAGATCAAAGAAAATAAGCTTGAGCTAGAGCTTCAAAAGGTTGACACCTTTGCCATAGAGCCCAATGAAACCATTGACGAGCTTAGCGTCAGATTCACCAATCAGATCAATGTGATCAATGGGCTGGGGAGAACGTTCACCAACAAAGAGATGAACACCAAGATCTTGACAGCGTTGCCTCGATTGAAGTGGCTTCCTTAAGCTACTTATTTACGTCGCTCAGATCTTAATGCTTTAACTCCTGATGTTATCTTTTCAGAACAGAAGATGGAGGAGTTCGAGCACAGTCTACCCCAAAGATGCTCAAGTGCTCCAGCTGACACTCAAATAGATCATGCTTTCAAAGCAACAGTCAGCAAATCTGGAGCTAACGCCATTTCTACCAGCAAGGCAGTAGCTGCTTCAGATGCTAAGTCTTCTGAGACTCCTGATACTGACCGTCTTGCGCTTATGGCTCTCAAATATCAAAGGGAGAAGGAGAGATTCAGAAAGCTGAAGAAATATCATCGAGATTCTCCCTCAGGTAAGAAAGATCATCGTAAAAGGGAAGAATCTAAACATTCTCCTTATTGCAGGAACACAAAACCTGCTGCTAGTCCATCCAACAGCTCAACTGGAAAAGGTGGAAGAGTAACTGTGTGCTACAACTGCAAGAAAGAGGGACATTTCCAGTACGATTGTCCTGAGCTCACAGCTGCTCAGCGAGCAGAATGGCAGGCCAGACGCAAGAAATTTGCCCAAAGAAGGCAAGCCTACATTGCCGGAGAGCTGTCCGACGACTCAATTGAGGAAGATACCTTCATGTATTCTTCTAAAGATGAAGCTACATTTATTGCCGTTGAGGTCAGAGAAACAGATCCTGAATCAACGACTAAATATTGTCTGATGGCCGGAGAAGAGGCTGAGGTAAATTCAAAACTTATTATAACCTCCTCTTCACAGAGCACACACGACACGTGCTCAGCTACAGATGAACCTCTAGACTTGGTGCAAGCATATGACGATCTACTAGAGGAGCAGATTCAGTTAAGCAGAGAGTTCAGCATAACTGTTCAGGAACTGGAACAAGTAAAGGCTGAAAACCAAAGAATTTCTTCTGATTGTCAGGTCTCTACTGATTCAGAAATTCTAGTTGTGAGACTGAAGGAAGAGATTGAATCTCTTATGACTAAGTATGAGCTTCAAGAAACTCAGATTTCAGTTTTGACTAAGGATAATTCTGAGAAAGATATTGAGATGGCCAGACTCAATCAGAAGCTCGCAGAGGTTGAGAAGGACTATGAATCACTTCGAAAAAGTGATGAGGTTTGGCGAGGACTGCTGAGTGAACAGTACCAAAGAGAATTTGGAAAGCATGCTCAGAGCTCAGAGGCCACCAGTCATGAAAGAAGGACTTGACTACTCTCATAAAGCTTCTACCTCTACTTCAAAGAGCTGAGAAATGCTGGCTAATAGGTTCGTCAGAGGGAAAGTTCAGATCTTTAAACCAACAACTCAGGCGAAAAATAAACAGAAGATGACTGCACCTCAGCCGAGCAACAAGAAACAACTGACCAAAGGTTCTAGCCCCAGAACACCACGATCAAATTCAGGGGGAACTAAGAAGGTCAGGTGGGCAGAGCAGTATGGCGAGCCACTGTATGAGCACCCAGCATAGTTTGGTTCGTACTATTATGAGCCCAAGGTCAGGAGGAGCACAAAGCCTCAGAAGAAGAAAGCTCCTAAACCCAAAACTGCCAGGAAGTCAGTATCTCCAGGTCCAGTGGAGAAAAAGACTAACAAGGTTCAGAAAAAGAAGATGTCTGAGACTTCTAAGGTCGCAAGACAGATTTGGGTCGCGAAATCACCGACTAATGCTTAAGGACCCAAACTAAACCAAAGGGTACCTAAAAATGTTTCTATTTTGCAGGTGCATAAGGACCCTTGGATCGTGGACAATGGCTGCTCGAGACATATGACTTATCAGAAGAGCCTGCTGAACAATTACGTGCAAGAAGATGGTCCCAGATTTGAGTTTGGGGACAACTCTAATGGCTATACAAGGGGATATGGAATACTGAACATTGGGACTGCTTCAGTTCCAAGAGTAACATATGTTGGAGGACTTTACCATAATCTCCTTTCTATCAGTCAATTCTTTGATAATCTGAATAGAGTTATCTTTGACGCTAGTTTCTATGATGTTGTTGATAAATCTACAGGGAAAACAATGTTCTCAGGTTCGCGAAAGAAGAACATCTACGTTGCAAATTGGAACACCGCTAAACCTGAGGCTTGCTTGTTTGCTCAGACGAAATCTAGTGATAAAACAAGATGGCTGTGGCACAAGAGACTCAGTCACCTGAACTTCAAGGCAATGAACAAGCTAGCCAAGAACTCTAAAGTCAGAGGACTGCCCAACGAAGCTTTTATGAAAGACAGAAATTGTGAAGCGTGTTTGGAGGGAAAGCAGACAAAGAAAAGCAATCCACCAATTCCGTCGCCTTCCACTGATGGAATCCTTCAACTGCTCCACATGGACTTGTTTGGGCCAGTTTCTCCAGTGACTATAAGAGGCAAGAACTATGCCCTTGTCGTTATTGACGATTGTTCAAGATATACATGGGTCATCTTCATAGCCAACAAATCTGATGTCAAGACTGAGCTGCCAATACTGCTGAAGAAACTCAGTATGGAGAAAGACATCAAGATTCAAAGAATTCGCTCAGATAGAGGGACAGAATTCCTTAACTCAGTTGATAAAGAGTACTGCGATAAGGAGGGGATTCAGCACGAGACTTCAGCAGCTCGCACCCCTCAGTAGAACGGACTTGCTGAATGGAAGAACAGAACACTAAAAGAAGCAGCTAGAACGCTCCTAGCAGACTCTGGACTACCCTCAAAATTCTGGGCTGATGCTACTGACACCGCCTGTTACACTCAGAACAGCTCACTACTTACAAAACAACACATGAAGACGCCATACGAACTGTGGAAAGGGAGAATTCCTTCTATTTCTCATTTTCATATTTTTTGCTGTCCTTGATTTATCCACAATAACGGGAAGGATCAGTTAAAGCTCTTTGATAGAAAATCTGATCAAGGAGTATTCTTAGGATACTCTCGAGTCAGTAAAGCCTTCAGGGTCTTTAACTACCTGACCCTTTGCGTGGAGGAAATCCCTCATGTTATTTTTGGTGAGTTTGTTACTGAGGATAGGAAAGCTGAGAAGACAAATCCTGAAGATGTCAGCAGCAAGCTACAGGATCTCATACTGAACAACAAAGTAGAGAAGATCCATCATTGTTGGGATGATGTGTCAGACGAAGAAGAAATTCAGACCCATCCCGCAAGCACTGTAGCTGACCTGGTTGATTCTACTGAACATAATCAACATCAGGTAACAATGGTCGATGAAGAAGCCCAAGTGGTAACTGAGGTCTCTACTGAGAATATAAACTCAGGGGGAACAACTAATGTTCCTAAGCTAAATGCCCCTAAACCTAGAAACTCAGTAGATCCTAACCTTCTTACTGAATTGCTTCAATCACATAACAACACTACTGAAATGCATAACACTCCTGTTGACTGTACAAAAGTAATCTCAGAATAAGAATCCAAACTCAGACGTTCGTGGCTAGACGCTCACTCTTCTGATCTAATTATTAGAGATCCATCAGCAGCACTAAGGACAAGATCCAGACTAAGCTAAGGAGAAACTGCTCTCTACTCATGTTTCTTGTCTACTGAAGAACCTCAGACTATAGAGGATGCTCTCAATGATGCTGACTGGATCATTGCCATGCAAGAGGAGCTGAACCAGTTTGTCCGTAACAAAGTTTGGGACCTTGTTGACAGACCTAGACATCAACATGTAATCGGTACTAAGTGGGTCTTCAAGAACAAGCAAGACGAAAACAACGTCATTGTCAGAAACAAGGCTCGACTTGTTGCCAAGGGATACTGTCAAGCAGAGGGAATAGACTTTGACGAAATGTTCGCACCAGTCGCCTGATTGGAAGCTATTCGTCTGTTCCTAGCCTATGCAACACATCAGAGATTTAAATTATATCAAATGGATGTTAAGTCAACGTTTCTAAATGGCGTGCTGAAGGAAGAAGTCTACGTGGAACAACTGCCCGGCTTTCAGCAGGGACATCAGGTGTACAGACTTCGGAAAGCTCTGTATGGTTACCCTATCAGACTTTCTTCTTCAGAAAGGTTTTCAGAAGGGGACACTAGATCTCACTCTGTTCAACATTAAGTCAGGCGATGACATTCTACTAGTGCAGATCTACGTGGACGACATCATTTTCAGTTGCAGGAACGTTACTATATGTCAACAATTCGAGAAAATGATGAAGGAAAAGTTCGAGATGTCCATGATGGGGGAGATGAACTACTTTCTTGGATTTCAAGTGAAGCAATCACCTGACGCAATATTCATCAACCAAGCAAAATATAGTCGAGACCTCCTGAAAAGATTCGGCTGCGACTCAAACAAGCCAGTCAAGATCCCTATGAACACAAATTTTAAAATCGATCTAGACAAAGAGGGAGCTTCTTAACTCTATGATTATAGAGCTATTATTAATTCTTTATTATATTTAATAGCAAGCAGACCTGACATAACTTATGTTGTAGGTGTGTATGGGTACGATTGCAGGCGAATCCCAAGCGAAGTCATCTTGACTCAGCGAAGAAGATTCTGCGATATCTAAAAGGAACACCTGACGCAGGCTATGGTGTCCTGCTGATGATAATTTAATTCTAACAGGTTATTCTGATGCTGATTATGTAGGATGCAGGATAGATCAAAAGTCAACTTCCGGAACATGTCAGTTCCTAAGCAGCAAGCTAATATCATGGTTTTTAAAGAAACAACATTCAATGGCGACGTCCACTACTGAAGCTGAGTACATGGATGATGGAAGTTGTTGTGCCCAAATCCTTTAGTTTCAACAACAACTGCGAGACTATGGAATTACTCAAGCTGAAGTGCCCATCTACTGCTATTCCACCAGTGCGATTGCAATAACTCAGAATCCATTTTTCCATATGAGATGCAAGCACGTGGACATTCGACACCACTTCATCAGAGACCATGTCGAGAAGAAGGATATCAGTATGGAGAAAATCCATACTGACAAGCAAAGGGCAGACATACTGACCAAACCGCTAGCCGAGAACAGATTCAGAGAACTATCAGTTGAGCTAGGTCTACTGGATCCTACTGACTCGAATCAGTAAGAAAATTCAGTATGACAGGTCAGAAGTCAGACTCAGTACTTTGATTTAGTAGGGTGAATCATACAGTACACAGTAAGGGGGAACATGGTGCCTTCAGTACTACGAAGATTCTCCTGAGTCGATTCGGTAAATAGTTGATCGTAAAAGTTCAGCTGAAGAGGTTTGCGTATTTAGATTCTTTAATATTCTCATAAGTATGCTCGCATTTAATAACTCAGTCGTTTGCATTCAATGGCATGACTTGCATTTATTTCCCGCCATAAATTTTTAAGGATTAAGTCAGTAGAAATCGTACTCATTTAAAATACTTTATCCTTTAATGTTGCCTGCAACGCATTTAATGCATGTCTTCTCACTTTACTCTAACTGTGCATATCTTACGTGGGTCTAGTTTAGAGGTGGCTAAGTAATCATTCCTTTTATAAAATTAAATCTCAACCATCCCAGAAAAGCGAGATTTTATACTAACCTTCCGATCTAAAAACCCTTGATATTCAAATCTTATAAAATCTTACCCTTTTCTCTCTAAACGCACTTTTCGCCATTTACGCATCTAGAGCTTTTCGATCATCTGTGTTCACTGCATTCTGTTGACTGCCTTCATCTTTCTTAAGCTCTTCGATTACGGTAAATTTTCCTATTTATCTGCAATCTTGAACTAACATACTCTATTTTTTAGTGCTAACATATTTTTTGCAGATTCCTGTTTTAATGGCGACCGTTTCGACCCCATCAAACATCGAGGAGATCATACTCTCCAGGGTTCTATTCGAACCCACGATGATGTTCCTCTAGGCGGAACTTCCATATATAGAGCCGGTATTCTCTACTCTTGAGGCATCGGGTTTAAAGTTTCTGTTGACGAAGCACCCGAAGGCGTACCTACCCCAGCAGGTGGCCGAGTTTTACTTCAACCTGCGGTCTGTGGAGGATACAGATGCAGAGGTAACCGTTATAGGTTACATGAGGGAGGTTGCCCCCCATGAGTGGGAAGCCAGCCGTGCCGACATCAGCGTAATGGAGGCTTTGAAGTCCGTATTTGAGTTGCCGGACTCTGAGATTTCTTCTGTAGGATACAAGGAGAAAGCCCTCAATGACTACGTCCGTCGCTTCTGCGGACGTGATGATATCTCTTTCAAATCCGCCCTACCGAAGAACCAACTCCTTCCGGAGTATCGGGGCCTCGCCTACATCGTCATTCACACCTTGACGAGCGCCGCCAGTTCTTTTGATCAGCTGTCTAAGCCTCGACTCCAAATCATGATGGCTATTGTCGATGGAGTCCAGGTGAACTGGGCTAAGTTCCTTATGGCTGAGCTGAAGGCTCAGGCACAGAAGTTTGCATCCATAGAGTCAGAAGAGAGGAGACTAATTAGTGTGGGCAAACTACTGTACGGGACGAAGGTGTCCATTATGATTGAGGATTCCGTGATGAATCACGCCTCATTTGCTGACTCAAAGTACTTCGACTACAAGCTGATAAAATTCAAGACAAAATCAGTGGCCAAAAAGTCTATCGGGCGTGGAGCTACTGAGCTCAAACGATCATCTACTGATCTGCCTCCACGTGTCGATCAGCCGAAGAGAAAGAAGCTCTCCAAGGCTGGAGCTTCTAAAGCTCCTTCCAAGCCTGCTTCCCCTCCACCCCCTCAGGAGGAAGAACTACTGGAGGCTGATACTGGCATAGAGCGTGCCACCTTGAAGATCAAGGTTCAGCGGGTCAGTACTGAGGAGACTCAGCCAGAAGAAGCTGATGAGCTGGCTGTTAAGGTTTCCTCAGAACAATCGTCGACAGTTCAGATGAACCGTCTCCGTGCTACGAGAGAGGTCGCTGAACACATTCCTGAGATTGCCCAACATTAGGACCCTGTCGACATTGCGATCAGGGCAAGGACACAGATGCTATTGCGTTTCCTCAACTGGGATATTCTTGCAGATCTTATCCAACAGCACTCTGCATTGTCCCTACTGGCCGAGGAGCGAAGTCTTCAATCGGCAATCGGGTTTGGGAACCCGCCGATATAGCCTCGTTTGAGGACCTACGCTCTGCCATGCTTTATCTCTTAGAGCTCAGGTCCTCCCCGTAGGTCGCTAGGAGCCCATCGCTGCCTTCTCATCACGACGTTGGTGATGATGATCAGGCACCCAAGGATGCAGAACAGAGAGATTCTGCTGAGGGAAAAACTCCCAACGAGAAGGGCGAATCACCACCTCCACCTCCAGAATCAGGTGTCGCCCCCGTTGCTTCATCCTCAAGGAAGCAACAACTCGCTGCCTTTGAGCAGAGGCTCGGAACCTCATCCTATCAGATAAAACCTATAGGTTCCGTTTCCTCTAAGTCCGTCAACCGAGCTATTAGGAAGCAAGGAGACAAGAATCGTCTCCTGGGGTGTCTATCTCAAGTGGGCACAGTACACAAAAGCTCAGACGAAGAAGGTTGACGAACTAGCTAGCACAGTCAAGAAGGTCTCGGACGCTCCTACTCCAAATATTCAGGAGATCATTAAGACTGCGCTAGCAGCTCAGAAGGCAGACTTGGCCGCTCAATGTCAAAAGTTGCTCGAAGCCCACCAGAAGATATTCGCTGAGCAATTGTCTGCGAGCCTGACCACAGTCCAGAAGACGATGGATGAGCACAACAGGATGGCCACCTCCAGTGTCCAAAACGCCTTAGAAACTCAGGCGGCCGCCCTGAAGCTTATTCAGAAAGAGATAACTGATTCCCACGATGCATCGGTTCTAAAGCAAAGAAATGAAACAGAGGCCTAAATCCGCCAAATCCACAAGGATCAGGAAGACGACTAATTCCACTATTGCGATGCCGTTGGAGATTTCAACACTACCTCCACTTTTATCAAGACTGATGTCTACGACCTTCAGCGTGAAGTAGCAGCTATCAAAGCTCACTTGTCCCCGGCTGGTGATGATGCCAAAAAGGGGGAAGGAAGAGCTGAGCAGGTGGTGGGTCAGTCTACTAAGAGGGAAACGATTAAGGGGGAAATTTCAGCTCAGGCTGGAATGAGCTCCGTCCCCCCTCCCGAAGTCTAAATCCCTTCTGTCCAAATTCAGTCAGAGGCGCAGCCCTCTGAAACTCAGTTGCCCGAGCAGGTCGGAGGATCAAGTGAAGGATCCTCGGCTCAGGTGCAGCATATTGAGGAGATTGCGACATTTGTTGATCAGGAGGATGAGCCCCTGCCGACTCAAAGGCCCGGGAAGGAGAAAGCCACTGAAAGCACTCCACCTCCTTCCCCGATGCCCAAATTCAAATCAAGGGAAGAGCAGGAGGAACATGATAAGAGGGTGGCTCAGCAACTCCAAGATCAAATCGATTATGAGCTGAGGATGGAAGAAGAAGCTCAGTTGAAAAGGAAGAAGAAAGTGCATAGGGTCAGGATCTCCAAGAGTCAGGTGAAGCTGATATTGGATCAACAAAAGAAGAAGGCTCAGTTTTCTACTGCTACTGAGCCTGCTGAGGACTCAGAAACGGACACAATGCCCCTTGCTCAGAGGATGAAGAATATTCCCAAACTCACACCTGAGCAGGAGGCAGAGGACAAAGCAACATGGGATGCTTTGCAGCAAGGGCTGAACCTAACCTCAGGTCGAGGGACTAAAGAGCTGCAACATTAAGGGAGAAGAAAAGGCAAGAAGATCTGGCTAAAATTATTGATCTTACTGAACGAATTGCCAGAGAGCCAATATTCGATAGGAGCAAGCAGATACCCTGGACGTCCAAGTTCTTCCGGCGTGGTTCCCAAAAGCCTCATCTCAAGAAGACTCCGCACCGCCGTGTAAACAAGTGGATTTCATGGAATCTGAACGAAGAATGGGAGCAGATGAAGATAGATTTTATCAAAGCATACTACGTATGGCAATGCTATCCTGCTGAAGTGTCGCCCGCTGAGCTATTTGATGAGTTCATATATCAGTACAACGCGAACTTCAGGGTGCAGATCAAGCTTCTATTATTCAAGGAAAAGCTGCCCTTCACTGCTCCTGCCTATCGACAACTAAGTCCTCCCATGACAACTCAATGTGTTATTATCTACATGAAGGAGATAGAGGAGGAGGTTGAGACTGCTGCACGCCACAACGATTTGGATCTTATGCAGCCATGCGATCTCATTCCCATCCAAGCCCTTAGAGAGAGGATCTACAAATCATACGGGTTGGATGCTCCAGCTACTAAGTCTGTGGATTTCAAGGCAAAGATCAAGAAGTTCAGACGCTAGTAGTATTTCCTATCTTCTGATGTATATAGCTTAGACTGATGTAATCTCACTTCCATATATAATATATCAATTCTTTGCTTGGCCAGACAACTACTCATTGTCTCGTGGCTATGTTTTTATTGTTCATCACAACTGATCACTAAAGTGATCTGACACACACACATAACATTTCTTTCTTCTGAAATGCCTATCTTTTATCTGTTGATTACCCTGTTTTCACTGCTCAGTTTTTACTAAAGTCTCTTGGGTCAGTAGTTTAGAACTTAGTGGTTTTGGCATCATCAATTATGGGGAAATTGTTGGGTTATGAGTCAGTGATTGATTAGATCGTCACTTAGAGGGTACTTTGAACTGTCATCAGTAGTTCATGTATTATTACTTAATTCGGTAATGGGGGAAATTGTAGTGTTTTATCGCTATAGAATTGAAGATCTCGAAACCTTGTCTTGTATCCTCAGTGTGTTGGTCTGAACTTCAGTAGGAAGTTAAATTCCAGAACCCCATGTCATCAGTCTGTAAGAGCTCGTGTTCTCAGGTCTCCAGCTGACCATTATCAGTAGAAGATCTCTATCAGTTGACTGCCAGTGAAGACACAGTATAGAGCTCAGTTCCTTCAGAGTCACCAGCTGACTGCTCTCAGTGGAAGACCTTTTATCAGCCGACTCAGATGAAGAAGTCAGTACGATCATGCCAGATCTACTGTATCCGATAGGAAACAACTACCCGACTTTTAATATCATTCAAAAGTCAGCAGAGGATCATACGAGGATGAGTGAGAGTCAACTCAGATGAAAACTGATGTCTGACAAGTCTCACCTACCACAAACCTCGACCAATGAGAAGCATCCAAAGCTTTACCTGCTCTGCAACTAAAGCTGCTCTCATGGACAAGGACCAACCACTCTGCAACGCTACTTCAAAAATTATGGCCGTTTTCCTTGGACGTTTGTGAAACGTGGCATCGTCTTCTCCAACGGACAAATGTCTGGGTTACGACTATAAATAGAGAAGCATTTCCGAGCTCAACGCACGGGATATCAAAAGGGAATACACACTCAAGCATTCAAACTCTCTAGCGCATTCACGACGATCCAGCGAAGAACTTGCTTAGTTGAAAATCTTTAGTTCTTCTCTCTAGAGTTTCTTTAGATCCCTCTTCTCTATATAAGCTCAAGTGTTACATCCATAGCTTAGAACCTTCGAAGGAGTTCACTTTTCGTGATTGTTCTTATTGTAAGAACTCCTTCATAGTTGGAGAAAATCCCCTCCCCTTCAAACTTCGGTTTGATTTGTAAAGTCGCTAAGGACTATAACTTAGAAGGGTCTGTCCAGCGCACAGATACCTTGTTGAGGCTTGCTCAGATTAATCAACAAGACCTCCTGTTCAGTAGGACCGTGGACGTAGGATCTTGCGTATCCGAACCACATTAAAAATTGTTTGTGTTATTTACTGTTTTATTGCATCGCTTTCAAACCGATTTACAAACTCATACTTTGCATAAAAAGTATTTAAAAGTGCACCAGCCAAGACAGATTTGGTTTGTTAAAACACGTTTTCAAATCGACGAAGTCTATCGGGCCATACATTTATCCGCACTAACTCTTCGCCTGAAGTTTTAATACTGACAAAAGTAAGTAGAATAAACTCAGTAGTTGAGTCATGCTGACCCGCGATCGGAAGGTTACTATTTGGCACTGTTCATCCGTCGCAACATACAGCTCAGATGTCCTTCGCGTTTGAGGAAAAACTTGTAGTCAGGTATATTCACCCCCCCCCCCCCCCCTTCTACACCTGACACTCGTCTCCGGACTAACACTTTCTTTCTCACTTCTATCTCTTCACTCACTCTTACTTTTTCTTCTTCTCTCTTTTTTCTCACTTTTGTCTTTCCTGTTTAGCTTCTCTCAATTTTTCCTCGGTCTCTCTTTCTCTTTCATGTTTCTCATCTCATCTCTCACCCTCTCCCTCTCCCTCTCTCTCTCTCTCTCTCCCTCTCTCTCTCTCTCTGTTACTGTTTCGCTATCTTTCTTTCTTTCTCTCTTCTCTTACTCTTACTATTTCTTCTTCTCTCTTTCTTTCTCACTTCTCTCTTTCTTATTGTTTCGTCTTCTCTCTTTCCTTCTCTCAATTTTTCCTCTGTCTCACTTTCTCTTTCTCCACTCTCATCTCATCTTATCTCATCTCTCTCTATCTCTCTCTCTCTCTCTCTCTCTCTCTCTCTCTCTCTCTCTCTCTCTCTCTCTCTCTCTCTCTTATGGTTTCGCTATCTCTCTTTCTTTCTCAGTTATCTCTTCTTCTCTCACTCATAATGTTTCTTCTTCTCCCTTTCTTTCTCACATCTCGCTTTCTTGGTGTTTCGCCTTCTTTCTTTCTTTCTCTCAATTTTTCCTCTTTCTCTCTTTCTCTTTCATCACTCTCATCACATCTTATCTCTCTCTCTCTCTCTTACTGTTTCGCTATATCTCTTTCTTTCTCAGTTGTCTCTTCTTCTCTCACTCTTACTGTTTTTTCTTCTCCCTTTCTTTCTCACAACTCTCTTTCTTACATTTTTGCCTTTTCTCTTTCCTTCTCTCAATTTTTCCTCTATCTCTCTTTATCTTTCATCACTCTCATCTCAATTCATCTCTCTCTCTCTCTCTCTCTCTCTCTCTCTCTCTCTCTCTCTCTCTCTCTCTCTCTCTCTCTCTCTCTCTCTCTCTCTCTCTCTCTCTCTCTCTCTCTCTCTCTCTCTGTCTTCTCTTTCTCTTTCATCTCTCTCTCTCTCTCTCTCTCTCTCTCTCTCTCTTACTGTTTCGCTATCTCTCTTTCTTTCTCACTTCTATCTCTTCCCTCACTCTTATTGTTTCTTCTTCTCTCTTTCTTTCTCACATCTCTCTTTCTTATTGTTTCGCCTTCTCTCTTTGCTTCTCTCAATTTTTTCCTCCGTCTCTCTCGCTCTCTCTCTCTCTCTCTCTCTTACTGTTTCGCTATCTCTCTTTCTTTCTCAGTTGTCTCTTCTTCTCTCACTCTTATTGTTTCTTCTTCTCCCTTTCTTTCTAATATCTCTCTTTCTTGTTGTTTCTCCTTTTCTCTTTCCTTCTCTCAAATTTTCCTCTATATCTCTTTCTCTTTCGTGTTTCTCATCTCATCTCTCTCTCTCTCTCTCTCTCTCTTACTGTTTCACTATCTCTTTTTTCTTTCTAACTTCTATCTCTTCTCTCACTCTTACAGTTTCTTCTTCTCTCTTCATTTCTCATTTCTCACTTTGTAGTTTAACCTTCTCTCTTTCCTTCTCTCAATTTTTCCTCGGTCTCTCTTTCTCTTTCATGTTTCACATCTCATCTCATCTCTCTCCCTCTCTCTCTCTCTTACTGTTTCGCTATCTCTTTTTCTTTCTAACTTCTATTCTTATCTCTCTCTTATAGTTTCTTCTTCTCTCTTCCTTTCTCATTTCTCGCTTTGCAGTTTAACCTTCTCTCTTTCCTTCTCTCAATTTTTCCTTGGTCTCTCTTTCTCTTTCATGTTTCACATCTCATCTCATCTCTGTCCCTCTCTCTCTCTCTCTCTTACTGTTTCGCTATCTCTCTTTCTTTCTCTCTTCTCTTACTCTTACTATTTCTTCTTCTCTCTTTCTTTCTCACTTCTCTCTTTCTTATTGTTAGGTGATGATTCAGTCCCCGGTAACAGCGCAAAATATTGGGAGATGATTCAGTCTTCTCAGTTGAAAAAACTAACTCAGTAGCCCTGTGCTCTGAAAACCTACTGAAGATTTGAAGATCCCAAAACTCTATCTTGATTGATGAACCATTCAGTTGGAACTGGTTTTTGTTCTGTCTTTGAGGGTTCAAACTCAGCAGACACTCTGCATCTGGTTCAGGCTCTCAGTTGATTATCTTCCTCAGCACCAGAAGTAGAAGACTCAGTAATATGGACTTAGCAGGAGCAGTATACTGAAAGGAGTCAGTGGAACTGAACTCAGCAGGAGTAGTTCACTGAACTCAGAGCTGATCTTCAGTAGAGCAGACTCAGCAGGAGCATGCTCTTGAATAAGAGATCAGACTCAACAACGGCCAGACAGTCTTCTGACTGTCAGATTCTCTAAAAGTCAAATCTGCAGAGTCAATACGAGGAAGAGAGAAGTCAGCTTCAGATCTCCTTGAAGTCTGTTCTATCTCAACCACTTTTCTGAACCTCGACCAATGACGAGCAACCACCTGTCCTATATCTGTTAAAGCTGCAAGTCAACAACTTTCCAGAAATGGAGGGAAAGGACACTGCTACCATACTTCAAAAGAGCCGTTAGCTACCCAAAAGAGAAAGACAAAGGATCGTCGTCACCAACGGATCTATCCTAATCTCTGCTCTATAAATAGAGGGATAAAATCAAATTGAAGCTCACGAGACCAACGAAAGAACAAGCAGACTCACGAACTAAGAGCATTCAAAGAGCAACTTGAAAAAGCCTAAGTCTTCCGCAAGTAATTCGAAGAGACAATCTCCGGCGAAAGACTACATTTCTGCTCATAGGGAACCAAGCTGAATTAGAATCATACAGCCTCTAGTGTCCAAGCGACTGAACACGAACCCAAAGCTTATACTCAGCTGTTCGACGCTCTAGAAGCCACCTTCTTATTCCCTATCCCTCTAACCTAAGCTCAACTGTTTATATCTATAGCTTAGACGAAGGAGTTCACTTCTGAACTGATCCTTATCGTAAAGGACTCCTTCACTGTTGGAGAGTTTTTCAAACACTCAGTTTGATACCTTGTAAACTGAGACTTGCTTAGTATAAATCTCTAGACCAATGTTTGTCTAGTGTACAAACCGACTGAGACTATCTCAGTATAATACATAGCCTCCTGATCTTTCGGGACAATGGACGTAGGATTGTTGGATCCGAACCACTTTAAAAATCGTTGTGTTCTGTGTTCTTTATTTTACTGTTGCATTGATTTACTGTGCATACTGAAAATATATCTTTCAAATCAATCAACTGAGTTTCAGCAAACTTAATCGACTGCACTAATCTACTGAAACTATTTTGATAAAAACGTTTTCCTAACTCAACTGAATTTGGGCCTACACATTTCCGCACTACTGAATTCTGACTTTAGTCAGCTAGCAGGCCTCAGTAGAGTCAGTCACTCTGCCACGCGATTCAGAACAGCTTATCTGGTCTGCTGAACTTGTTCAGTACGGCACTCTCCTGAAAAGGACTGTTCGCATTTTAAGTTGAGAAATCGATATTCAGATGTATTCACCCCCCCCCCTCCTCTACACCTGAACGTACTCTCGGGACCAACACTTACTGTTTCGCTTTCTCTCTTAACTTCTCTCGATTTTTCCTCTGTCTCTCTTTCTCTTTCATCACTCTCATCTCACCTCATCTCATCTCTCTCTCTCTCTCTCTCTCTCTCTCTCTCTCTCTCTCTCTCTCTCTCTCTCTCTCTCTCTCTCTCTCTCTCTCTCTCTCTCACTGTTTCGCTATCTCTCTTTCTTTATCAGTTGTCTCTTCTTCTCTCATTCTTACTGTTTCTTCTTCTTCCTTTCTTTCTCACATCTCTCTTTCTTGATGTTTCGCCTTTTCTCTTTCCTTCTCTCATTTTTTCTTCTATCTCTCTTTTTCTTTCGTGTTTCTCATCTCATCACTCTCTCTCTCTCTCTCTCTCTCTCTCTCTCTCTCTCTCTCTCTCTCTCTCTCTCTCTCTCTCTCTCTCTCTCTTACTATTTCGCTATCTCTCTTTCTTTCTAACTTCTATCTCTTCTCTCACTCTTATTGTTTCTTCTTCTCTCTTCCTTTCTCATTTCTCGCTTTGCAGTTTAGCCTTCTCTCTTTCCTTCACTCAATTTTTCCTCGGTCTCTGTTTCTCTTTCATGTTTCACATCTCATCTCATCTCTGTCTCTCTCTCTCTCTCTCTCTTAATGTTTCGCTATCTCTCTTTCTTTCGCTCTTCTCTTACTCTTACAATTTCTTCTCTCTTTCTTTCTCACTTCTCTCTTTCTTATTGTTTCGCATTCTCCTTTTACTTCTCTCAATTTATCCTCTTTCTCTCTTTCTCTTTCATCACTCTCATCTCATCTCAGCTCATCTCTCTCTCTCTCTCTCTCTCTCTCTCTCTCTCTCTTACTGTTTCGCTATCTTTCTTTCTCAGTTGTCTCTCCTTCTCTCAACCTTACTGTTTCTTCCTCTCCCTTTGTTTCTCACATCTCTATTTCTTGTTGTTTTGCCTTTTCTCTTTCCTTCTCTCAATTTTTCCTCTATCTCTCTTTCTCTTTCGTGTTTCTCATCTCATCCCTCTCTCTCTCTCTCTCTCTCTCTCTCTCTCTCTCTCTCTCTCTCTCTCTCTCTCTCTCTTACTGTTTCGCTATCTCTCTTTCTTTCTCACTTCTATCTCTTCTCTGACTCTTACTGTTTCTTCTTCTCTCTTTCTTTCTCATTTCTCTCTTTGTTGTTCAGCCTTCTCTCATTTCTTCTCTCGATTTTTCCTCGGTCTCACTTTCTCTTTCATGTATCTCATCTCATCTCATCTCTCTCTCTCTCTCCCCCTCTCTCTCTCTCTCTCCCTTAGTGTTTCGCAATCTCTCGTTCTTTCTCTCTTCTCATACTCTTACTACATCTTCTTCTCTCTTTCTTTCTCACTTCTCTCTTTCTTATTGTTTCGCCTTCTCTCTTTACTTTCTCAATCTTTCCTCTATCTCTCTCTCTCTCTCTCTCTCTCTCTCTCTCTCTCTCTCTCTCTCTCTCTCTCTCTCTCTCTCTCTCTCTCTCTCTCTCTCTCTCTCTCTCTCTCTCTCTTACTGTTTCGCTATCTCTCTTTGTTTCTCACTTCTCTTTCTTCTCACACTCTTACTGTTTCTTCTTCTCTCTTCCTTTCTCATTTCTCTCTTTGCAGTTTAGCCTTCCTTCTTTGCTTCTCTCAATTTTTCCTCGGTCTCTCTTTCTCTTTCTTTTTTCACATCTCATCTCATCTCTCTCTCTCTCTCTCTCTTTCTCTTTCTTTTTTCACATCTCATCTCATCTCTCTCTCTCTCTCTCTCTCTCTCTCTCTCTCTCTCTCTCTCTCTCTCTCTCTCTCTCTCTCTCTCTCTCTCTCTCTCTCTCTCTCTCTGTCTGTCCATCCATAGCAGTCATATCCATTTTACTAAGTTATTCAATAATTCCTTTTAGCTATCGCTTTATTCTAGCCGATCTTAGTATTGGTGTTTTTTTATGGATCGCCTCTTACTGTTTCTTCTTCTCCCTTTCTTTCTCACATCTCTCTTTCTTGTTGTTTCGCCTTTTCTTTTTCTTCTCTCAATTCTTCCTCTGCCTCTCTTTCTCTTTCATCACTGTCATCCCATCTCACCTCATCTCTCTCTCTCTCTCTCTCTCTCTCTCTCTCTCGCTCTCTCTTACTGTTTCGCTATCTCTCTTTCTTTCTCAGTTGTCTCTTCTTCTCTCATTCTTACTTTTTCCTTTCTTTCTGAGTTGTCTCTTCTTCTCTCACTCTTACAATTTCTTCTTCTCCCTTTCTTTCTCACAACTCTCTTTCTTGCAGTTTCACCTTTTCTCTTTCCTTCTCTCAATCTTTCCTCTGTCTCTCTTTCTCTTTCATCACTCTCATCTCATCTCGTCTCTTTCTCTCTCTCTCTCTCTCTTTCTCTCTCTCTCTCTCTCTCTCTCTCTCTCTCTCTCTCTCTCTCTCTCTCTCTCTCTCTCTCTCTCTCTCTCTCTCTCTCTCTCTTACTGTTTCGCTATCTCTCTTTCTTACTCAGTGTCAGTTCTTCTCTGACTCTTACTGTTTCTTCTTCTCCCTTTCTTTCTCACATCTCTCTTTCTTGTTGTTTCGCCTTTTTCTTTTTCTTCTCTCAATTATTCCTCTGTCTCTCTTTCTCTTTCATCACTCTCATCCCATCTCATCTCTCTCTCTCTCTCTCTCTCTCTCTCTCTCTCTCTCTCTCTCTCTCTCTCTCTCTCTCTTACTATTTCGCTATCTCTCTTTCTTTCTCAGTTGTCTCTTCTTCTCTCACTCTTACTTTTTCTTCTCTCTTTCTTTCTCTCTTCTCTCTCTCTTTTTTGTTTTCCAGCTTTTCTCTTTCTTTCTCATTTCTCTCTTTATTGTTTAGCCTTCTGTCTTTTCTTCAAACGATTTTTCCTCGGTCTCTCTTTCTCCTTAATGTATCTCATCTCATATCATCTCTCTCTCCCTCTCTCTCTATCTCTTACTTTTTTGCTCTCTCTCTCTCTCTCTCTCTCTCTCTCTCTCTCTCTCTCTCTCTCACTTACTGTTTCCTCTTCTCTCTTTCATTCTCACATCTCTCTTTCTTATTGTTTCGCCTTCTCTCTTTCCTTCTCTCAATCTTTCCTTTGTCTCTCTTTCTCTTTCATCATTCTCATCTCATCTCATCTCTCTCTCTCTCTTTCTCTCTCTCTCTCTCTTTCTTTCTCAGTTGTCTCTTCATCTCTCACTCTTATTGTTTCTTCTTTCCCTTTCTTTCTCACATCTCTCTTTCTTGTTGTTTCGCCTTTTCTTTTTCTTCTCTCAGTTCTTCCTCTATCTCTCTTTCTCTTTCATCTCTCTCATCCCATCTCATCTCATCTCTCTCTCTCTCTCTCTCTCTCTCTCTCTCTCTCTCTCTCTCTCTCTCTCTCTCTCTCTCTCTTACTGTTTCGCTATCTCTCTTTCTTTCTCAGTTGTCTCTTCTTCTCTCACTCTTAATTTTTCTTCTCTCTTTCTTTCTCTCTTCTCTCTCTTTTTTGTTTTCCGGCTTTTCTCATTCTTTCTCATTTCTCTCTTTGTTGTTTAGCCTTCTTTCTTTTCTTCTCTCGATTTTTCCTCGGTCTCTCTTTCTCCTTCATGTATCTCATCTCATCTCTCTCTCTCTCTCTCTCTCTCTCTCTCTCTCTCCCTCTCTCTCTCTCTCTCTTACTTTTTTACCTATCTCTCTCTCTCTCTCTCTCTCTCTCTCTCTCTCTCTCTCTCTCTCTCTCTCTCTCTCTTACTGTTTCGCTATCACTCTTTCTTTCTCAGTTGTCTCTTCTTCTCTTACTCTTACTTTTTCTTCCTCTCTCTTTCTTTCTCACTTCTCTCTTTCTTGTTGTTTCGCTTTTTCTCTTTCTTTCTCATTTCTCTCTTTGTTGTATAGCCTTCTCTCTTTTCTTCTCTCGATTTTTCCTCGGTCTCTCTCTCTTTCTTGTATCTCATCTCATATCATCTCTCTCTCCCTCTCTCTCTCTCTCTCTCTTACTTTTTCGCTATCTCTCTTTCTCTCTCTCTCTCTCTCTCTCTCTCTCTCTCTCTCTCTCTCTCTCTCTTACTATTTCGCTATCTCTCTTTCTTTCTCAGTTGTCTCTTCTTCTCTCATTCTTACTGTTTCTTCTTCTCCCTTTCTTTCTCACATCTCTCTTTCTTCTTGTTTTGCCTTTTCTCTGTCTTTCTCTTTCGTGTGTCTCATCTCATCTCTCTCTCTCTGTCTCTCTCTCTCTCTCTCTCTCTCTCTCTCTCTCTCTCTCTCTCTCTCCTCTCTCTCTCTCTCTCTCTCTCTCTCTCTCTCTCTCTCTCTCTCTCTCTCTTTCTCTCTCTCTCTCTTTCTTTCTCACTTCTGTCTCCTCACTCACTCTTACTGTTTCTTCTTCCCTCTTTCTTTCTCATTTCTCTCTTTGTTGTTTAGCCTTCTCTCTTTTCTTCTCTCGATTTTTCCTCGGTTTCTCTTTCTCTTTCATGTATCTCATCTCATATCATCTCTCTCTCTCTCTCTCTCTCTTACTGTTTCGCTATCTCTCTTTCTTTCTCTATTCTCTTACTCTTACTACATCTTCTTCTCTCTTTCTTTCTCACCTCTCTGTTTCTTATTGTTTCACCTTCTCTCTTTAGTTCTCTCAATTTTTCCTTTGACTTTCTTTCTCTTTCATCACTCTCATCTCATCTCATCTCATCACTCTCTCTCTCTCTCTTACTCTTTCGCTATCTTTCTTTCTCTGTTGTCTCTTTTCTCTCACTCTTACTATTTCTTCTTCTCCCTTTCTTTCTTACTTCTCTCTTTCTTATTGTTTCACCATCTCACTTTTCTTCAATCGATTTTTCCTCGGTCTCTCTTTCTCTTTCATGTATCTCATCTCATATCATCTCTCTCTCCCTCTCTCTCTCTCTTACTTTTTCGCTATCTCTCTCTCTCTCTCTCTCTCTCTCTCTCTCTCTCTCTCTCTCTCTCTCTTACTGTTTCCTCTTCTCTCTTTCATTCTCACATCTCTCTTTCTTATTGTTTCGCCTTCTCTCTTTCCTTCTCTCATTCTTTCCTTTGTCTCTCTTTCTCTTTCATCACTCTCATCTCATCTCATCTCTCTCTCTCACTTACTGTTTCCTCTTCTCTCTTTCATTCTCACATCTCTCTTTCTTATTGTTTCGCCTTCTCTCTTTCCTTCTCTCAATCTTTCATTTGTCTCTCTTTCTCTTTCATCACTCTCATCTCATCTCATCTCTCTCTCTCTCTCTCTCTCTCTCTCTCTCTCTCTCTCTCTCTCTCTCTCTCTCTCTCTCTCTCTCTCTCTCTCTCTCTCAGTTGTCTCTTCTTCTCTCACTCTTACTGTTTCTTCTTCTCCCTTTCTTTCTCACAACTCTCTTTCTCGCAGTTCCACCTTTTCTCTTTCCTTCTCTCAATCTTTCCTCTGTCTCTCTTTCTCTTTCATCACTCTCATCTCATCTCATCACTCTCTCTCTCTCTCTCTCTCTCTCTCTCTCTCTCTCTCTCTCTCTCTCTCTCTCTCTCTCTCTCTCTCTCTCTCTCTCTCTCTCTCTCTCTTTCTGTTTCGCTATCTCTCTTTCTTACTCAGTTGTCTGTTCATCTCTCACTCTTACTCTTTCTTCTTTTCCCTTTCCTTCTCACATCTCTCTTTCTTGTTGTTTCGCCTTTTGTTTTTCTTCTCTCAATTCTTCCTCTGTCTCTCTTTGTCTTTCATGACTCTCATCCCATCTCATCTCATCTCTCTCTCTCTCTCTCTCTCTCTTATGGTTTCTTCTTCTCTATTTCTTTCTCACATTGCTCTTTCTTATTATTTCGCCTTCTCTCTTCCCTTCTATCAATCTTTCCTCTGTCTCTCTTTCTCTTTCATCACTCTCATCTCATCTCATCTCTCTCTCTCTCTCTCTCTCTCTCTCTCTCTCTCTCTCTCTCTCTCTCTCTCTCTCTCTCTCTCTCTCTCTCTCTCTCTCTCTCTCTCTCTCTCTCTCTCTCTCTCTCTCTCTCTCTCTCTCTTACTGTTTCGCTATCTCTCTTTCTTACTCAGTGGTCTGTTCTTCTCTCACTCTTACTCTTTCTTCTTCTCCCATTCTTTCGCACATCTCTCTTTCTTGTTGTTTCACCTTTTCTTTTTCTTCTCTCATTTCTTCCTCTGTCTCTCTTTCTCTTTCATCACTCACGTCCCATCTCATCTCATCTCTCACTCGCTCTCTCTTACTGTTTCGCTATCTCTCTTTCTTTCTCAGTTGTCTCTTCTTCTCTCACTCTTACGTTTTGTTCTTTCTTTCTTTCCCTCTTCTCTCTCTCTTTTTTGTTTTCCGGCTTTTCTCTTTCATTCTCATTTCTCTCTTTGTTGTTTAGCCTTCTCGCTTTTCTTCAATCAATTTTTCCTCGGTCTCTCTTTCTCTTTCATGTATCTCATCTCATATCATCTCATATCATCTCTCTCTCCCACTCTCTCTCTGTCTTACTTTTTCGCTATCTCTCTCTCTCTCTCTCTCACTTAATGTTTCCTCTTCTCTCTTTCATTCTCACATCTCTCTTTCTTATTGTTTCGCCTTCTCTCTTTCCTCTCTCAATCTTTCCTTTGTCTCTCTTTCTCTTTCATCACTCTCATCTCATCTCATCTCTCTCTCTCTCTCTCTCTCTCTCTCTCTCTCTCTCTCTCTTTCTCAGTTGTCTCTTCTTCTCTCACGCTTACTGTTTATTCTTCTCCCTTTCTTTCTCACAACTCTCTTTCTTGCAGTTTCACCTTTTCTCTTTCCTTCTCTCAATCTTTCCTCTATCTCTCTTTCTCTTTCATCACTCTCATCTCATCTCATCTCTTTCTCTCTCTCTCTCTCTCTCTCTCTCTCTCTCTCTTACTCTTTCGCTATCTCTCTTTCTTACTCAGTTGTCTGTTCTTCTCTCACTCTTACTCTTTCTTCTTCTCCCTTTCTTTCTCACATCTCTCTTTCTTGTTGTTTCGCCTTTTCTGTTTCTTCTCTCAATTCTTCCTCTGTCTCTCTTTTCTCTTTCATCACTCTCATCCCATCTCATCTCATATCTCTCTCTCTCTCTTTCTCTCTCTCTCTCTCTCTATCTATCTATCTCTCTCTCTCTCTCTCTCTCTCTCTCTCTCTCTCTTTCTGTTTCGCTATCTCTCTTTCTTTCTCACTTCTATCTCTGCTCTCTCTCTTGCTGTTTCTTCTTCTCTCTTTCTTTCTCACATCTCTCTTTCTTATTGTTTCGCCTTCTCTCTTCCTCTGTCTCTCTTTCTCTTTCATCACTCTGATCTCATCTCATCTCATCTCTTTCTCTCTCTCTCTCTCTCTCTCTCTCTCTCTCTCTCTCTCTCTCTCTCTCTCTCTCTCTCTCTCTCTCTCTCTCTCTCTCTCTTACTGTTTCGCTATCTCTCTTTCTTACTTAGTTGTCTGTTCTTCTCTCACTCTTACTCTTTCTTCTTCTCCCTTTCTTTCTCACATCTCTCTTTCTTGCTGTTTCGCCTTTTCTTTTTCTTCTCTCAATTGTTCCTCTGTCTCTCTTTCTCTTTCATCACTCTCATCTCATTTCATCTCTTTCTCTCTCTCTCTCTCTCTCTCTCTCTCTCTCTCTCTCTCTCTCTCTCTCTCTCTCTCTCTCTCTCTTAATGTTTCGCTAACTCTCTTTCTTACTCAGTTATATGTTCTCTCACTCTTACTCTTTCTTCTTCTCCCTTTCTTTCTCACTTCTCTCTTTCTTGTTGTTTCGCCTTTTCTTTTTCTTCTCTCAATTCTTCCTCTGTCTATCTTTCTCTTTCATCACTCTCATCCCATCTCATCTCATCTCTCTCTCTCTCTCTCTCTCTCTCTCTCTCTCTCTCTCTCTCTCTCTCTTCTTACTGTTTCTTCTTCTCTCTTTCTTTCTCACATCTCTCTTTCTTATTGTTTCGCCTTCTCTCTTCCCTTCTCTCAATCTTTCCTCTGTCTCTCTTTCTCTTTCTTCACTCTCATCTCATCTCATCTCTTTCACTCTCTCTCTCTCTCTCTCTCTTCTCTCTCTCTCTCTCTCTCTCTCTCTCTCTCTCTCTCTGTTACTGTTTCGCTATCTCTCTTTCTTTCTCAGTTGTCTCTTCTTCTCTCACTCTTACTTTTTCTTCTCTCTTTCTTTCTTTCTTCTCTCTCTCCTTTTTGTTTTCCGCCTTTTCTCTTTCTTTCTCATTTCTCTCTTTGTTGTTTAGCCTTCTCTCTTTTCTTCTCTCGATTTTTCCTCGGTCTCTCTTTCTCTTTCGTGTATCTCATCTCATATCATCTCTCTCTCTCTCTCTCTCTCCCTCTCTCTCTCTCTCTTACTTTCTCTCTCTCTCTCTCTCTCTCTCTCTCTCTCTCTCTCTCTCTCTCTCTCTCTCTCTTCTTCAACACCCTGCCGGCGTTCGGGGAGTTTTCCGTTGTAATAATAGATTTAGGATCGGCATGAGTTGTATTCACTTATATATGTAATTGAACAATCAAGATATTGAATTAATAAGATGCGAGAGAGAGATAGAATCGGTGAGAAGGAGAGGATGAAACAATAAAGGGAGAAGAGAACGAGAGAGAGAAAAGGAGGCTGAATCTTTGTTATCCCATATCATCACCCAAGATTGGCTTATATATTGCGCCATACATTACCTAGAATTTATCATAAGCTAAACATAATTAAGAGAAACTTAATAATAAAGCAGATAACACGTGGAAATGCGGAATGACGTCCACGCGCGTCATTATCTCCAATCTAACCGCTGATCCCATCTACGATGAAGATCTTGTCTTCAGCATCGAAATACTTTTCCTCTTCTTTGATTTGGTCAACACTCTCACCTACCATTCTTTCATCTTCCTTCACAAATTCTTCTGCTAAACCCTCATCTCCCTCTTCTCTGGCGATGTCTCCACCGTTGTCCACACGGGGTGTGATAATACCCCCCCCCCCCCATCGAAGCAACCTTGTCCCTAAGGTTGAGGGTTGGGATAGTGGCGCTTCAGGTAATCTTCTTCAGACCAAGACTCAATTTTTTGTCCATGGAAATCCCATTCAATCAGAAAGGAGTGTATAACCCTACCTTTCCTATTGATCTTACTTCTCTTTCCCTTGATTGCAGGTGTGAATGAAACACGCCCATCTTCGTCTATCGGCGGTAGATCTGTAGAATGAGATCTACCCGGCTTCACTGCTCGCTTCAACACAGAGACGTGGAAAACGGGTCATATCTTAGACCCGATCGGCAGATCTAGCCGGTAAGTTACTTCACCAATTTTCTCAATTATTTTGTAAGGGTCGTAGTAACGAGGAGCTATCTTTTGGTTTTTCCTCAGCACTACGCTGCTCTGCCAAAAAGGCTGTAACTTCAGATAGACTTCTTCCCCCACACCGAATTGCTAGGCAATTCGGTATCTGTTTGCGTTTCTCGCCATCCTTTCTTGAGCAATTTCCAGATTTTCCATGAGCTTCTGTTGAATTCGCAGTCTTTCTTCTTTGAATTCCAGACTCTCAATAGCATCAGTTCTTGGATACGGCCCAATAGCAAAGATAGGTGGGTTGTATCCGTAAAGAGCCTCGAATGGGGACATTTTTAGGCTAGTATGGTAATTAGTATTGTACCAATACTCAGCCAGTGACAACCATTTAAACCACTGCCTAGGGCTATTCCTCACCATGCATCTAAGATAGGTCTCCAAACATTGGTTCACTCTTTCAGTTTGACCATCTGACTGTGGATGGTAAGTTGAAGTCATATCCAAACTAGTTCCCATCAACTTGAACAACTCAGACCAAAACACACTAGTGAATATAGGATCTCTGTCTGTCACTATGCTCATTGGTTGGCCATGCAACTTGACCACATGATCTAGAAATAGCTGAGCAATAGAGACTGCACTGTAGGGATGATTTAAGCCAATAAAATGGTTGTACTTTGTGAGTCTATCCACCACCACTAATATAACTGTCCTCCCCTGTGACTTAGGCAATCCCTCTACAAAATCCATAGAGACATGTGTCCAAGCTTGACTTGGAATAGATAGTGGTTGAATAAGACCAGGGCTCAGACATCTTTCTGTTTTGCTTTCTGAACATACTGAACAGGAACTCACCTAGTTTATTACCTCTCTTTTTAATCCCTTCCAGCAGAAGTATCTTTTGACCCTTTGATAAGTCCCATCCTCACTAGAGTGCCCTCCCAAGGCACAGTTGTGGAGCACTCTGATGATATCTTTCCTTAAACCTTCATAGTTACCCACCATTATTCTTCCCTTCTTTCGTAATAATTCCCCTTGATAAGTATACTCAGGATAAGTATTTGAGTCCACTGCCTTAGCTGCAATGATGGTAGCCAATTGAGGATCCTGTATATAACTCGTTGCCACCCTTTTTACCCATAATGGCACTGCACTGGTAAGTGACATACACTGGTTAGTATCCCTCTTGGACAATGCATCTGCAGCTGTATTCTCCCTTCCTTTCTTGTATTGTATAGATAGTCATATCCCAACAATTTAGGAATCCATTTATGTTGCAATGGAGTAGTAATCCCTTGATCAAACAAATGCTTCAGAGCTTGTTGATCTGTCTTTATGAAGAAATGATTCCCTTGCAAATAATTCTTCCACTTTTGAACAACAATTAGTATGGCTAGGAATTCTTTTTCATAAATAGATAATACCTGGTTTTTCTGACTCAACACTTTGCTCAAATAAGCTATGGGCCTTCCCTCCTGCATTAGAACAACACCAATTCCTGTGCCACAAGCATCTATCTCTAAGATGAAATCCTTAGAGAAATTAGGCAGAGCCAGGACAGGAGCAGTGACCATGGCCTCCTTCAGTTTACAAAAAGCCATCTCAGCCTCTTCATTCCAAGCAAAATATCCCTTCTTTAGCAAATTTGTTAGGGGCTTACTGATAAGACCATAGCCCTTAATAAACTTCCTGTAGTAGCCAGATAGACCAAGGAACCCTCTTAATCCTTTTAGATTGATAGGGGCCTTCCATTCCATCATAGCAGTGATCTTTTCTGGATCAGTGGCCACTCTATTTTGTGAGATGATGTGGCCCAAATAAGATACAGAACTCTTCCCAAACTCACACTTGCTCATTTTTGCATAGAGCTTTTGTTTCCTCAAGATCTCCAAAACCTCTTTTACATGATGAAGATGTAATTCCCAAGAACTGCTGTAAATTAATATGTCATCAAAGAATACCAAAACATGCCTCCTCAGCTTCTTTTCAAATACCTGATTCATCAGGGATTGGAAAGTGGCAGGAGCATTACAAAGCTCAAAGGGCATAACTAGGTACTCATAATGCCTATTATGAGTCCTAAAAGCAGTGAGGTATCTTGATGTTGGATCCATAAGGATCTGGAAATATCCAGACCTCAAATCAATTTTGCTGAAATATCTTGCACCATAAAGTTCATCCAACAATTCATCAATAATGGGGATGGGATAATCATGTTTAATAGTCAAACTATTAAGATACCTATAATCAACACACATTCTCCATGATCCATCTTTCTTCTTCACCAATAGAACAGGAGAGGAGAAAGGACTTTTACTGGCTTGAATCTCTCCAGACTCCAATAACTCTTATGTGCCTTTTGTGCATGTGTTACCCTATAGGGGTACTGCTGTTTTGGTATACTTCCAAGCTGCAAAATCTTATGATCCACCCCTCTGCTGGGTGGCAGCCCTTTTGGAGTCTCAAACACATCTTGATAGGCATTTAGCAAGGGCTCCATGAGATGATTATTCTGAGCCTTTCCTTCCTCCATTGCCATGAGAATAAACTCTTCTAGGGTTGAAGAGTTTTTTCTGCAGGAGCTGGTACACAGCTGCTGCAGTAGTAGAATTTGGAACACCCCTGCTCCTAGCTGTATGGATATAGACCCTTTCCCCTTTGTGCATAATTGAGAAAAATATGTCCTCATAGTCCAATATGATTAGGGATCCCTTTTTTAACCAATCACTCCCAAGTATGAAATCATAACCAACAATTGGTAACAGCCTTATGTCATAAGAGAACTCATGATCTTGCATCTTCCATTTAAATCATTTGAACTTCTTGTCACTAGTCATGGTATTTCCATTAGCCACCAACACCTTGATTGGTCTAACCTGCTCACATTCATTCTGCAATTTATGTGCCAATTCTGAGTTCAAGAAACTTAGTGAACTACCAGTATCCACCAGGATTCTTAGCCTCCTGTTGCCTGAGTTTCCAATTAGTCTCATAATATTCCTCCCAGACTCCGCTTCCATACACCCCAAGGTGATCATGGCCATTCCCAATTCCTCATTTGCATCCTCAAATACTTCTTCTTCAGATTATGCTTCTATACTGTTAAGAAATTCCCCTTGTTCCTCAACAGTCATCACCATAAAGTTGATCTTATTAGAACACCTATGGCCAGGAACAAATTGCTCATCACAATTATAGCACAGCCCTTTAGCTCTTCTTTGATCCATCTCCATTGGTGTTAAGAGTTTGAAACCTGGCTTAAGGTTCTGAACTGTCTTCTGTGTAGGTTTATGATAGGGCTTGTTGTCTGCCTTCCTTGCCTGACTGCCTACTGACATTCCCCTAGTAAACTCCTTGAGCTTCCTTAGGAGTGAATCATTTAGATGAACCTGTTGTCTGCCCAAGTGTATGGCAGAATCAAGGGAGTTGGGATGCAATATTTCTAAACCAACTTTATATCTTTATCCAACCCACTCACAAAAGCAGCTATCCAATAATCTTCATCAAAATCCCCACACTTACCGTGGACAATAAAAGCCTTAAGTTCTTCAAACTTAGACACATACTCATCATAATTCCCAGTGTGCCTTAATTTATGTAATTCCCCAATAGCTTTACTAGCTTGTAGGTCTTGAAAACGGCTGGAGATCAACCTGACAAACTGTGTCCATAATATCTCCTCACCCTTCAAGGGTAAATTGTCATACCACTCCAATGCCTTCCCTTCGAAGTGCATAGATGCAAATATCACCTTCTGTTCCTCTGGAATATTTACCATTGAAAAGTAGCTATTGCAGCGCATCAACCAAGACCTAGACCAGCTGCCGTCAAATTTAGGGAAATTAATTTTAGCTACTGTTGGCAAAACACCTGCTGAATTTCCAGAGCTGTGGGAATAGGCCCTGGAACCGTTTCCTTTACTCACCCCTCCCATGTTCCCTGGGTAACTGTATGGTGTAGAGTTTCCCAGTTTAAGTCCACTGCCCAAAAGTGAGTGCCTAACCTCTTCATTACCCTTAGGTAGATCCACAAAAACAGAACCGCTGCCTTCATCTATTCCTTTACCAGCAGCCCTAAATCCCGGGGGAGACTGTGGGTTCATTCGTGGTAAGGGATTAGCATAGTGAGGAGTGGAGGGTCTGGCTGGAGCCATGCCAGCTTTAGATCCCCCATGGATCTGAGATTCTACCAGATCTAGACGATTGTAGAGATTACTAAGCATGCCCGATAAATTGTTAGTGAGGGTTCGGGTATTTACCGTGAGATGCTGCATCATGTTGTGGTTAATCAAATCCACTAACGCTTGTGTCTTTTCATCTAATTCCGCAGGTATGGGCGGCAGACTCGAAGCAGCCATGGAATCGCTGCTCTGATACCACTGCAACACCTTGCAGGCGTTCGGGGAGTTTTCCGTTGTAATAATAAATGTAGGATCGGCAGGAGTTGTATTCACTTGTATACGTAATTGAACAATCAAGATATTGAATTAATAAGATGCGAGAGAGAGAGAGAATCGGTGAGAAGGAGAGGATGAAACAGCAAAGGGAGAAGAGAACGAGAGAGAGAAAAGGAGGCTGAATCTTTGTTATCCCATATCATCACCCAAGATTGGCTTATATAATGCGCCATGCATTACCTAGAATTTATCATAAGCTAAACATAATTAAGAGAAACTTAATAATAAAGCAGATAACACGTGGAAAGGCGGAATGACGTCCACGCGCGTCATTGTCTCCAATCTAACCGTTGACCCCATCTACGGCTAAGATCTTGTCTTCAGCATCGAAATACTTTTCCTCTTCTTTGATTTGGTTAACACTCTCACCTACCATTCTTTCATCTTCCTTCACAAATTCTTCTGCCGAACCCTCATCTCCCTCTTCTCCGGCGATGTCTCCGCCGTTGTCCACACGGGGTGTGAAACTCTCTCTCTTACTGTTCCGCTATCTCTCTTTCTTTCTCTCTTCTCTTACTCTTACTATTTCTTCTTCTCCCTTTCTTTCTCACATCTCTCTTCCTTGCTGTTTCGCCTTTTCCCTTTCCTTCTCTCAATTTTTCCTCTCTCTCTCTCTCTCTCTCTCTCTCTCTCTCTCTCTCTCTCTCTCTCTCTTTCTTACTGTTTCGCTATCTCTCTTTCTTTCTCTCTTCTCTTACTCTTGCTACCTCTACTTCAATCTTTCTTTCTCACTTCTCTCGTTCTTATTGTTTCACCTTCTCTCTTTACTTCTCTCAATTTTTCCTCTGTCTCTCTTTCTCTTTCATCACTTTCATCTCATCTCATCTCATCTCATCTCATCTCCCTCTCTCTCTCTCTCTCTCTCTCTCTCTCTCTCTCTCTCTCTCTCTCTCTCTCTCTTACTATTTCGCTATCTCTCTTCTCTGTTGTCTCTTCTTCTCTCACTCTTACTGTTTCTTCTTCTTCTCTCTCTCTCTCTCTCTCTCTCTCTCTCTCTCTCTCTCTCTCTCTCTCTCTCTCTCTCTCTCTCTTACTGTTTCGCTATCTCTCTTTCTTTCTCAGAGTTTTCTTCTTCTTTCACTCTTACTATTTCTTCTTTTCTCTTTCTTTCTTACTTCTCTATCTCTTATTGTTTCGCTTTATCTCTTTCATTCTCTCAATTTTTCCGCTGTCTCTCTTTCTCTTTCATCACTCTCATCTCATATCATCTTATCTTATCTCTCTCTCTCTCTCTCTCTCTCTCTCTTAGTATTTCGCTATCTCTCTTTCTTTCTCGGTAGTCTCTTCTTCTCTCACTGTTACTGTTTCTTCTTCTCCCTTTCTTTCTCACATCTCTCATTCTTGTTGTTTCGCCTTTTATATTTCCTTCTCTCAGTTCTTCCTTTGTCTCTCTTTCTCTTTCATCACTCTTATCTCATCTCATATCATCTCCTCTCTCTCTCTCTCTCTCTCTCTCTCTCTCTCTCTCTCTCTCTCTCTCGCTCTTTCTTACTGTTTCGCTATCTCTCTTTCTTTCTCAGAGTTCTCTTCTTCTCTCACTCTTACTGTTTCTTCTTCTCTCTTTCTTTCTCACTTCTCTCTCTCTTATTGTTTCGCTTTATCTCTTTCCTTCTCTCAATTTTTCCGCTGTCTCCCTTTCTCTTTCATCACTCTTGTTGGGTGATAATTCCATCCTCAGCACTGTTTCACTCAGTGGGAAGTGATTCGGTCTTAGACACTGATCTTAAGCTCAGTAGCCTTGTGCTCTGTACTTGTCTAAAGATTTGAAGATCCCAAAACCCTATCTGAATGATGAACCATTCCCTTGTATCTGTTTTGTCTCTGAGGTTTCAGACTCAGTAGACACTCTGCTCTGGTCAAGGCGCTCAGTAGCTTATCTGCCTCAGCACCAGTGCAGAAGACTCAGTGATCTTGGACTCGGCGGGAGCGATATATCGAGAGAGTCGGTTGAACCGAACTCGGCGGGAGTAGTTCATTGGACTCGGAGCCGATCTTCGATAGACTTATCTCGGCAGCCTATCTATCCGAATACAAGGTCGACTCAAGAACGGCGGATAGTCTTCGGGACTGTCGAGAATCTTTTGAAAGACAATCGGCATTGTCATGTACGAGGAAGAGAGAAGTCAGCTTCAGTCTGTCTCGAAGTTTGTGCTGTCTCAACCACTCCATCCCACCCGGACGAATGACAAGCATACACGTGTCTTCTCACCTGCTAAAACTGTAGTCAACCTTTTACCTAAAAAGGTGGGAAAGTACACTGTTACCTACACCAAAAGAGTCGTTTGCTACCAAAAGGAGAGAGAGAGAAGAAGATCGTCTCCAACGGATCTATTTCAATCTCTGCTCTATAAATAGAGGGATCATTCAAGATTTGAAAAAAACCTAGAACACGAGAGAGCGCGAAAAAGGGCGAATTCCAAAGAACAAAGTCTTAGCAAGAACTTGAAGAACAATCTCCGGCGAAAGACTACATTCTAGCTCATAGGGAATCAAGCTATACCGACATATAAAGCCTCTAGTATCCAAATCGACGTTACACGAACTCAAAGCTTACCTTCAGCTGTTCGTCGATCTAGAAGCTACTCTCATATTCCCTATCCCTCTAACCCTAAGCTCAACTGTTCTTATCCATAGCTTAGACGAAGGAGTTCACATTTGAACCCAATCCTTATTGTATAAGGACTCCTTCGCTGTTGGAGAAGTTTGTCAAACACTTTATGTTTGATAGTGTTGTAAACTGAGACTTGGATCAGTATAAAAACCAAGACGCGGCTTTGCCCAGTGTGCAAGCTGACTGAGACTAACTCAGGATAATAAATAGCCTCCTGATCATTCGGGACAGTGGACGTAGGATTTGAGCGATATCCGAACCACTTTAAAAATCCTGTATCTCTTACTGCTTTCTTAACTGTTGCATTGATTTTACTATTCATACTGAACATCATATTTAAAATCAATCAACTGTCTCAAGCTATACTTGAACTTTTAATCTCTTGAACCGAGACTTAAAACGTTTTCTCACAAAAACTGATTTGGGCCTACACTATTCCGCGCACTGAACTCTTACTGTAGATACTGAATTCTGACCTAGTCAATTAGCAGATCTCAGCTGAGTCAGTACTCTTAGCCTTTAACTCGATTCAGAACAATTGTCTGGTCTTCTGAACTGTTTCAGTCAGACACCATCCTGAATAGGACTGTTCGAGTTCGAAGTTGAGAAATCGAATCAGGTGTATTCACCCCCCCCTCTACACCTGACCGTACACTCGGGGCCAACAATTGGTATCAGAGCTGGAGTTCTTTAAGACTCTTGTCACTTTGAGACTGGTCTATTCGAATGGATCCGGAGGAAAATGTTTTCACTGCATATCACTCTACATTCATATCTATATTCTTCATGGCTGATATGTCAGCTATAAGGATGGTACCCATGTTCTCGGTGGAGAATTATGGAGTATGGCGAGTCAGAATGGAAGCACATCTGACATCCCTCCATGACGATATGATCGAAGTGCTTGAAGATGGACCTATCGTTCCCATGATCGATAGTGTCGTAACTCAGGACCAAGCTCAAGGAGGAGGAATGGTGACCGGGAAGAAGATTCCCAAAGACAGAAGTCTCTTCACTCCTGAGGAGAAGAAGCTTCACAACGTAGTCCGTGTTGCCAGAAACGCTATACTGACCACCCTTAGTGATTCTTATCTTGGCAGGGTTCAGGAATGCAAGACTGCAAAAGAACTCTGGGACGCTCTAGCGCTACTGAGTCGAGGGACTCAGAAGATTAAAGCGAATAAACTAGCACTGGAACTCCAAAAGCTGGAAAGCTTGTCTCTCATGCCCGGTGACAAAATCGAAGATCTAAACGTCAGATTTACCAATCTGATGAACTCTATCAATGGGCTGGGAAAGACATTCAGCAACCGAGAGATGAATTTGAAGATTCTGAGGGCACTGCCGGACGGACACTGGACACCTTTTGCCACTCTATTGCGACACTCTGACTTAGATGTTGTGCCTCCTGACCATATCTTTTCAGAATTACAGGCAGAGGAGTTTGAGTTCGACAGACCTCAAAGAAAGCAGAGAGCTGAAGCTGACACAAAAATCGACCATGCTTTCAAAGCATCAGTCAGCACAACATCTCCAGCGACGAGCAAAACGAGGAGTAAGACTGAGCCTTCACTCAACGATCTACAAGAAGGAAGTCTCGCTCAGAAGTATGCGCTGCTCGCTGTAAAGTATCAGAAGGAGAAGGAGCGACGCAGAAAAGTGACTAAAGCCTATCGGGAAACGAAAGGTAAGTCAAATTATATGTCGAAACACACTCCTGACTCACAATCTTCTGAATACAGAAGGAAGGATGACTCAGAACCGTCAAAGAATAGCGAAAGCAAAGAAGAAAAAGTCATCACTTGCTATAATTGCAAAAAGCCGGGACATTATCAGTATGATTATCCTGAGCTCGGTAGTGCTGAACGCGCAGCACGTAAGGCAAGGAGAGAGAAATTCGCCCAGAAAAGACAATCCTACATAGCTGGCGAAATCTCAGACGACTCAGAAGAAGTCGTCTCCTTTATGGATTCATCTGACGATGAAGCAGCCTTCATGGCCTTAGAGCACGAAGCAGATGAATCAGCTGAAAAGTGCATGATGGCAGGCGAAGAGGATGAGGTAAATTCTCATGAACCACTTAACTCCTCTTTACACTGCACACACGACAGTATTTCAGGTGCAGATGAGAATTTGGACGTCGCGACCGCATACGAAGAATTGCTCGACGAACAAATTCAGATGAGTCTGCAGCTCAGCAAGACTCTTCAGGAGTTGGATACCCTGAAAGTAGAGATTCAGAGACTTTCTCAGGAAAGTCAGGTTGCTACTGAGGCCGAAGGACTTGTGTTGAGACTCAGGGAGGAGATAAACTCTCTGATGGCCAAGTCTCAGCATCAAGAAGATCGGATTTCAGTTTTGACCAATGACTTGACTCAGAAAGATACTGAAGTGAGTCTACTGAAGCAAGAAATGTCAAGACTTCAGATCGAGCTCGACACACTGAAGAAAAGTGATGATATCTGGAGGAACCTGATGACTGAGAGGTACAAGGGTGCTAAGAAGAAATTAGAGGCTATGCTAGCAAGCAATAAGCCAAAACACTGCAAGGAAGGACTTGGATTCAGCCAGGGAGCTTCCTCATCTGCCCCAGTACACTCAGAAGTACGGCTTGCTGATAGGTTTGTTCAAGGGGAGACTATGAACGCAAATATACTGAACCCCCTAGCAAAGAACAAACGAGAAGATGAAAGCACCTCATCCCACACATCGGCATTCCGACAAGAAGATCGGTGCCAAGAAACCCCGGTTCGGTCAAGGGGGGAACCAAAGAAATCAAAATTGGCGGATCGGTATGGACCTCCAAAGCGACACATCCAGCTCAGTATGGGTCATATTATTATGAACCTATAGTCAGAAGAGGCTCCAAAAGTCAGAAGAAAAAGAAAGCCACACAGAAGGCCTTTCGGCGGTCCACCGGCTCGAAGATTAGGACTCCTGAACCTCGGAAGCCTCGAAGTCACCTATGACCGATCCGGTGGTCGAGATATGTTGACTCTAGTGGAAAGAAGATGTGCGAAACCACCGGGGTTGTTAGACGGATTTGGGTTATGAAAACTAACATCTAAGGACCCAAAATCAAAAATAAAGGGTACCCGAATATAATTCGTTTTTTGCGGGTGCGCGAGAGACCCATGGTATGTGGACGGATGCTCAAGACATATGACATACCAAAGGAGTCTCTCGAAGAATTATGTTATCGAAGATGGACCCGTAATTGAGTTTGGAGATAATGCCAAAGGCTACACGAGAGGATACGGCACACTCAAGCATAGGAACTCGCCAAAGTTCCAAGAGTATCCTATGTTGAAGGACTTCAACATAATCTTCTCTCCGTTAGTCAATTTTGTGATAACTCGAATAGAGTGATTTTTGATGCTTGGTTTACGTGATGTTATTGATAAATCTACGGGGAAAACAGTGTTATCGGGTTCGCGCAAAAAGAACATATACGTGGTGGATCGGAACTCAGTGAACACGAAGCTTGTTTGTCGGCGAAGAATGAAAACGAAGCCGGGTGGCTATGGCATAGAAGGCTCGGTCATCTCAACTTTAAGACGCTCAACAAGCTAGCAAGAAACACTCTAGCAAGGGGACTGCCGAATAAAGTATTCAGCAAAGACACTCAGTGTGAAGCATGTCTGAAGGGAAAGCAAACAAAGAAAGAAAATCCACCTGTTCCATCTCCTTCCACTGATGGAATCCTTCAGCTGCTACATATGGATTTGTTCGGTCCAGTCTCCTCAGTGACGATCAGAGGCAGAAAATATGCATTAGTGGTCATAGATGACTACTCGCGCTACACATGGGTCATATTCATTGCCAACAAGTCTGACACCAAAACAGAGTTACCAACGCTTCTGAAAAAGCTCAGTGTCGAGAAGAACACCAAGATCAGAAAAATACGTTCAGACAGAGGAACTGAGTTCCTTAATTCCATGGTAGAGGAGTTACGCAAGCGAAGGAATAGAGCATGAGACTTCAGTGCACGCACACCTCGGCGAGAATGGAGTTGCTTGAACGAAAGAACGTGAACTCTAAAAGAGGCGGCTAGGACTCTACTCGCAGACTCGGGACTCCCAACCAAATTTTCGGGCGGGAGCTACGATGCGCATGTTACACTCGAACCGATCTTTACCGACAAAGCGAGCATAAGAGAACACCATATGAACTATGGAACGGCGGGAAGCCTTCTCTATCTTATTTCCATATCTTTGGTTGTTCATGCTTTATCCACAATAATGGGAAAGATCAGTGAAGACTTTTGATAGCAAGTCGATCGTGGGAGTGTTCTTAGGATACTCTCGGGTCGGCAAAGCTTTCGAGAGTATTCAACTATCGGACCCTTTGCGTGGAGGAAAGCCCTCATGTTGTGTTTAACGAGTTTGCTACGAAGACGGGAGCAATAACTCAAATTCCGAATACGAGGACATCGGTGAGACGGCTACGGGATCTAAGCGTAAAGGACAAATCCGAAAAGATTCAGCTATGTTGGGATGATGATTCAGACGAAGAAACTGAAGACAAATCTACTGAATCTCAACCAGCAGAGCAAGTAGCGAGCAGATTGATTCTCCCGAACAGAATCAATCCCAGGTAACTCAGGTCGATGAGGAAACCGTAGAGGTAACTGAGACCACTACTGAGAATAACAACTCGGGGGGGAACATCTAGTAATGTTCCCGAGTCGAATGCCCCCTGAACACGGTGACTCGGTAGATCATACTCTTATCATCGAAATTCTTCAATCTCAGAATAATACAACTGAAATGCCTAACTCACCTACTATCTATGTTGAACAAATTTCAGATGAAGAGCTGAAACATCGTAGATCGTGGCTAGATGCTCACACTGCTGATCTTATAATTGGAGATCCTTCAGCACATGTCAAGACAAGATCCAGATTCTGTCAAGGAGAAAGCGCATTATTTTCCCCGCTTCTTGTCTCTTGAAGAGCCTCGAGAATATTGAGGATGCATTAAAGGATGCTGACTCGGATCATAGCTATGCGGGAGGAGCCGAATCGGTTCACGAGAACGAAGTATGGGAGCTTGTAGACGACCCGGCATCAACATGTCATTGGAACCAAATGGGTCTTCAAAAACAAGCGAGATGAAAACAACGTTATAGTCGGGAACAAAGCAAGGCTCGTGGCTAAAGGCTACTTGTCAAGTCGAAGGAATAGATTTCGATGAAACTTTTGCTCCGGTTGCAAGATTGGAGGCAATTAGACTATTCCTAGCCTACGCAACACATCAAAGATTCGAGTTTATCAAATGGATGTGAAGTCTGCGTTCTCGAACGGCGTGCTGAAAGAAGAAGTCTATGTGGAACAACCGCCCGGCTTTCAGGGGGACATCAAGTATATAGACTCGAAAGGCTGCATACGGGTTAAAACAAGCACCCGGGGCTTGGTACGATACCCTGTCCCGAGTTTCTTCTTCGAAAGGTTTTCGAAGGGCACGATGGATCGCACGTTGTTCAAGCATTCGGCCGGAAGACGACCTATTACTCGTACGCAGATCTATGTGGATGACATTATCTTCGGTTCGAAGAATGTCATTATGTGTCGGCCGATTTGAAAGAATGATGAAGGACAAGTTCGAGATGTCGATGATGGGAGAAATGAACTACTTCCTTGGTTTTCAAGTCAAGCAATCCGAAAAGGGAACGTTCATCAACCAAGACAAATACACTCGAGACCTCATCAAAAGATTCGGTCTGCACATCCGGCAAACCCATCAAGATCCCGATGAACACGAATATGAAGATAGATCTTGATAAAGAGGGAGTATCGATAGACCAAACCGAATACCGTGCTATAATTGGTTCTTTATTATATTTAACGGCTACCCGCCCGACACATAACTTATGCTTGTAGGTGTGCATGCTCGATTTCGATAGCGAATCCCAAGCGAGCCATATGGACTCAGCCCAAGAAGATTCTTCGCTATCTCCGAGGAACACCGACATGGGTTTATGGTATCCAGTGATGATAATATTGAACTAACTGGCTATTCCGATGCGACTATGCGGGATGTAGAATTGACCGAAAATCAACTTCAGGAACATGTCAGTTCCTTGGCAGCAAGCTGATCTCATGGTTCTCAAAGAAATAGCACTCAGTAGCTACGTCGACTACTGAAGCTGAATACATGGCTGCTGGAAGTTGTTGCGCCCAAATCCTTTGGCTGAGACAGCAGCTGAGAGACTATGATGTCATTCAGAATGAAGTGCCAATCTTCTGCAATAGTTCCAGTGCCATTGCAATCACTCAGAATCCTGTACTACACACGAGATGCAAGCACATGGACATCAGACATCACTTCATTCGTGACCATGTTGAAAAGAAGGATATCAGGATGGAAAAGATCCATACTGACAAACAAAGGGCTGATATACTGACCAAGCCTCGAGCTGAATCCAGATTCAGAGAACTTTCAGTAGAGCTAGGTCTGCTGGACCCTATTGACCCCAGTCAGTAAGAGGTTTCAGGAGAGAGACATTTCAGTAAGGGGGAATGTTCACTCTCAGTACTGAATGTATTCAGTACGTAGAGATTCAGAAACCATCTACACGAGGTATCAGCTGACTACTATGTTCAGCTGACAGGTTTGCGTATCTCTACTCAGTAGTAACTTATATTTCAGAACTTTGCATTTATGTCAAGATTCAGCATGATATTTAATATCTTTTGGTTTGTCTTTATATTAACGAATTTCATTTATTGCACGACATTCCATACATAAGTTTGCTGAAATACTACTTAGGTTATTTTACAACTGTCTTTTGACTTAGGCGGCTTATGCGATCATTGCCTATTATATAACGTCTAATCTTGACCGTCCTTTCTAAAAGCAGTTTTAAACTCAGCCTTTTGATCAAATAACTGTTCGTCTTCTCGTTAGATATATATATATTCGATCATATCCTAGAAACCGCCATTAGCATACAATCTTTCAAGTCCGAGAAATTTGAAACATCTTTTAGAACGAATCTCATCCGTATTTCGCATTATATCCTTCTAAAGCATTAGATTTCTCACTGGTATGCATATTAGAACTATTACGATAGCTTATTTTATTATTCAGAATCGATATATATATATATATATATATATATACTGTTCTATCTAAGAATCGATACTGATAAATCTCTTGTAACAGGTACTATGGCGGGTATTTTTGTAGATGCCCCTGACAACATGGAGGAGATCCTCAGCAAAGGCCGTGTCTGGTGCGAACCAGTCATGGAGTTCGATGCTTGCGAGCTCGAATACATGGAGGAAGTATTCACGTACCTCCGAGCGTCTGGACTAGAAGAGTTCTTATCGAGGAAGCCTACTTTCTTCCTTCCTCGACAAGTGGCAGAGCTGTATCTGAACTCCGACTCCGTCAAAGGCGATATTATGGCAAGTTTCGCTGTTCACGCGATTGGCGACGCCTCGAAGATTCTGAAGCAGATGTCGTTAAAGCAAGCCCTGAAGAAAAGCTTCAATCTTCCATCCGAAGGTATCAGCACGATAGGCTACAACGACGATTCAGTAGATGAATACCTGACGGTATTCTGTGGCAAGCCGACTACCTTCAGAGCTGCCTTCCCGAAGAATGCAATGCTCCCCCAGTACAGAGCATTGGCCTATATCGTCACGCAGCTGCTGACGAGCCAGGCTGGATCGTTCGATCAGGTCTCGCGACCTAAGATCCACCTGATGATGGCCATATATGACTGCGCCAAGGTCAACTGGACTGAGTTCTTCATTCGGGAGTTCATGATCCAAGCAGCTAAATTTGACAAGCCCACGCGCACGCTGAGCGCAAAAGGAAAGCTACTCTACGGGCTCAAACTGTCAGTGATGATTGAAGACTACTGTGGCTCTGAGCAGATCACATATGACACCAAGGAGTACTTCAATGTCAAGAAGATTCGGTTTCATAACCGAATCTGCGGCCCTTCAAGAAATCGGGTCGGGTCCTTCGGCGAGATCGAATCTCAGAAGGCTACTCCACAGAAGAGGAGAACGCCTCAAGCAAAAACCCCGAAGGCACCGGCTAAGAAACTGAAGAAAGCCGTCAAGGTGCCTGCTGAACCTGAGGCCCCTGCTGAACAGGCCACTCGGCCAGTACTCGGCCCCGAGGGCGATAGATGAGTCGAGTCTTCCGAGAAGACTCAATCAGTGGAGAAGATCGTCTCCACTGAAGCATATGAAGAGATGGAACAAGAGGAGGCTACTGAAGCTCAAAGTGAAGAAGTTCAGCGCCTTGACAGCCCCCTCGCAGTTCCTCCACTCAGCAGTGCGGCACCTGCTGAGACTCAGACGTCTCCACCAATTGACGAATCCGAGACGGCGTCGAAGAAGAAATAATCGGGATGGAAGCTTCAGGTGATTATATCCAGAGCATCCCGAGAGATTCTTCAACCGGTTCCCGGAGCTTGCTGACTACTCAGACTTGTTGCTCATCGCCAAGTCAGCAAGGCTCCACATGTTGCTGCGACATCAGGAGTGGCCTCGTCTACAGCGCCTTGTCCTCCACTACTCCTGTCAGCAGTTGCATGAAGAGGAATTGAGACTGAGAGAGGAGATAGGCTATTCAGAGTCTGAAGACCTCAGCTCAATGGACAATCTGAGGGCTGCGATGCTGGCCATGATTCATGATCGACAGCTCGCCTCTGGCCCAGCACCCTCAGATGGGTCAGACCATGACGACCCACCCAGTGATTCAGGCCCTGGAAAGCCTGATGAGGGAACTCCCCAGTACAAGGATACACAAATTACTGAAGAACCTCAGCGTCCACTCAGTATCCTTGGTTCTGAGAAGTCGACGGCTGGTACCTCATCAACGAGCACTCGCTCGGCTCCTGCTGAAATCAGATTTCGAGGTAGTGCCCAGCCCGCATCGTCGACGCTCCAAGTCTGTGGCGAAGGCTCTACAAAGCCAAGGCACTCAGAACCGTGCCCTCGCCAAGGCAGTCCACAGAGCTTGGAAGAAGACTGCTGAAGCCACAGCTACTGAGCTTCAGGGGCTGAAATCCTCAATGTCCCAATCAGCCGCCCCTGATGTCTCTGCAATTGTCACTCAAGCATTGGCTCAGCAGCAGACCTACTTTAAATCTCAACTCAGGATCTTTCAGGAGAGCCAAGCCAAACTACTTCAAGATTTTCAGGCTTCTAAACTGGCTCATACTGCAGCTATTACTGAACAAGCCCAGGCCACTGAGATCAGATTAGACAACATTCAACTGGTCCTGGAGGATAAGATCGCTGAGAAGCTGAAAGACTTCAAGGAAGCAGCTGACCTCTCTCACAAGCAGTACAAGGCAGACCTTACCATGGAGAGGAACGAGTTGCATGAGGCTCTGACTAAGCTCCACCATCGCCTTGATGAGCTGTCAACCTCCTATAAAAGTCTGAAGAAGTCAGTCCTAGTCCCTACCCCGGTGCTCATTGATGATGCCAAAAAGGGGGAAAGTGAAGGAAAAAGGGAAGGAAAGAGAACTGAAGAAAGAGAAGGAAAGAAGAGTACTGAGAAGCTGACCCCCACGAAAAGTCCAAAATCTAAGGGGGAAGCTACACTGAAGTCATCCCAGACTCAGACTCAGACTCAGAAGGGTGAGGCCCAGGGTGTCCCAGTGCGAGCACAGTGCGCGACCGGCCCAAGTGGCTCAGGATCCCAGGCTACTCATGCAACCCGGACTCCCATTGATATCATCAAGGAGGTTGCGAGTATGCTTTGAACGCAGAAGAGGACTCGAGAGGACTCGAGATGATGATGAAGAACTCCCTCTACCTCCACCTGTTCAAGGCAAAGGTAAGAAAATTCTGAAACTCCCGACCCCTCCAGCAAAGAAACCCAAGAGATACATCTCAGCTGAGGAGGAGGCTCGGATTGCCGCCGATGAGAAGGCGGCAAGGGAGATCGCCCGATCTTGAAGCCGCCAACAAACCAAAGTCTAAGCCTCGCTAAAGGAAAGACTAAGGCACCAAAGCACGCGGTGGAAAAAAGAAGGCGCCCGCTAGATTGCCTCCCGAAAACTTCGAATTGAAGATGATGAAGATAGGGAGAGGCAACAAGAAAAAGGCACTGAGCAAAGAAGGTACATCCAAAACCAAATCCAAGTACCTCTGCGACTCCGAACAAGCTCCTCGAAGCCTCAAGAGCAAGATGCGAAAATTGAAGAAATCTTCGCTCGAGATGGATAGATATCTCTACGAGGAGAGGAAGCTAGACAGATAGAGGCCGCCAGCGGAGGATACATTTGGCGGACCTTGAGGCACTCGGGAAGCGTGCTTGAACAAGAGGCCAGCCGAGAGTTCCTTCGAAAGCCGACATTCCTTATCGATACGAAGGTTCGGGAAGCCAAACGATCCGAAAACACATAGATGGCCGAGATCAGACGAATGGATGCCTATTCAGTTCAATCGGAGATGGGAATCGACCAAGATAGAGTTTATCAAGAGAAATTATTTCCGGGCGATTCCGGCTCGAAATGTCTAAGGCCGATGCCTATGTCGAGTGGATGACCATTCCTGAACCTCGATCTTTACCCATATATGCACGGAGCAAGAATGCGAAGGGGTAGTAGTAAGCGTTCCTGAAGCAAGGATCATTCCTCCACCCAGAAGACAAGACGACTCAGTACATCTCGGAATGATTGAACAAGAAGTGAAGAATGCTGCGTTGAACAGAGGTCTAGAACAAGATGATCCAGCGAGACTTATGCCGAATACTTGAAGGCGAGGAAGAACACGTTCGGAATGTATGGAGTCCCATTTGCTCGAAGATAAATCCCAAGGTTTCATGAATAGGATTCAGCAGTTTAAGGGTTCTCCTCCTTAGTTCTCTTCTTAGCTTAGCAAGATTTGTATTGTACTGAACTGTTTATCATATATATACAAATCTACTTTTGGCTCTGACAACTACTTGTTGTCTAAATAGCCGTGTTTGCTTTATGCTTTAACACTCAGAATCACTGAAGTGATTACTGACACACACACACTTTGTTTATTTACTTGTCAGTTTTTGCTCGGTTAGATCTCTGATAGACTAGACTTTCATAGAGTTATTATTTCTCATAGGGGGAAATTGTTGCATGGGGGAAATTATTGTAAAGGGGGAAATTGTTCTGCCCTGTCTCCCTCAGTAGTCTAGCACTTACCAGACAACTCCACTGATCCTACTTGTAATATTTGTAAGGAGCTCTGTTTCTGAGTAAGTTAGTGTTTAGCATAGTTGATAGGACATAGATGATAGGTTTTGGCATCATCAAATAGGGGGAAATTGTTAGGTGATGATTCCATCCTCAGCACTGTTTCACTCAGTGGGAAGTGATTCGGTCTTAGACACTGATCTTAAGCTCAGTAGCCTTGTGCTCTGTACTTGTCTAAAGATTTGAAGATCCAAAAACCCTATCTGAATGATGAACCATTCCCTTGTATCTGTTTTGTCTCTGAGGTTTCAGACTCAGTAGACACTCTGCTCTGGTCAAGGCGCTCAGTAGCTTATCTGCCTCAGCACCAGTGCAGAAGACTCAGTGATACTTGGACTCGGCGAGAGCAAGATATGCGAGAGAGTCAGTTGAACTGAACTCAGCAGGAGTAGTTCACTGGACTCAGAGCTGATCTTCAGTAGACTTATCTCAACAGTCTATCTACTGAATACAAGGTCAGACTCAGCAACGGCAGATAGTCTTCAGGACTGTCAGAATCTTTTGAAAGATAATCAGCATTGTCATGTACGAGGAAGAGAGAAGTCAGCTTCAGTCTGTCTCGAAGTTTGTGCTGTCTCAACCACTCCATCCACCTCGATGAATGACAAGCATACACGTGTCTTCTCACCTGCTAAAACTGCAGTCAACCTTTTACCTAAAAAGGTGGGAAAGTACACTGTTACCTACACCAAAAGAGCCGTTTGCTACCAAAAGGAGAGAGAGAGAAGAAGATCGTCTCCAACGGATCTATTTCAATCTCTGCTCTATAAATAGAGGGATCATTCAAGATTTGAAAAAAATCTAGAACACGAGAGAGCGCGAAAAAGAGCGAATTCCAAAGAACAAAGTCTTAGCAAGAACTTGAAGAACAATCTCCGACGAAAGACTACATTCTAGCTCATAGGGAATCAAGCTATACCGACATATAAAGCCTCTAGTATCCAAATCGACGTTACACGAACTCAAAGCTTACCCTTCAGCTGTTCGTCGATCTAGAAGCTACTCTCATATTCCCTATCCCTCTAACCCTAAGCTCAACTGTTCTTATCCATAGCTTAGACGAAGGAGTTCACATTTGAACCCAATCCTTATTGTATAAGGACTCCTTAACTGTTGGAGAAGTTTGTCAAACACTTTAAGTTTGATAGTGTTGTAAACTGAGACTTGGATCAGTATAAAAACCAAGACGCGGCTTTGCCCAGTGTGCAAGCCGACCGAGACTAACTCGGGATAATAAATAGCCTCCCGATCATTCGGGACAGTGGACGTAGGATTTGAGCGATATCCGAACCACTTTAAAAATCCCGTGTCTCTTATTGCTTTCTTAAGCAGTTGCATTGATTTTACTATTCATACCGAACATCATATTTAAAATCAATCAACTGTCTCAAGATACTTGAACTTTTAATCTACTCGAATCGAGACTTAAAACGTTTTCTCACAAAAACCGATTTGGGCCTACACTATTCCGCGCACCGAACTCTTACGTAGATACGGAATTCGACCTAGTCGGTTAGCGAGATCTCAGTGGAGTCAAGATCTCTTTAGCCTTTAACTCGATTCGAACGGTTATGCAGTTGTCGGTTCGGCTCATTTGATCGGACACCATCCTGAATAGGATCGTTCGAGTTCGAAGTTGAGAAATCGAATCGTGTGTATTCACCCCCCCCCTCTACACCTGACCGTACATTCGGGACCAACAACTCTCATCTCATCTCATCTCATCTCATCTGTTTCGCTATCTCTCTACTCAGTTGTCTCTTCTTCTCTCACTCTTACTTTTTCTTCTTCTCTCTTTCTTTCTCACTTCTCTCTTTCTTATTGTTTCGCCTTCTCTCTTTACTTCTCTCAATTTTTCCTTTGTCTCTCTTTCTCTTTCATCACTCTCATCTCAGGTCGTCTCATCTCTCTCTCTCTCTCTCTCTCTCTCTCTCTCTCTCTCTCTCTCTCTCTTCTGTTTCGCTATCTCTCTTTCTTTCTTTGTTGTCTCTTCTTCTCTCATTCTTAGGGTTTCTTCTTCTCCCTTTCTTTCTCACATCTCTCTTTCTTGTGGTTTCGCCTTTTCTCTTTCCTTCTCTCAATTTTTCCTGTCTCTCTCTTTCTCTTTCGTGTTTCTCATCTCATCTCTCTCTCTCTCTCTCTCTCTCTCTCTCTCTCTCTCTCTCTCTCTCTCTCTCTCTCTCTCTCTCTCTTACTGTTTCGCTATCTCTCTTTCTTTCTCACTTCTATCTCTTCTCTCACTTTTATTGTTTCACGTTCTCTCTTTTCTTCTCTCCATTTTTCCTCAGTCTCTCTTTCTCTTTCATGTATCTCATCTCATCTCATCTCTCTCTCTCTCTCTCTCTCTCTCGCTCTCTCTCTCTCTCTCTCTCTCTCTCTCTCTCTCTCTCTCTCTCTCTCTCGCTCTCTCTTACTGTTTCGCTATCTCTCTTTCTTTCTCAGTTGTCTCTTCTTCTCTTACTCTTACTGTGTCTTCTTCTCCCTTTCTTTCTCACATCTCTCTTTCTTGTTGTTTTGCCTTTTCTCTTTCCTTCTCTCAATATTCCTTATATCTCTCTTTCTCTTTCGTGTTTCTCATCTCATCTCTCTCTCTCTCTCTCTCTCTCTCTCTCTCTTACTATTTCGCTATCTCTCTTCTCAGTTGTCTCTTCTTCTCTCACTCTTACTATTTCTTCTTCTCTCTTTCTTTCTCGCTTCACTCTTTCTTGCTGTTTTGCCTTCTCTCTGTCCTTCTCTCAATTTTTCCTTTGTCTCTCTTTCTCTTTCATCACTCTCATCTCATCTCATCTCTCTCTCTCTCTCTCTCTCTCTCTCTCTCTCTCTCTCTCTCTCTCTCTCTCTCTCTCTCTCTCTCTACCATCCGGATCCCTGACATATCAGACATGAAGTGCAGTTTATGGGTTAAGGATGTATGAAGAAATGTTACGATGTGAAAAATGTTTTTAAAGGATCAGTTCGAGTAGACTACTTTCAGAAAATAAGAGTCAAAAGAACTCCTGCTCTGATACCAATTGTTGGTCCCGAGTCTAACGTTCAGGTGTAGAGGGGGGGGTGAATACACCAGAAAACCTTTTTCAAACTCAAACGCGAACAGTTCGATATACGAAGGTTGCCTACCAAATGAATTAAGCAGACCAAGCAAGCTGTTCTTGATCGCGTTGGACAGAGTGACTAAAATTGCTAAGCTCTGCTAGCTAACTTAATGGTAGAATTAAGTAGCATTCAGTAGCATTCTGTAGAGTGCGGAATGTGTAGGCCCGATTAAGTTTGTTTGAAAATGTTTGTTCATTAAAACCGTTTCAGTAGATTAGTGCGACGTTTTAAGCTTGTACTGAAAATGATGTTATATGATTTTGTAAAGATTTTTTTTCAGTATGAACAGTATATTAATGCAACAGTTAACGACACAACAATTTTTAAAGTGGTTCGGATATGCAAGATCCTACGTCCACTGATCCTGAACAAAGCAGGACACTATTTTATTATATTGAGTTAGTCTCAGTTAGTTTGTGCGTTGGACAAACTATAACTTGTGATTATTTACAGGGTCAAACAATAAGTTTGAATGTATCTCCAACTAAGAAGGAGTTCTTAACACTAAGAACAGTTCAATAAACTGAACACCTTCAGTCTAAGCTATAGATATTACAGTTGAGCTTGGGTTAGGGGGTAGAAACGAGAAAGGCTTCAAGAGCAAATAACAAAGAGGAATAATCTCTCTGGGTTCGTGTTCTTCACTAGAGCTTGAGTTCGTTTTACGCTTGAGTTCCCTTGATAGGTCGCTTGTATGATCGTGAGTTGTGAATAGATCCGTTGGAGATGAATTGTCCACGTGTCACTCTATATGGGTAGCAAATGGCTCTTTTTTGAATACTGTAGAGTCCTCTTTCTTTACAAGAAAGTGGTTAACTTGCAGCTTTTGTCGGAGACTTTGCCAGTTGGCTGCTTGTTATTGGTTGAGGTACAGCTAGTGGTTGAGACTTTTTCGAACTTCAAGGTTGATACTGAAGCTGACTTAGTCTCTGATGTACGACCTCAGACAACTCTACTGAAATTGACTTGAAGTCTAGTGTCAATTAAGGCAACTGATAGGCCGTTGCTGAGTCTGACCGAAAGGTTCAGTATGTTGCTCCTGTTGAGTCCAACACTACGAGGCCAAACTCCGAGTTCAGTAAACTGCTCCTGCTGAGTCCAGTTCTACTGACTCTTGAATACCTTTCAGTATGTTGCTCCTACTAAGTCCAGCCATACTGAATCTTCACTCCATGGCACTGCGACAGATGGTCTACTAAGAGACAGTAGACTGAACTTCTGAGCCGGACCATGCTAAAGGCAAGTCTACTAAGTCTGAAACACTCAAAGACAAGGTGTTTACTTTTACAACGTAATGGCTCACCAATCAGAATCGGGGTTTGGGATCAGTCAAATTAGCTACTGAATCATCTCCCAATAGGCAGCCACGTCAACAGGCTAGGGTTGATGTTAGTACCCCACCTGCTGACGTCAGCAGCAAGCTTATCCCAAAATTCTCATCCCCAGCGGGAGGAGGGGCGTCGCCGGCAACCACTAGCAACCACCAACTGTACCACTCCTAGACGCACACCGTCGCGCCATCCACCTCACCACCCCATCCATCAATCACCGGCCACCGCCTCCATCCAGCTTTAGTTCGATCCCGATGGGCTACTTTGATTGAGCTCATTTTGTCCGGTCAAACTCCCAAAACTAGGTTTTGACAAATTCAATCTTCGTGTTCTTATCGCAAAAAATGGACCAACTGGAAAAGTCAATTACAAAATCGAAGAAAAAGCATAACATTGACATTGGCCCTAATCTACTCGTGTATTTATCGCACGAGAACTATAATTCCAAGATCAAAATAAAGTAGCATGCAAACCGTCCCACAAATAAAAAATTGACGACGACGAACAAGAAATTAAAATTAACCATAGCATACCATACAATGGTCATATGCATGATACTATAAATTTAAAGAAACGCAGAGCTAGTTATTAGAAATTCGCTCTGATACTAGTTGTAGGAAATCATACCGCAGTATCGTCTTAGTATACAATGTTCTTGACTCTATAAAAGGATTGTTGGACTGTTCTCATTGCCTGAGCTTACAACTCCGGATGATAAAGGCGTTAAAAGCTCTCGACGGTCTACTCTCGGACTCACACTTTTTGGCTCACAAATCTAGGAGATGTTGTGAACAAGTGGCCATTAGTTCCCTATTTATAGGTCTAGTCAAAGAAACTCTAATGGACCTTTGACTCCAAGCCCATGACAAATAGTAAAAGGGTCACTAGACCATTACCAATTGTCTAGGTCAACTAAATGACCAAACAACTCCAGCCAAGTAAATAGCCTAATGATTCCGAGATAAAATGTCGCATACAACTGGGCATATGTTTGGGCCAGACTTGGGACCTAATACTAGAAATAAAGTCAGGCCTCAAGTAAATTAGTTTTCCATACTCAGCTCAGAGTATTGTTAATTCAGTGGCATATATTCATTCAACTAAAGAATCTATGTTGACTTACCCTTTATCCCTATAGTTGAGTCAGGGTTTGTATTTTTAACTTCAGTTAATTCCAAGTATTTAAGATATCGAATATCCACTAATTGATAAAGTTTACTGACTACTTAATACAATTAATATCATATCATTGAGCAGTACCACTCGACGTCATTATCAAACTTGAACTTAATCAACATGCAGGGTTTAGTATGATAAACCTTTCGAGCTCCTCAAGGGGACATCATCATCCCTTTAATAGGATATAGATGCATGATGCAGATAACCAACTTAAGCTACACGCAACAGCACTCACCCAAGATATAGAGATATACGGTTGTGATGACCTTGACCCATAGTATAGAGATATACGGTCGCGATGACTCTATGGTCTGTTCAAGCTTCTTAAGGTCGTTTCAAACTAAAAGAAGGTGTGTCTCTTACTTTCTTATTGTATATTGACCATCTGCACTCAACTACTTGATGAGTGGTTTTTATACCATCTCATCATGTTCTTTTTAAGCTTGTTTACATCGTTTTCTATTCATTTTTAGCTTTTGTTTTGCTTGGAATCGTATACTTTCGATGGTTTTTGGTTTTGTAGGTTTCTCACGCATTTTAAGCATATTTGGTGGTATTGACACCAAAATGAAAGAAACCATGACCATTGATGCATTTTTGGTAAAGATGGAGTTGCTTGGATGAAGAATGGAGAGGATTTGAAGCCGGTTGTTGAAGAAATCGTGTTTCGGAGCTCACGTATCAAGGCACTTGGAAAATCATGTGGCCGGTGGATCTAAAGATCTTAGAATCCGATCTCCACCATCCACATCGTATTTCTATGTGTTTGGAACATCGTGGAAAAATTTCGTGGCGATCCAACGGCTAACGAAGGAGATATCGCGTTTTTCCCAAAACGCGACAGTGCAGAAAAACTGTTCAGCCGGATTTGTTAAGGACCGCGGTCCGCATTTGTGCGGGACCGCGGTCCGAGGTGTTCTGACTCGAAAATTAGAAATTGGTGGAGTCGGACCGCGGTCCGCCTTTGCACTGGACCGCGGTCAGCGTCATAAACAGCCCAAAACTTGATTTTTCGGCCCGAAACCTATATAAATCCTTCCGGACTTCTTTCCTTCGGACGACACACCATATTTTCGACTTCTTCCACCCTCCAAGGCAGAGAAACACCCAAGGCATCCCTCCGTTGAAGATTCAAGACGAAGATTGAAGACCACAACCCGAGAACCAAGCGCGAGGATCAATCCGCTAGATTCTAGGTTGTATTATTCCTTCTCAGTTTTGTTTAGGGTTTTTGATACTTGAATTCTATGGATTATTTTTGCATATTTTGTGATTATTTTCCTACGAATATGAGTGGCTAAATCCCCTTGTGTGGGGGTTTAGCAGGATCTATGTTTTTGATGAATTGATTCAAACCCAAGTTTTTCAATGAATGAATTATTTTGTTTCTTAATTGTTGAGCCTTCTTTTGATTTCTCTATGATTCTTTAATGTGACTGGCCATCATCTTAGATAATTATAGAGAATATAGGTAATAGATAATACGGCGCATCATACCCGGTTATTTATTTAGACCTGCAATTAAGTGTCTAGATTGTCACCATTGGTTTGGGATAGTTTAGATGGTTCCTTAAATCCTTGAGCATGATACGATCCTTAGGTTCATGATATGATCACTTGATTGACCCTTAGGATTATAAGTTAGAGATCTCCCGCCATCATACGGAATCCCTAGAGCCTTAGTGGATGAACCAACAAAATAAATTCATGAATGCTAGCTAGAGAATGGGAATGAATCGATCATCTTAGGCATAGTGATTGCTAAACCTCCGCACTCTTCATCAATCTTGAAACCACACCCATTAATCCACTTTGCTTCGCTTTTACTTGTTTTCTTACTTTCTTGCTATTTTAATTCCGTAGTTTTAAATAAATCAAACCCAGTTTAGGACCAAGTAGATAGCGAAATAATTAGGATAATTAGAACCCAGCTGAGTCCTTGTGAGATCGACCTCGGGAGTTGCTAGATTAGGTACTATACCGATTCGTGCACTTGCGAGAATTATAATTTGTTCATCAAGTTTTTGGTGCCGTTGCCGGGGACTCAGTCATTTTGATTATTCTTTTTACTAGCTGTTTATTTGTTTAGATTTTATTTTTACGTTTGTTACTATTTCTTCTTTTCTTTACTGTGTCGAGTCTTACTCTTGAGTTTTCTGTAGGTTTATGCACGGTAGAAGGTCGCAAAATCCAGAACTTGCGCCTTTTATCGATAACATACACAGAGTAGGGACTCGAGTTACGAGGAAAGAATAGGAAGACAAAATTGAAATGGAGCGAATTGAGAATAATCCTGAACCAGAGAGGTTGCAGGGAGACTACACAAGGCCGATACTTGGAGCCAATACCACCTGCATCGTCCTAGAAGAGACCGCAAGGAATTATGATTTGAAGTCCATCTACTACCATATGCTACCATCTTTCTACGGGCTAGCAACTGAAGATCCTCTTGCTCATATGAGAGAATTCTATGCTACACTGGGGACTATTCCTCTCAGCGGGCTCACTACTGATCAATTGGGAAGACGATTGTTTCCCTACACTCTGAAAGATAAAGCCAAGAATTGGTTGCACACACTGCCTCCTAATTCTTTGAGGACAATGGAGGACGTGTTCAAAGCATTCACGGAGCGATACTACTCCCGAAGCAAGAATCACGAGTTGAGGCAGCAGATTGCTACTTTCTCCCAATTTGACAATGAGACATACCATGAAGCTTGGGATAGATTCAAGGGACTCCTCATCCAATGTCCACATCATAATTACCAGATTGCGATGCTGAATGAGTTCTTCTACAATGGACTGCTCTTACCGTGTCAAATTATGGTTGACAACATGGCTCCCGGAGGCATTCTTGCACTGACCCCAAGTGCATTGCATGAGATTTTTGAGACGTTGAAGGCTCGTTCAGTATTAAGAAGTCAGAGTGTGAGACAACGTGGAACGCAGGATGTGCGGGCTGCCTATGCGGATGATACTCTTAAGGAGCTTCAACTGCTTAGACAAGAAATCAAGGAGCTCAAGCAGAGACAAGTGCAAGCCCCAAAGATTGGCGAGGTATGTACCATTTGTGATGATCCACAACACTCAACCGCCCAGTGCCAGTTTAATATCATCCACAATCAATTTCAAGAGGAAGAAGCTAACTGGGGACAAGGCATAGGACATCAGGAATGGGAAGAGAGAAGGCAATATCAGAGGCCGCACCAAAATTTTATCCATAAGCAGCAAGGGTACAATCCCAACTACAAAAGTTACCAGGATTATGGAGGAAGGAATGCCACTCAGCAGCAGAACTTTGGAGGCACATCATCTTCTCGCCGTCAGCCAAAGATTGAGGACGCTGATAAGAATTCCATGGCCATCTTGCAAGACACCTTAACCTCCTTTATGAAGAGTTCTAAGGAGCAAATGGAGACACTTACCACTTATGTCAGGAACGTGGAAGCAACTTCCAAAAATTTGGGGACTCAACTTGGCCAGCTAGCGCGGGAAGTTGCTTTGCTTAAAATGCAACAAGGGAAACTACCCGGATAAACTGAAGAGACGAGGTCCATTACTATTTTGCTTGGTGATGATTCGGAGAAGGCTAAAGAGAAAATCGACGAAGTTGCTACGACTAATGTTGATGAAAGGACAAGAGATAAGGAGAACAAGCCTACTGTTCGGACTCCTTTGCATAGAGCTGTGAATCCATACAAGCCCCCACCTCCTTTTCCAAGACGCCTCAAGGTTAACAAACAAGAAGAACAGTTTGGATCCTTGTTCAATATACTCTCTAAAGTGAAGATCAATCTGCCGCTCTTAGACCTCGTCAAGAGTATTCCAAGGCAATCCAAGTTCTTCAAGGAGCTCATCACCAACAAAAAGGATTATGAGCGGAGTGCAAATCTTCCTACACTTGAATCAGGGGGTGTTGTAGTTGATATATCGGCTCTACCGCCCAAGTTAACAGATCCTGGAAGATTCGACATCGCTATCTCTATGGGCAAGGATAGAGTTACACGAGCAATGCTAGATCTTGGAGCTGGTATCAACCTCATGCCCTACTCTGTCTACAAAACGTTGGGAGTTAACAATTTGAAGCCTACACCTATGAGGCTTCAATTTGCTGATAACTCTATGAAGACCCCAATGGGGATTGTTGAAGATTTGTTGGTAAAGGTAGACAGGTTTATTGTTCCTGTTGACTTTATTGTTCTTGATGCAGATGATACTTCTCGAGGGCTAAGTGAACAACTTATCCTCCTAGGGAGGCCATTTATGGCAACCACTAGGACTTGTGTTGATGTACCGTCATGAACTGTGAGGATGGAAGTCTTGGGGGAGGTTACAGAATTCAAAGCACTAGCTCCAACCACATTTGGAACTGATGCCTCAACTACTGAAGTTAACTTTGTGCAGCCTGCATTTGATGTAGTGAAGGATTCTGATGGTACAGATGAATTAGGAATACACGCATTATTCGATGAGGAGTCAACTGACGTTGGTGTTCCTAACTTGGATGAATGTGTTGAAGATCAAAAAGACATGTTCCCGAAGAAAACCATCTATGTCAGACGCACTAAAGCTGCTTGTGGGAAGAGGACGCTGGGTAAAACACTCTACCCTGGTCTTAAAGTTCTTTTATATGACGATGGTTCTAGAGCATTTCCAGGATACCCAAGTTCTACATTCTCCGGGCCATTTCATGTGGTGGACGTTTTGTCGCATGGTGTGGTGAAGTTGATGAATCCACGAACCAAAAAACATTTCAAGGTGAAGGATGTCTGTGGAGCATCATCGAAGGAGGCGTTCGACAAGGCTGAAGTCGGGCGTCCAAAGTCGCCAAGTTTCTAATCTGATTCAGCAAAGTCGAGCCAACGACTCTAACCAACAGTGCTTCGTGGGAGGCAACCCACGTTTGTGAGTTTTTCTAGTTTTCTTAGTTAGATTTATTGCTTTCCATTAAAAAAAAACAAAACGAGGAGGAAAATTGACATATATGCTTCACCTATTGATTTTTAATGCATAATAAGCTATATCAGAGCAGCAGGGGAGCTGATACGGTCGGGATTAACTTTGGATCTGAGCCTGAAGATCAAGCTTCGCATATGTAGATCAATCTGACATCACCTAGACATCAGGGAAGATTCGTTTACCCAATTTTCTTTATTTCACTCTATTTTCGTGCTAGGGACTAGCTCGTAGATAGGTTTGGGGGGGGTATGTCGAATCTTGAACCCTATTGATTTGGTCTTTATAATTATGATTCTGATGATTCTCCGTGTACTTGATATTTGAATTACTATGACTTATGTTATTTGATGTTTATGCATTTCTTGCCTTAAAATTTTTCTTTACTGAAGCATTGTTGAATTGAATTTGAGCATGATAAAATTTTCGAACATGTAGGATGTAAAAGTGTGGTAGTCCAAAAACCTGTGGTGAGAATTTGAGCCTATTGTGAACTGACGAAATCTTATGTCGGTCTCAATTTCTTTCATGTGTGATACTCGCTTTAGGGAGAACATTTAGAACTTGCTTTGAGTCTGTTTGAAGTTTATTGAACACTTTTCGTATATGGCATTGATATGATCTTAGGCACTATCTCATTCTTTAGCCAGAGCCAAATATGATTCCTACCTTGAATATCAACCTAGTAAGCCCCTTTGAGCTTAATGTATCCTTTTTATTTATGTACCTCCACTTAAATTGCCTAGCCTAACTAGCCTTAACCGAGTATTTAGTAGAGTCATTAGTGATGTGGGGAGGAAAGGGAGGTTTGATAAGGGTTTGGTGATCAAGGGACAAATATTTGCTAAAAAAGTGAGATTGGTGTGAATTGATTTTGATTATATCCAGCCTGGTACCGAACTTGATGACAACGTGTTATACTGAAATCTTTATCTAATTATTGGTAGAGAGTTGGCAGGTAAACAATTGGATAAAATATGGGAGACTTGTGCATGTACTCCTAACTTTGATTGAAAGGGTGTTTATTGATGACATATGTTAGAGTTGAGAGATGAAAAAAAAGAGGGTGAATGAGGAAGTTGAAAAGGGGAGTATATTTTGAAAAAAAAAGGGGGTGAGAACTTGGGGTGACTTGATTTGTTTGATTATGAGTGATTCAAAGGTGGTTGGTTTTAGAGGTTTATTTTGATATATCATCAATTGGTTGCTCTACTAGATCCTTCATTGTTCGTACATTATGAGTCACTTTTTCTATATCTTCCCTACCTTTTTATTACATGCCTTAGCCCCATTACAACCAAAATAAGACCTTCGAGATCTTTGCCATGAATTGCGTTCATTATGAGTAGAATTAGACAATCTGCAAGCTTATGAAGACGCTCTCCTAGGGTTGAGTTTGAGTGATGATTTTACCCTTATACACTTGAGTGTTTGAGTGATACAGATTTCTGGAGAGGGACTACTCTACTTCTATGTTCTATTTTGTTTTGAAGGTGGTATCAAGCTTGAATGATTTTCACAAGCTAATGATGTGTTCTTCTAAAATTAGGCTTGAATTGTTATGCTCATCTTTTTAATATTTAGTCATAGTCTTTCTTTTATCTTGTTTCTTTGCTTGAGGACAAGCAAAAGCTTAGGTTTGGGGGGATTTGATGAGTGGTTTTTATACCATCTCATCATGTTCTTTTTAAGCTTGTTTACATCGTTTTCTATTCATTTTTAGCTTTTGTTTTGCTTGGAATCGTATACTTTCGATGGTTTTTGGTTTTGTAGGTTTCTCACGCATGTTAAGCATATTTGGTGGTATTGACACCAAAATGAAAGAAACCATGACCATTGATGCATTTTTGGTAAATATGGAGTTGCTTGGATGAAGAATGGAGATGATTTGAAGCCGGTTGTTGAAGAAATCGTGTTTCGGAGCTCACGTATCAAGGCACTTGGAAAATCATGTGGCCGGTGGATCTAAAGATCTTAGAATCCGATCTCCACCGTCCACATCGTATTTCTATGTGTTTGGAACATCGTGGCAAAATTTCGTGGCGATCCAACGGCTAACGAAGGAGATATCGCGTTTTTCCCAAAACGCGACGGTCGTAAAAAACTGCTCGGCCCGGATTTGTTAAGGACCGCGGTCCGCATTTGTGCGGGACCGCGGTCCGAGGTGTTCTGACTCGAAAATCAGAAATTGGTGGAGTCGGACCGCGGTCCGCCTTTGCACTGGACCGCGGTCCGCGTCATAAACAGCCCAAAACTTGATTTTTCGGCCCGAAACCTATATAAATCCTTCCGGACTTCTTTCCTTCGGACGACACACCATATTTTCGACTTCTTCCACCCTCCAAGGCAGAGAAACACCCAAGGCATCCCTCCGTTGAAGATTCAAGACGAAGATTGAAGACCACAACCCGAGAACCAAGCGCGAGGATCAATCCGCTAGATTCTAGGTTGTATTATTCCTTCTCAGTTTTGTTTAGGGTTTTTGATACTTGAATTCTATGGATTATTTTTGCATCTTTTGTGATTATTTTCTTACGAATATGAGTGGCTAAATCCCCTTGTGTGGGGGTTTAGCAGGATCTATGTTTTTGATGAATTGATTCAAACCCAAGTTTTTCAATGAATGAATTGTTTTGTTTCTTAATTGTTGAGCCTTCTTTTGATTTCTCTATGATTCTTTAATGTGACTGGCCATCATCTTAGATAATTATAGAGAATATAGGTAATAGATAATACGGCGCATCATACCCGGTTATTTATTTAGACCTGCAATTAAGTGTCTAGATTGTCACCATTGGTTTGGGATAGTTTAGATGGTTCCTTAAATCCTTGAGCATGATACGATCCTTAGGTTCATGATATGATCACTTGATTGACCCTTAGGATTATAAGTTAGAGATCTTCCGCCATCATACGGAATCCCTAGAGCCTTAGTGGATGAACCAACAAAATAAATTCATGAATGCTAGCTAGAGAATGGGAATGAATCGATCATCTTAGGCATAGTGATTGCTAAACCTCCGCACTCTTCATCAATCTTGAAACCACACCCATTAATCCACTTTGCTTCGCTTTTACTTGTTTTCTTACTTTCTTGCTATTTTAATTCCGTAGTTTTAAATAAATCAAACCCAGTTTAGGACCAAGTAGATAGCGAAATAATTAGGATAATTAGAACCCAGCTGAGTCCTTGTGAGATCGACCTCGGGAGTTGCTAGATTAGGTACTATACCGATTCGTGCACTTGCGAGAATTATAATTTGTTCATCACTACTCTTCATAAAATCATATATGTGTTGTTTTCAGTAAAACCTAAGATACACACAAGTATAAACTTGAATGACTTTCAGTAAACGACGTTTTCCAAATGAGACTACATTAAAGGCATACATATTATGCACATATATTTATACTGAATACTTAGTGAACCCACTCCAGTCAGTGAATAGTAGTCAATAGACTATATCACTATAGATACCGCAATCACGAAGCTTACTTGACAAATTAATTATGAACCAGATGTATTTATAGGATCTCAGCATGTAATTGTATAGTCGGGTTGACTGCTTGGTTAAGACTAGGTTAGTTCAGGTTGGGATATTTCAGCTAGTAGAACGTACTGAGTCTATCTTTGATAAGCTGACCCTTCCAGGGTGAACTGATCATTAGATCAGATTTTTCACCAGTCCGAATTGATATATTCAAACGTGAAGAAAGTACAAGGCACAAGGCTTGATATTCTAAGAACATGGTCAACGGAGGAAATGACAATTATTAGATCAACATTGACTAATACCAGGCCGCCATGTCAGCCCTAGTCAAAGGCGACAGAACAGTACCTCATACAGAATCCGTAGAAGCAAGCGGAGCTCGACACGTGTCCATGCATTCAATGCATTTGACCGTTGTCAACTCAGAGCCAATGGGAGATCGACCTTTTCTTAACGGATCTATCCCCAAGCTCGTCTATAAGCAGAAGGCGCATTAAGATGTTGCAGAATTTCAAGTAGCTCAAGTATACTCAAAGCAAAAGAACAAACTTTTACTTTCATATTCACAGTTTTCTTGCCAAGCTGATAAGAGTGTTCAATACTTTTGTTATTGCACAAATCTTAAACCCAACCTGATATCTTAGTTAGAACGTTTGTTGTTGGTTTGATAGATAGATTGATAGTTTGATAGATTGTTAGTTTGCTTGTATTGTTCTGCGCTCGTCAGTCTACGAGTATCCTTTAGTGAATTTATGCAAGGAAGTAGAAAAGTGGACGTAGCATATTGTGAATCCGAACCATTATAAAAATTGTGTTCTTTACTGTTTTATTTATTTCAGTTTACTATTCTTCACATATTATATTAGCTTAACTGTTGCATTCACGAAAATCTTTTTTAAGGGCCTATCATATTTCTGCATTCTGACTGACTCACGATTAGTCACATTCTTTGATCTAAAAAAGGCAAAGTTTGACATTATGTGTGTTCCCCCCCCCATACACCTGATATCATAACGGGACCAACAAAGATTCAGTAAGTATACACAATATTATACTGACTTTCGCATTCGAGTTTTGAAACTTTGTATTCAGGTGTTTCCACCCCCCCCCCCCAACACCTGAAATCTCGTCTCTGGACCAACTACCTAAGAAACCTTCTCTCCCATTAAACACAAGAAGATCAAAGAAGATTGTAATGGGCAATTGCTTGAAGAAAGGGGAGAATCATTCAATCCATGGAAGCTCAACTTTATCTCATCCACTTATGATATTAAATCTAGCTTGTTGACTATAGGTTGTAAAATCTTCACTTTTGTGTTAATTTCCCTTTCCATGTAACATTCATTATGCTTTCATTCCATCTTTTCTTATGAATCTTGGTGATCGACAACCATTAGGCTTAGTTTGAGTCGATTAGGGATGGAGATAGTTTAGCAGTTGCCGGCGGACCCCTACCGCCCTCTTGAATGTTTGTTTGATGAAATTGCCAAGAAATGGAGATTGTTAATTAGATGGTTCTAGTTGGCCCTTGATCTTTTTCTATGAGATGTATTGTGCCTAATTAGGCACTGCCTGAGAGGGGTTTCACCATAAATAGCAAGGAGTAGGCAACCGAACCACACTTGTTAGAGGTTATGAGGACTCGAACCCCCATAATAAGTTATGGTATTTTATCAGAGTGTCGTTGGATTGAGATAGGACCATAGCGACAGTTAAATCCCTATCACATCTTCACCATTTGATCAACTATCCTTTACCTTTTCGCCTTTACATTTATTTGCAAACCCTAGTCCACATTGCATAGTAGCCTAGTCCACATTTTGGATTTATTACTTTACGCCAACCGATCATCATACCGCAGTCAGTCCGTAGCTCATCAAGCAATGTAATCTGATGGCATTCGATAAGAGATATAGGTGCACAACCACTTCAGGGACTAGGTTTCTGTAGTTGTTGATTTCAGTAGTTGCTCATGAATAGTTGCCCTGACAACAATCTTCGCCCTCGAATAAGGTTCGACCCAATTAGCTATTTGGCAACTTGAAGATCAGATGCTGGTAGGGTATACTGACTTCGGTTTGGAAAATCTGAAGATGATGAACTAGACTCAAAGTTGTGCCAAGTGTGCATTGAGCCTTTGTGTGGTTCTTGAGTGACTTTAGGAAATGGGTTAGCAAAGGGAGCTTCAGGGATGGCTACGAAAGAGACAGCTCGGTTCTTGAGGGAGGAACCTCGGCAGTTGCTGAAATTGGGATTGTTGGTGCAGAGACAATTCTTCAGGTATTGGGGGGGGGGTTGAATACACATGAGTACAAGTTTTAACTCAAATGCAAAAGTCAGTTTTATGCTGAAATCGCTTGCTGAAGAACTCAGCTCGCCAGGTAAGCTTTCTGATCGCATGGGTAGAGTGATTCTAGCTATTGAACACTGTTCACTGACTGAGGTCACTAGACAAGCAACTCGGTACAAGAAGTTGTCGAGAATTGTGTAGACCCAATTTTAATCGTCTCTTTTGAAAAATGTCGATTACTAAAAATAGTTTTCAGTTTATGCTTGTGTGTTCTTAGACAGTTTTACTGAAAATACAAAGTTAAGATTTTTTAAAGCGGTTGGAATGCATGATGAACAGTAAGCAATAAAACAGTAAAATGACACACAGATTTTTATAGTGGTTGGGATACACAAGATCCTACGTCCATTGTCCTGTTTCCATGGGGTCTTAATTAGATTATCTAAACAAGTCTCAGTGGATCCGTGCACTGGGCAGATCACTAGTTATAGTCCTAGTGACTTTACAGGGGTTCAAACATGAGGTTTGAGATTTTCTCCAACTATGAAGGAGTTCTTACAATAAGAACAGTTCGAAGATGAACTCCTTCGATTTCTAAGCTTATGATCTAACAATGAAAGCTTAAAGAATAGAGAAGGGAACTAGGTTAACTCTAGAGGGAAGAACTATATCAAAGATCTATTGGTTAAGTGAGTTCTTCGTTGGGAATGTTTTGAGAATGCTAGAGCTTGATCGCTTTGAATGCTTTGTGTTCCCGATGTCTTCAACGCGTGAAGATCGATCTCTTTTATAGTCTTGACTCATGAATAGATTCGTTGGAGGTGATCTAGACACGTGGCAAGAATGACAAGCACAACGACCATATTTAATTTTGAATGTTACTGTAGATATTCTCTCTTTTTCGACTATAGTGCAACTTTATGTCAGCAAGTACAATATTAGCAGCTTCCTATTGGTCGAGGTTTGTTGGTAGGTGAGGCTTGTTCAAATTCCAAGGCTGATACTAATTTGACTTCCTCCGATACCTCTCGATTCCTACAACTCCCACTTGAGCATTTCCCACTCCCATATCAAAAATATGTCAAAAACCAGAGACAACATGAGCCTATATAAATCCCTCCACCTATATAAATCCCTCCACCTGTACTTGCTGCAATACAATTGATTTGTTCTATATTTTTTACTAAGTAACTTTAGCTAAACTAGTTCAAAATTCTTCAAACTTTGGTTCAAACTGGGTTAGTCTCAGTTGTGGGCTTAAGTTATCATACTTGTCGAAACTGAAAAACGATCCGGTTATTGAATATCCAAATAAGCAAACGATTCTAATACGACTATTGTTTTTCCATGGTTATCGTTTCGCCTATCCGGTATTTACGTTAAGGTTAGCCGAATCCGATCCAATTCCAAGACCTACCCCTCGGCGGCCTATTCCCATTGTTGGGATGAGATTCAGTAGAATAATATTTTATAGATTTGAAGATCCCAAAACCCCTAGTTGAATGATGAACCTTCGATTATGTAATAACTTAGTTTGAGTTCAACATGTCAGGAATTCAGTAGGCTAGAGTTCAGTAGCTGCGAAGTTCAGTAGAAGACCTTGAACTCAGCTGATGAACTAAGTATGGAAGAAGTCAATTGGTGAGCCGACCACCAACTGAATCTCCAAAGGAATTCGTGCCCCACGTACTGAATGCTTAGAAGAATGTCAGTAAGAAGACACTTCAGTTGAAGGTCCGAGGATTCAGAGGGAGTCAACCTTGATGTTTGACAAACCTGACCTAACACTCTACCTCGACTAATAAGGAGCCGACAGCGCCTTACCTGCTCTGACAAAAGCTGCTCCTAGACTGAAAAAGAGGCATACCTCTACAGTGCACCAACTCAACAACGTTCAAATTAAAGTAGTTGTTTTCCTTGTCATTTCGACACGTGGCTAGACCCTCTCCAACGGATCTATTCACAAATCAAACACTATAAATAAAGTAAAGTCTTCATGTAGAAAGACAAGACCGGGAACCAAAGCTTTCAATGCACAAACAATCTCTAGCAAGCTCAGTGCATATCTAGCAAAGAACTTGAACTTAGAATTAGAATCTTCTTTATTTCTTCTCTCTAGAGAATACTTGTTCCCCTTCTCTTATCTAAGCGAGCTAAACTGTAATATCCTTAGCTTAGAAACCCCGAGGGAGTTCACATTTTGTGAAACGTTCTTATTGTAAGAACTTCCTCATAGTTGGAGAAGCTCAAACCTTTAAGTTTGAAGACCATGTAAAGTCACTACGACTATAAGTAGATATGTATCATGTGAACAGATCACTGAGACTTGCTCAGTATAAGCAAACAAGTTTGTCTCTATTATATGAACAGATCACTAAGACTCGCTCAGTATAAATAATTTAAGTTCTCCAGCTTTTGTCAGGACAGCGGACGTAGGACCCAGCGTGTCCGAACCACTTTAAAATCCTCCTATGTTGATTTACTGTTGTATTATATACTGTTTACTCAGCATTCAACTGTATTTCATAAACTCAGAATAAAACCGATTTTCCAACTGAGACGTTTCATAGGGCCTACACTTCCGCACACAACCCTAATACTGAACTACTGTTCAACTGACATAAGTCAGTAGAGTTGAACTCAGTAGAAGAAATCTCTGCCCACGCGATCTGAAAGTATATCTGGCTGTCTGACTCAGTTCAGTAGCACACTCAGCTAAAGCTGACTTTCGCGTTTGAGAAAGAATCTGTATTCATGTGTAATCACCCTCCCTCCCCCCCTCTACACCTGAAGCACATCTCATTACCAACACCCATGCAATCACCAATTTATTATAAGAAAATAAGTGCGGAAATTGAATAAAAAAGGATTAAAAAGACTAAAATAACACATCATAAATCGAGTATCAACAAATATGCTTAAGCTAAACGATCCAAGATTAACAAACTTATGGCCCTTGATGTTAGCATTCATGAAAAACGTATCCTTAGCCATGAATGAAATCTATTAGTGGATCTTGAAGAATTATCATGAAAATAAGAAAGACCAATCATATTTAAAGCGATTTTTACATATAAGTTGAGAGAGAAAAAAGAAACAAAAAAGAATTTAGGCCCCGTTTGGTTCGCAGAAGGGAATGCAGTCGTAATCAGGAATCAAACATAAGGAATGGAATCAACTATTTTTTTAATTTAAAAAATATTTTTTTATTTTATATTATAATTAAATATTATAAAAAATGCTCTCCTTTTTTTCCCAAATATTAGTTTAACATTAAATATTAAAAATGCAGTTACATAAATATTAAAAATTGTCTTCGTACAAATATTGCAATCCATAAATCAAACATAGATAGTTATCAAACATAAATAAAACTAAATCAATTACTGCCTCTCCATTCATTAAATAAATCTTGAGCTAAAGTATTTCTAAAAGTAGTCCAAGCATTTGAAGGTTCAATATGATTGATGTATTCAGTTGGAGTATACTTGCTACGAGTGTCGTCCTCTTCTTCATCACCTCCATATTCAACATGATTATCAGTGGGTATATATTCCCGAATTAGGTTATATAGAAGAGCACAACATGAGACTATACGACCTTGTGTCTCGATTGGAAAATATGAAGGACCTCGTAAAATACCCCACCTTCCTTTCAACAATCCAAAACATCTTTCTATGACATTCCTTGCTTAAGAATACTTCATATTGAAGAATTCCTCCGCACTGGCTAGTTATCGATCACCCCATTCCTTTAGGTGATACCGATGTCCTCTAAAAGGAGCAAGAAATCCATTGCAATTTGTGTAGCCAGCATCCACTAAGTAATAACTTCCCACGTAATAAAAAAATAACATCTTTTACTAATTATAATGTTGAAAGTGAAGAAATTGTGTAATATTGAAACATAATTACCTTGAGGTACTTTAATCCATTAGGATGATTTTGCATGTCGAAGAACACGTCCATCATGTGCAGATCCTTTCCAACCAGGCATGATAAGTATGAATTCCATATTTAGTGTGCAAACACCCAACACATTCATTGAGATATTGCCTTTCCTCGTCCGATACCTCCCTCTATCTTCATTGCGAACGTGACAATTTATTAGAGTGGCATCCAATGCACCTAGGCAATTCTATATCAAAAATAGTTAATTTAGTTTGCAAAAATACATGCAATATATTTACAACAACAAAGTATATTGCATAATACCTTGAAATGTTTCCATCTACCATCTTCACAACCCTCCTCTATCGGCATAGGTTTTTTGAGCAAGCGAGGATGCAACTCATAACTGCATTAAGACATTCATTGAAGCTCCTACCGATAGTTTCCCCACTTCTATTGAAATAATTAGCAATAGATCTATTTTTCTTCGCATGAGCAAGTGTGTAAAGGAAAGAAGCCACTTTTTCCTCTTGGGACATATTGTTATTTCCATTCAAACCTCCCACATCCCTAACCGTCTCACATAAGGCAAAGAAGGTTCTCATATTCATGTGAAGCTCATTTTTACAAGCAATGTCATTTTCATAAATCAACTTGTTTAAGTTTTCAAAGCGTTGTCGTTTCCTATCTCTTTGTGTATATGTTATTCTATTTATTCTACTTGTGTAACTAATTCTTATCATAAATAAATACATCATAATGATCACATTAATAATAGTCATTATAGTTTGGATCATTTCCATTTGCCTAGCCCTCATTCTCCTCATCATTTTCAATCTAAAAGTATCCATATCTGTGGAAAAAGGGAAATAATCACTACAAATGTCAATAGCAACTAGTTTCAATCCAAATAAGTGTACCACCAAGAAAAACATTACAAGAATGAAAATTAACTGCTAGTTCAATACTTGGAGATAAAAATAAAGGCTGCTTTTGTTTTAAAAAGATGGTACTATATTGCTATCAATTGATTTCTTCGTTCAGTTGTATGAAACAAATGCCGAATTAAATAGTAGGATCAAGAACAAATTTGCTTACGACTTAAAAAAAAGTCAAGACATAATATATTACATATTCATGAATTCAACTTGAATTCGCAGAAAAACCTACACTAAGAAACCAAATAAAAAAATACACTTCTATCAAACTAGATAAAATTTTAGGTAAAGTAGAGCTCATTCTGTAATAGACTAGGTCTATTATTCCACCTCTTCTGATGAATGTACTATAATAATCAACTGGAGAACAAATTGTAACAAATTGCTATTGTATTTAATAAGATAGAACACAACGAAGGAGTTAGAGAGAGATCGAGAGAGAACAAGATTAAGAGTAAAGAGAGAGAAGAGGAGAGTTAAGGAAATAATTCATTGCATAAACAACTATGAGTCCTGACCGGGTATTTATAACCCTTCTTGATCATAACCCTAAATTTAATAAGGAAATAATAACCTAAACTTAATAAGGAAATAATGAACTTAATAAAGGAACAATTATATTAAGCTATGGCCACACGGATGAATCTGGTCCGACCACGCATTCACTGCTCATCAAATCCAACGGTTCAGCCACTTTTATTGTGGACCGTTCGATCAACCTCCCGATGATCGACGGTGTCGAGCTCGTCTCGGGCGTCATAAAATATCTCTTCGTTATCTCTATCCTCATTCTCAGTAAGTTCTCGAACATGTATCCACAGTAAACCCTCCTGCTTTTCTTCCATTTCTGAATCGATCTCGGTTGTGAGTGAGTTCTCAGTTGCCAGATCTGTTGTAAGTAAGTTCTTATTTGTCAGATCCGTTTGGGTCATGACATTACTTCCTCGATTTTCTTTACCTTGTCCCCAAGGTAATAGATCTGGAAGAATCGACTTCAGATAAGTTTCTTCAAGCCAATTTTCTTGTTTAATTCCTTCACTTTCCCATTCCACCAAAAAGGAATGAATTTGTCTTCCCCGTCGGTTTAACTGACTTCTTCTTCCTTTTACTGTAGGGACGCAGACTATGGAGCCTTCGGCAGAGAGGTCTGGCAACTGTGCCGAGTGGATTTTCTTAGGATCTACTGAGCGTTCGAGGAGGGAAACGTGGAAGATCGGCCATATTTTGGCCCCGGCAGAAAGTTGAAGGCGATAGGTAACTTCGCCCACTTTTTCTAATATTTTATAAGGTCCATAATACCTGGGAGCTAGCTTCTGGTTTCGTCTCAGAGCTACGCTATTTTGCCTGAAGGGCTGTAATTTTAGATAAACATTTTCGCCAACATTGAACTGTCTGTCCAATCTATGTTTATCAGCCTGGCTTTTCATTCTTCCTTGAGCTAATAATAAGTTATCTCTGAATCTTTGCTGCATTTTGGCACGCTCTTCTGCTAGATCTAATGAATCAGATGAATAAGTATGGGGGAATGGTCCTATAGAAAATATAGGAGGGGTATACCCATATAAGGCTTCAAAAGGGGTTAGTTGGAGACTGGTATGATAGTTCGTATTATACCAGTATTCAGTCATAGCCAACCATTTAAACCACTGTTTTGGTGTTTGTTTAACCAAACACCTTAAATAGGTTTCTAGGCATTGATTAACTCTCTCTGTTTGACCATCAGATTGTGGATGGTAGGCAGAAGTCATGTCAAGCCTTGTTCCTAATAATTTGAACAATTCTGTCCAAAAAACACTAATAAAAATTGGATCTCTATCCGTGACCACACTTAGTGGTTGTCCATGCAATTTAGTGATATTATCTAAGAACACTTGAGCCACTGTAGATGCTGTGTAGGGGTGGCTGAGTCCTAGGAAGTGGCTGTATTTGGTCAATCTGTCTACAACCACTAATATCACTGTTCTGCCCTGTGATTTGGGCAGACCCTCAATAAAATCCATAGTAATATGGGTCCAAGCTTGTGTAGATATAGGTAATGGTTGTAGTAAACCAGGCTTTTGTCCTCTTTCTGCCTTGTTCTGAGAACAGGTTGAGCAAGCTTTTACCCAGTCCAAAACTTGTGCTTTGAGCCCCTTCCAAATAAAATATTTTCTCACTCTCTGGTAAGTACCTCCTTCCCCTGAATGTCCCCCTATAGCTGAATCATGAAGCTCCTTTATAATTGTGTCTCTTAGCTTGGCATCCTCTCCCACAACAATTCTTCCCTCTTGTCTTAATATTCCTCTTGTGAAACAGTATTCAGGGTATGAATTAGAATCAATTACCTTAGCTGCCACTACCTTCTGTAGATGGGTATCTTGGGAGTAACTATCTGCCACCTTCTGGACCCACAATGAAATGGCTACACTAGTAGCAAGACATTGATAAACTTCTTTCCTGGATAAAGCATCAGCAACTAAATTATCTTTTCCCTTCTTATAAAATATAGAATAATCATAACCCAGCAATTTAGGTATCCACTTTTGTTGTTAATGGGGTAGTGATCTTCTGATCCAATAAGTACTTAAGAGCTTGCTGATCGGTTCTAATAACAAAATGATGCCCTTGCAAGTAATTTTTCCACTTTTGCACTGCCATTAAAATAGCCAAAAACTCTTTTTCATAAATGGATAAATTCAAGTTTTTTCCAGATAAAACCTTGCTTAGAAAAGCTATTAGTTTTCCTTCCTGCATAAGTACTGCTCCTATTCCATTTCCACTAGCATCAGTCTCCAAAATAAAATCCTTTCTAAAATCGGGTAAAGCCAAAACAGGAGCTGTAGTCATAACTTTTTTAAGATTCTGGAAAGCCATCTCAGCCTCTGGTTCCCAATTAAATAATCCCTTTTTGAGCAGATTTGTCAAAGGCTTACTGATCATCCCATAATTTTTTATAAATTTTCTATAATATCCAGTAAGCCCTAGGAAGCCGCGTAATCCCTTCAAATTGGTAGGTGATTTCCAATCCACCATGGCAGCCACCTTCTCAGGATCTGTTGCCACTCCTTCATGAGATATAATATGGCCAAGGTAGGAAACAAATTCCTTTCCAAAAGCACATTTACTCAACTTGGCAAAAAGTTTATGTTTCCTCAGAATCTCTAGAACTTCCTGCACATGTTTTAAATGCAATTCCCAAGTAGAGCTGTATACCAATATATCATCAAAGAAAACCAAAACTTGCTTCCTTAATTGATCCCTGAACACCTGATTCATAAGAGATTGAAATGTGGCTGGAGCATTACACAGCCCAAATGGCATAACAAGATACTCATAATGACCATTATGAGTTCTAAAGACTGTTAAATACCTAGAATCAGGGTCCATAAGAATCTGAAAATAACCTGATCTGAGGTCAATTTTAGAAAAATATATGGCACCATGTAACTCATCTAATAATTCATCAATAACTGGAATTGGATAATCATGCTTTATAGTGAGTTTATTCAAGTACCTGTAATCCACACACATCCTCCATGTGTTGTCTTTTTTCTTGACCAACAATACTGGTGAAGAAAAGGGGCTTTTACTTGGCTGAATTTCTCCGGATTCCAACAGAGACTTCACATTTTTTTCAATTTCAGTTTTCTGTGCATGTGATACCCTATATGGGTACTGTTGTTTTGGGATGCTTCCTGGTTGTAACAATATTTTATGCTCCACTCCCCTGCTAGGTGGTAATCCCTTAGGAACCTCAAAGATATCATCAAAAATTTTCAGTAATGGATTCATGAGTGGGTTGTTTTGCTCTCCTTCTGCATTCAAGGACATTAGTAAAAAATGTCCTGGTGTTGTTTGCCTTTGTTGCAGTAACTGGTATATAACTGCTGCGGTTATTGGATATTTTTGTTTCTGTCCTTTAGCAGCATAGATAGAAACCCTTCTTCCCCCATGCAAAACTGAAAAATACATTTGTTCATAGTCCAAGAGGATAGGAGATCCCCTTCTTAACCAATCACTTCCCAAAATTAAATCATATCCTGCCGTAGGTAAAAGTCTGATATCATATTCAAACTCCATATTTTGCATTTTCCATCTGAATCCTCGCAGCCGCTTGTCACTAACCATGACATTTCCATTGGCTACAATTACCTTTAACGGTGTAGCAGGTTCTAGGAGTCCTTGTAAATTCTGAGCAACCGTAGTATTTAAGAAACTTAAGGAGCCGCCTGTATCAACTAACATCCTTAACTTTCGGTTTCCAGCTTCTCCAATAAGCCGCATTATATGTTTGCCAGAATCTTCCTCCATAGATCCGAGGGTGATCATAGCCATACCCAGTTCCTCTTTGACATCCCTAAATTCCTCTTTCTTCAGCTAATCCCTCTAAACCATTAAGGAATTCCCCTTGTTCCTCGACACTCATAACCATGAAATTAATTTTACTCTTGCACTTGTGTCCCAGAATGAAAGGTTCATCACAGTTATAACAAAGCCCTTTAGTCCTCCTTTGATCCATTTCCAAAGGGGTTAACAATTTAAATCCTGATTTCTTAATAGGATCGGCCCTAGGTAGGGTTTTCTAGTAGGGCTTGATTTCTGCTTTCTTTGGGGCCGTAGTATGAGAATTACTTCTCGTAAATTCCTTTATCTTCCTCATGAGAGAGTCATTTAAATGTATTTGCTGCCTCCCTAGGTGGATGGCGGACTCCAATGTATTGGGATGTAACATATCCAAACCGGCTTGTATATCCTTGTCCAAACCACTAATAAAAGCCGCAATCCAATACTGCTCATCAAAAGCTCCACACCTGCTGTGAATTATAAAAGCTTTTAATTCTTCAAACCTAGCTACATACTCCTCATAATTTCCCACATTAACCAACTTATGTAATTCATCAATTGCTTTGTTGGTCTGTAAATCCTGAAATCTTGTTGATATCATTTTAACAAATTGGGCCCAAACCAAATCTTCTCCCTTAAGAGGGAGATTATCATACCACTCCAACGCCTTGCCTTCAAAGTGCATAGATGCAAAAGCCACCTTTTGATCTTCGGGTATGGTATTGATCATAGAGAAATAACTTTGACACCGCATCAACCACGACCTTGATCGGGTGCCATCGAACTTGGGAAAATTTATCTTGGCCACCGTGGGCATAACACCCACATTAGAATTTCCCGAATTGGAAGAAAAATTCCTAGACCCACTTCCTTTAAAATTGCCCCCAGAAGCTCCCGCAAAATTGGGTTGAGAACCGCCGAAGGAATTAATATTTCCCCATGGACTCTTACCCCCTTCTTTCACCTGCTCCCCGCCATCTTCCATAAAATTAGACCCACCTACATCATCTATTCCTTTTCCCCAAGTTTTAAACCCTGGAGGTGTATGTGGGAAAAATCTCGGTTGGGGATTAGCATAGTGCGGGGTAACAGGCAAAGGTGCTAATGTAGGCCCTGTTTTAGATTGTGATTCCAATGCTTCCAACCGACTAGTTAGATTCCCAAGCATTCCGTTGAACGAACTCGAAAGGTTTCGATTATTTATCGCCATCTGTTGAAACATAGTTTGAGTTATTTGATCTGCTAATAATTGCGATTGGGCGTCCAATTTTGCAGGCTGCAGGACTGGCTCTTCGTCCTCTACCTTGCCGTCTTCTGGAATAGGAGGGAGCCCGGAGTTCGCCATGGAATCGAGGTGATACCACTGTAATAGACTAGGTCTATTATTCCACCTCTTCTGATGAATGTACTGTAATAATCAACTGGAGAACAAATTGTAACAAATTGCTATTGTATTTAATAAGATAGAACACAACGAAGGAGTTAGAGAGAGATCGAGAGAGAACAAGATTAAGAGTAAAGAGAGAGAAGAGGAGAGTTAAGGAAATAATTCATTGCATAAACAACTATGAGTCCTGACCGGGTATTTATAACCCTTCTTGATCATAACCCTAAATTTAATAAGGAAATAATAACCTAAACTTAATAAGGAAATAATAAACTTAATAAAGGAACAATTATATTAAGCTATGGCCACACGGATGAATCTGGTCCGACCACGCATTCACTGCTCATCAAATCCAATGGTTCAGCCACTTTTATTGTGGACCGTTCGATCAACCTCCCGATGATCGACGGTGTCGAGCTCGTCTCGGGCGTCATAAAATATCTCTTCGTTATCTCTATCCTCATTCTCAGTAAGTTCTCGAACATGTATCCACAGTAAACCCTCCTGCTTTTCTTCCATTTCTGAATCGATCTCGGTTGTGAGTGAGTTCTCAGTTGCCAGATCTGTTGTAAGTAAGTTCTTATTTGTCAGATCCGTTTGGGTCATGACACATTTATCCAAGGAAGACTTTTAAATCTCAGTGTAATCATATTCGAACACAACACCCAGCTCGATAAAAGTTCAAACAAGCTTTAGCCTGGATCCACAAAATGGGGTCCTACTGTATAAATTCATAAATTCAACTTAATCCGCCTCAATTGAAAAAATAAAAAGAAACCTGAAAAACAAAAAACCACATTTTTTCGGACTAGATGCAATTTTAGGTAAACATGAACTAATTCATCAAGCGACAACAAAAATCAACAATCAAATTTGCAAAAAGCCCAAATCTTTCGAGAAAATCGATTGGAAGAACTAATTAATACCTCGTCGTATTCCTTTTGAGAGGGTGAATCTGTTGACTGTGGACGCTCACGTGAGCTGTTGACGGTGGACAAGCTCTCCTTTTGAGCGGCCGGCTTGGGGGTTGACGATGGCGGCGAGAGAGAAGAGAGACGGCGGCGATATAGTTTTTCTTGAAGGGAGAAAGAAAAAAAATGAGGTGGGGGGAGAGTAACAAGAATTGGGGGGGGGAATGAAAAACGCAACCCCTCAATTTTGAGGGTTTGAGGAAAGTCCCTAAGAAAGAGGGGATGATGAGGGGTTTCCGATTTCATTCCTTTCCAAAATTTTATGAATTAAACACCGATAATGGAATGATTCCTTTAATTTGATTCCTCATTCCATTCATTCACCCCAACCAAACGGGCCTTAGTTTATTGATCATGGAAGAAGTCCTTAGAAACGGGAAAAACTACTTCGAGAATCATCAAATTCTATTATTCTAAATTCTTTGTGTTTTGATTTTGATAGTTTTTGGATGATTTATGGTTGTCGGACAATGAAAATATTTAGGCCCCGTTTGGTTGACAGAAAGGAATGGAATCGGAATCAGGAATCATTCCTGGAGGTATGGAATGAAGGAATGATTCCTGAAAACAGTTGTTTGGTTGCAGCAGGAATGAACTTGATTCCAAAACCTGTTTGGTTTGACTGAAGGAATGGAATCAACTTAATAAATTTATTAAATAAATTTGTACATAAAATATCATATTCTATTATATATTATAACATTTTGAAACAAAAAAAATAAAATTTTAACATAAAAAAATCTAATTGAACATAAAATGATAATGTCTTACATAAATTTAAATAAAACCATACTAATCAGTCATACATAAACATAAACATAAATCAGTCATACATAATTAAATCCGATATAATCTAATCAAACTTGAGAAGCTCAAGGACATATTCCTTCTTTGACTCGACCGAATCAAGGGAATAGAAAATATCCATCATACTTGGCCTTTCTCCGATCAAATTTGCTGCTCTAAGCTTTAGTCAATCCGGGAATAGCATCCATCTCCTTCGCCAAACCCCGTCGAGAAGCTCGCACTTCGTCAGCTGCCTTAAGCTCAAGTTCGTAGTTGTTACTCATGGTTGCTGCCATGCTTCCAAGATGACCACTAATGCGGTTCATAAAACTTGCAAAATCAGAAGTCATGCGGTTAAGATGATCGAGGTCCTCCGAGTGTATGCTTGATCCTATCCTTGATTTCCCTTTCCCACTTGAATTGAATTGTGTCTTTTGTTTCTTGCTAGGACGTCGATCTTGTTCAACTTCATTATTTGTTGAAGCACCCTCAACACTAAATTCATCATCACCATCATCATCATCACCAAGGTTGATACTTTCTTTTTCCATATTATTCACGGAATCTGTTGGGAGCTCGCACCTCTTCCCATTTGCTTTATCAACACCAAAAATAACCTCTAACTTGTCGAGAAAAGGAAAAGACACATTCCACAATCCGCGTGCTTTGGGGTGTGTCTACAAAATCAGAATTAATATTAGCAAATAAAACAAAATCATCATCATCAGAATTAATGTTTTGCTTGATCCTATCCTTAATATTACCTTGCAGAAGTCGTCGTATGCCTGTCTTTCACACTGCACTATCTTTTTCTCATCATTCCATTGAAAACCGGATATTTTGCTCAACATCTCATTAACTACAACATACTTTTCTCTAAACCATTACACTTTAAATTCAATATGAGGGTCTGCTAGCAACCCACAACCAGGATGGACCACATTCATCATTTGTTCGACCTTTTTTGTGAAACCATTCTTAAAACCTCCTTCTCCCTTCCAACATGGATCTACACTTAGTTCAATTAGACAATTAAGTATAGTTTCTTCCTCATCCTTTCTCCAAAAACGCTTGTTTTTTCCTCTCCCACTTTGTGAATCCATCTAAATAATGAAAATGACAAAATGGAACTAAGAAAGAAACATAATGAAGCCAGAATGTAGAATTATGTAGAATTAGAAACTAACAAAGCTCCATTATCACAAAATGACTCATTGAAGTTAAAACAGTATGAATGACTCATAATATCTCCAAACTGCGTTCCAAAGCAAGCGAAATCGAGACGTAATGAAGCAAGCGAAATGCACGAAATTACAATCCAAGAATGAAATTAGACATAAATCCAAGAACGATAGCAATAAAATCCACGGCCTTCTCCCAGCCGAACGGATAGCAATACAGAAGCCACCAATTTCAAAGACAGAAGCCACCAAATTCAATACAGAAGCCACCAAATTCAATACAGAAGCCACCAATTTCAAAGCCACCAAGAAGAAATTCAATACAGAAACACTTCGCCCAGATGGCCACAAGAAATTCAGAAGAGAAATTTACTCACATGCCGACTCAGATAAAAGCTACCGAATCAGACAAAAATAAAAGCCACACTACCGACTCAGACCAAAATAAAAGCCACACTACCGATTCAGAAATTCAGAAATCCACACTACCGATTCAGACAAAAGCCACCAATTTCAAAGACAAAATAAAATCAAGCTCAGCCTCCAGACCACCAATTTTAGTGCAAACCGAGGGCAAAATTAGGGAAAATTTCTTACCAAATTATGAGAGGGGTTGGAGAGGGGCGGCGGCGGCGGCAAGAGGGGCGGTGGCGGCGGCGAGAGGGCGGCGGCGAAGATAGTGGTGTGGAGTGGCGCCGAGAGTTAGAAGCGAGAGTTGGAAGAGAAGAAGAGAAGAGAGAAGAAAAAAAGTGAGGGAAAAGAAAACGAGAGAGAGGGTGGAGAGGAATGAAATCTCAAACCCCCCAATTCTAAGGGTTTGAGAAAGTATGAATTGAGGGGGTTGGAGAGGGGGATGAGGTTTCATTCCTTTCCGATTTATTACGAACCAAACACGTGGAATGGAATGATACCTTTACTTTGATTCCTGATTCCATTCCTCCGGTCCAACCAAACGGCCCCTTAAATTTTTGGTTGATTTAGATTTACAAATAATTTAAAGAAAATCATAAATTGAAATCCAAAATGCATTCAAAATTAGATAATTTGTTGAAATTTCCAATCTATACACAAGTTCTTTCAGAAAAGAAAAATAAATAAATAAATTAATTAAATGAACATATAAATAAATAGAAGTTATCCATTTCCTTTTAAGATTGAGAATGCTCACTGCAATATTTTGATTTACAAGTTGCAACCCTAAAATTATTATTATTATTTTTTTGTCTGCTTTTCTTTACTCTCCCAAAACAAGTAATTACCCCGATACTTCCACAATCCCCGTCTCCATGCCCCAACCCTTCTGCGCACAGGCTTGCTGCCCCCTTTCGAAATATTCGCAGGCAAAACCACGCAGTCATCTTCTTCGACGGCAGGAGGGAGCTATTGCACAAAACTACTAAATTGAGGTAAGCTTTCGGTTCGGGGGGGGGAGGGGTTGGGGACTGAGCATAGGCAGCATTGGAACACCAGATACTATGTGTTGTTTAACTATGT